>BMAW01022829.1:0-11715 GCA_019974015.1 Nephila pilipes
GAAGATTCAAAGCCGTGTAAAAATCTTCTTTCCATAACATAATGAAGAAAATTCCATTAATATTTTCTTAGAATTTCTTCTGATTATTTATTTTATTCAAACTATTAAAGTTTTCACTCGAATGTCTTTCTCTTGCATCTTCATAGATATTTAATATTTGCCTTAAACAGCAAACATATCCATAGGAGTTTCAGAGAGCAGCTCGAATTTAAACTTTTCGTTAGTCAGTAATTCGAGTCAGACATTGGAAATTAAAGCATTCTGCTTTTCAGAAGTTTAGACCCCTTTAATTACTCCTAATTCATAAATTTTCGCTATTTGGGAAACTTTCTTCCCATGTGTATATTGCCTAATTTGAGTCTTTTCATCTGATTCAGTTTCTTGAATTTTTTAATCTTATTTCTTTTATTTATTCTCCTTTATTTTTTAAGTAATTTTTTTAAAACTTTATCGTTCTTTTTCTATCTAAATCTTTTTATATTTTCTTAATACGTAATCTCTTGCTGCTTCAGTTAGTATTAATACTACTTTTTTTTCACATATTTTAGTTTTATTTTTTCATTTAATAAGTTTTAACTCGGTAATTTGGCCTGCTTTGTTTATTTCTTGAATTGAGATTTAAATCTCGCTGGTCTATTATGTTTTTGAAGAAATTAATTTTCGTATTTATTCTAATTTCTTTTATGTATACATAATTTGATTTTCTTCTTCCTTTGAAGAAGAAAAAATATATATCTTCTTCATACCGCTATCATTAAAAGAGCTAAATAAATCTTCATAATTCAATTTTAAAAAATACCACTGTTGGGATTATTAATCTACTTAATGTTTCACTTTTGTTGATATTCCACTTAGGAATACATATTTGCTAACACGTTATTGAGTTAACACTCCTTCGTAATGTGTAGTCTAAATATTAGAAGAAGAGAATAATTTGAAGAAACAAATCAAGTATCTTTTTAAAAGCAATTTAATCTAATCTAAGCAAGCTGGAATTATTTCCCCTGTTGCTTGCATGCTTTCTCAAATATTTTACAGAACGATCATTAAATAAAGTATGGAAAATTACACGTTAAATATTTAAGTATAATTAGATTGTTTCGATAACATTTAGTCAATAGGAATGCGAAGAACATCGCAACTTAAATGAAATGAATGAAATGAATTTGTTTAAATTTTGTTCTTATTGAGATGTTAATAATTTCATTGAAAGATCGTATTTAACCAAAACTGATGATTATTTGTGGAATAAATATGTATCTTATTAAATTACTACATATACTAAGATGTAATCTAAATACCCAAAATAAAAATCAACATCATGCAAAAATATTTGTGAAAGCTTACAAAAAAGTCTCTAAGATCAAATGACAGAGAATCTCGGAGAATATTCTACAAATGAGTTCATCCGACGGAGAGACGATAAGTTCTGAAAGTAGAGAAAACCCATAACCACAAATGGAAAAACACAATTCATTTTAAATATCTACAAATTAAACGAAACAGGTTATAATTAATCCAAAAAGATTGTGATAGACAAATATGCATAGGAATTAAAATATAGGCCAACAGCGAAAATTCCAATGATAACAAGGAAGAACTTTATCTTTCACCTGCTAGAAACTCCGTCTCCAGATGAACTGATTATTTTCCCGCACCATTTCTTCAATTTATTTATCAATCAGTTGCGTTTACAGAACTTTAACTATGGCTTTACTAGGCTGTCGGCTCAGCAGCTAAATGGTAGACGAGCTTTAGATATTTCATTGGATTCCTACCAAACTCTATTATTGATATAATGAAAGAAATTTAACAGAATTAATTTTGTAATGTACTCTTATATATGAGTAAAATAAAAAAAATGAATAACTCAATACGTTTAAATTTTAGATACTTTGTTTAGAGTTAATTTTCAGCTAGTGTTCCGTTTAGGCAGGAAATTATTGTCTTTCAAACTATTAATTTCTGCTTTAATTTTATAATTCATATATTCTAAGTTGATAACTTTTGTGATTATCTGCATATAAGAAATTTTTGGTTCATTATTAAAGCTTTGTATGCAACTGAAATACATTTTTTAATAAATTTCAACTGATTTTCCCCAGAAAATTAACACGTATCGAAACATACATTTATAGTTCTCAGTTCAGCAGCGAAATATAGTGTATTACGGAAACTAATGTAGTTGTGAAATAACTAATAAAATTTTGCCTGTTATATAGCTGTCATGCTATTTTGTAAAATCTTATTTCATGGATGAAGAACAAAATGGCGTCAAATCGCTAATAGGGTTGCTATCATTACTAATACCAAAGAAGCTACATTATTACAAGAAATGCCAATTTGATGCATGTATCACTTTAACCCCCCATTTCGTTAGAATCTAACTCAGCTTTTATAAATAAACGCAAATTGAAACAAATATTTTTTATTACATACGTTCACAGGAAAATTAAAAATATGTGTAACTGCCATTCTACTAAACTCTTAAATATTTTCAAGCGACTTTGTTTAATTGTGCAGAAATAAATGTAATCGAGGTTAGTTTACCTTAAAGTCGCTAATAAGAAGATAAGCTCCTCAAAATTAACCTAATTTTGAGGTAATTTTATACACATAATGAAAATTTCCTAGATTGAGATTAAATTGTCCGTGCAGCAGAAATGATGGCAACATTAAATTCAGCGAATCTAATCTGAAAATTAAATGCGTTGCCCAGAGAAATGTTTTAAAACTGAGGAACAATAAGAATTGGTGCCTGAAAATCCGTGAATTAATTGGTGAATTAAGATCACATGATAGATATAATAAGTATCAGGCCAACATTTTATAGAATTGGACACGTTCATGCACTCTAGAATTGAGGCATAAAAATGCTTAATATTAATATGAATGATGTTAATGTGGTTTTTAAGACTTAATAATAACTCATGAATATAATTTTTTTAACATATGCTAAAATGTTGCTTAAAGAATGGCGTCAACGAAAATGCATGGAATATAAAAAAAGGTTAAATGGTTTTATGTTCAAATGATTGATATTATAATACATTATGACTAGAATAAGTACATTTGGTAATATATTTACATAGCTAACATATATTCAATTTAATGTTTTATGAACTGCTTCTATTTTAATATCCGAGAGAATAATATCGTTTACTGTAAAAGTTTATCATTTCATTTTAGTTTAATAACTGAATAATTGATTTTAGGGCATTATTGTTTGTTTTTATTCTTTTTGTTGTAAATAATGACAAAGTTTTATGAACTATTGAATACAAGACATTCTAAAGTAATGCATTAGCAACTAACGCATTGGGAATTTGAAGATGGGTTTTTTTTTATTTTTATTTTCTTGATAATATTTATTTCTGAGGAACCTGGGGCTCGCAAATATGCTGACTTTACGCTAATTAAAATTTAGGTTAATTGATTCTACTTTTTGGAGAGCTTAACAGACAAAAATAATGAAAAAACGTCAGCACATATTAAAATAAAATTAACAAAATCAAGTTCAAATTTTTAATTTCTTTTTTCATGCTATTTTCTTAAAAATTGAAAATCTATTTTTTTTATTTAAGAAGAAGCGTTGAATAGTAAATGTAACATGTACATAAAAATTGGATGAGTGAAATGGTTCAAGTGATATATCGGGTGTTTTTATTCGAGTGGCGACTTTTGGCTGCGATAACAATTTAAATGAGACGATTTAGATTATGGCAACCCTTCATATTACTCTTTTTCACTGCATGTTACTACATAGGTGATATCTTTTCTAAGTTCTCGGCTTTTCCCGGAAGTCATCAACGAACACTAATACTTCAATTTAATCGAATGAAAACATACAATAATTTTATACCGAAATGTGCTGTTCGTTATATAACTGTTACATTGGAAAAATATATCTTTATTGAATTATTTTTCTTTCCATCAAAATTCTCTGAATTTTCATAAAATCAATATTAGGCACAGAAAGATGTACTCAAAGAACATACTCCTTTTCCCTAACACGTGTATTTTCAATTAATCAAAGTATTTCTACAAGTCACCCAGTGTAACCGTATTAATTGAGTCTCGTTTTTGTGTTTATCTTGTAACATCCGTCTTTCATTATTTAACTTCACAGATATATTAAAGTCTAATTATATAGCCAATCAGTTCACAAATCCAATTGAAAAGAAGTTGGGAAAAGGTTTATTAACTATCTAGGTTTATTACTAACAGTTTATTAACTATCATCTCAGAATATTTAAGGTCGTTCTCTGTGGAAACCCGCTAAATTAATATTATTTCTAGCTTATAATTAAATAATTCGATATAAAAATGAACGTTTTTAAAAACAACGTTTTCATATATGGTGGCAAATTTTATTAGGGAAAATTATTGAAATATTAGTTAAAACTGATAGTTATTTTTAATTTTAAAATTTACTTAAAAAAAGACATTTGTGAGAGTATTAAAAAGTTCATAATACTCATAAAATCAAAACATGCATTCGAAAGTTTGTAAGTCATTCTATTAAAAAAAATGGGAACCAGAATTCAGAAAAAATTATTGTGATAAGACATGGCGCCAAATATTGGAAACTTTCTTTCTTGCGAATGATTACTGACTAAAAGTCAGCAACCCTTACTATCTCGGAGATAGTAAAGGGGAGATAGTATCTCCCCTTTGTGAGTACAAAAGGTTTACGATTCCTCATGCGGCGGGGGGAGTGCCCGGTGTTCCCAGAGGGTGAAAGAAATTTTTTCCTCAATCCTAAAAGCGCCGAGAGAAAAGAATATTTTGACTTATTAAAATTATTGAAATATGAGTTAAAACTTGTCGCAAACGTCTAAATATTGCATTGTTAGGCGAGTACCAATGATTCCAAAAATTTCAAAACTCTAGCTTGATGGGAAGTTGGAGAAACTAACGATCAAAAATTTGATGATACACACACACACCAAGTGAAATTCAGAAAAACGTTTTAAAAAATAAAATCTCAGTTTGCAAATTCACTTTCACTGATTGAGAGACTATTTGTATACAGTAGATTTGACTCCCAATATTGTAGCCAGGAAACACTTCTGGTTCACTTTAACCCGTTTAAGACACTGATCACAAGATTCTCCCTCCATGGCACACGGTATTGTATATGTTTTGGATGTTTCCGTGCCACCGGGCCCAGGATGACACTGGTGTGATTTTTAAAATTGGAACAGTTTATTTGAATTTTTAACGGCCATTAGATGGCGGTTGAAGTTCGTCATTTTTCAAATGTTGTTCCACTGAATGTTGGCCTTTAATCCCACCTTTCTTTCTTCCTTCCTTCCTTTTTTTTTTTTTTTTTTTTTTTTTTCTTGCTCTTGGATCAAGGTAATTTACAAATGTTAACAATTGCATTTCTTCGCTTCTTTTGGTCGGATTGCACATATAAATGGCTGTGATTTACTGCGAGTTGGGTTTTTCTTTATATTTTGACCGAGTTGAGGGAGAGAATTATGAAATTTTTATTGGTTAGGGTTAAGAGTAGATTTATCGTTCCCAAGATGGTATTTGCATGTCTTGGGATCAATTTTATCTTTGCTATCATGACGAAAAGATTAAAATATCTGAGTAAAATTCAAGGAGACAATGTGGTGTGCGAAAAAAAACGTTCCCTAAAAGAGAGGAAACGCAAGCTGGCATAGTATAAATGCAAACGACGTAGGACTTTGTTCTGAACAGCCTTTCGAAATATATCGTAAGCTTCAAAAGTTTTAGGTATTATTTAGTAATTCTATTTAATTTCTTTTTTTTTATATTTTTTTTACATTCAATTCTCTAATATTTTACCTATATTTAAATACTTGTAAATTTAAAAAAAAAAAAAAAAAACGTCATTTACATTGTTATTTTCGTAGCTATATATATATATTAAAATGAATATAATTTTTTTTTAAATTTCATAATTATTTTTTTAAATATCACAAAAATTTTACAACCATCTATTTAGATGCTACCAATGATAATTATGTGTAAGTTTCAGGGCTATTAATTGCAGAGATGATTTTATATGAATGTTTATATGAAATTAGGCTTAAAGAGGAAAATTGGTCGGTCCCGGGGTTAATTTAAACATTTCATATTCATTTCTCTTTCGGTTATATATGATTATGCATAATTCAATTCACACTTCTTTACTTCAATTAATTTTCCTAATTACTTTTCATTTCATTCCAAAAGAGCTAAAATGTTATGCAGTTCAAATTATGTGAAGTCTCCAAGTTTAATGAAGGGAAACCCTCTACTTGCCCAGCCACAACCTCTTCATCCGACTTAAACTTTGTTTCCTGTAAAGCTTTTATTATTTTTTTTATTATTAGAACACGCAAAAATCAATTACTTCCAGGTGACCGAAGTAGTCGAGTGGCCAAGGTCACTAACTCGAAGTTGGTTCTGTTTGATTACGTTGAAGATTCCTGAGGCACTTGAGAACCAGTCGTACAAAGGAGCTGATGCTCGTTAAATCTGCCAAAGCTCCAAATTCTAGCATTGATAAGGTGTAGAAGTTCGACGAAGAGGGATGTGCAGTTTAGGTGTCGTTCTCATCACTTAACCCTGATTCAAAATTATGAGATCTATTATCAACTGCTCTATTCTTGCTTCTAAGTGTAACGTGAATGAGAAAATTAATCATATGCATCGATATCTAATGAATATACCTGGTGGTCTATCCGATGAAAACATTACTTACGAATCTGTATCAAATGAGCGTGGAAGTGTTGCTCATTCACTGGAGTCTTGTTTCAAATCTCTACGCAATTTTTTTTCTTTCTATCTTTGTGGTAACATTCGTATGCCTGCCATCATCCGTATGCACTCAAAAGCCTGACTTACACCATATTATCATTCATTTTAAAAAGGTTTAATTTAATCTTTGATCTCACAAGTCGACACGAAGAGTCTTTATTTCCTCTTACAACTGACTTTCAGAAAATTTATCATGCCAGGGGTGGACAATTAGAGGCCCGCTACCACATGCTACCCACTATGTGGATTTATTACGTCAGAAGAATCCTACTAGAATTGAGACTTCCTTCCCGTTCGTAAGATCATTCAAATCAAAACTAGTTCTATTTGCAAAGCAAGCAGCAGGTGAAGATAAATTTTAACATATCCCTTTATTAGGAAAACAAAAATGTGCCTGGAAGTGTATCAAAAAAGATCAGGGATCATCTGTAAAGTTTGGGTGACGAGGTCATAAGAAAAATTCAGGACTTCACAAAAATTTCGCTTATATTCAATTCAGTCACTTTCCCCATCGCTGTTAATAGTGATACAATATTTGAGGAGTTGAAAGTTTTTTTTGATTGAAGATCATCAAGACTAAATATACATGCTTTCTGGCTGACATTAATTTCCTGGATGTGATGAAAATCTCAAAAAGCAATCTCCCATCTGATTTCAAAAAAACATAGACAGTAAGAAATTTGATACTATACGTTTGTCTCGTTCAATTGGTTCTAAAATTAAACGTCTTCTTACTATAGATGATAGGGAATTAGTGCAGAAAATAAAGTGAGTAAGACTGCTACTATTTTATTTTATTTATATATATATTGATTTTTAATGGTACAATTTATATATACATATTTTAAATATGAAGTTAACTAGTGAATGCAATCTTTTTTAAAAAATGCAGACTGCCACTAGCCTCCGATTTTCCCAAAGTGACCCCCAAACCAAAACAATTACCCGCCTCTGTTTCATTTTATTCAGAAATTCAAGTATGTGGCGTACATTTATCACCATACATATCCTTCAACAATTGAAAACATTCAATAGGAGTTTTTCTTATGAGATTCTGATAAATACACTGCTCCAGTTTTCAGTTTGTATTGATTATGCCACTGCCACACACTATGTCTTACTTGATAAAGGATTGAAAGCAAACTAAACTAGACAGAGAAATAACTACAAGCTCCATGAGTAAGCATACCAGGAGGATCAAGATCACCTGCATTACATCTCCACACTGTATCAACAAATATAACAGTCACAGCATGAGCAGTTCTATTATTTAATTGCCACAACTATCATGATTTCCAATTGAAAGCGAATTAATTCATTACCAATATGTACGAATATTTCATATGAAATTTATCCTACAATTCACACCGGAAGTATCCCAAAAACTTAATTAGAGCAAGGCTAATTAGGCAAATAAAATAGAATAGAAGAGGATAGCAAAAAAGCTATTAAACATACGATTATGACAAACAATTAAGCCAAATTAAATAATTGTAATCTACATATTACTGCAAAATGTCTGGTTGCATGCGAGTGAAATCAGCTCAACTAGGAAGATAACGGCAAATGATACTTTAGTCAAGAATATTCTGGACAAAACAATACACAGGTAACAGAACTTGGACAGTAACAGCACAAACAGAAACACAGTACTTGTACAGATTAGGAGCAGAGATACAGGAACAAAAATACATGAATTGTAATCGCAGTCACAGGCGTAACAGCAACGTTCAGTTCACAAGCTTACTAGTTCGTACTACTGACAAATCTCCACAATTTTACTCTGCATATCCAAGGCAGATACCGGTGGCTTCGCAAATTCCCTCGGCCACCCAACTCTCAGTTTCTCTGCAAGTCTGCTCGTCTCAAATGCCAACCGTTTCTCAATAAATTTTCCAATTAATCATTAAAACAATCTATTCCAAGGATATACTGAGTCCAACTTTAGCTCTAGGCATAGTTATACCTGTTCCGGCTAGGAATAACATCACTCGTGAAATTCAGAAAAGTCCGTAACTTTCTTCCCAGTTGATATGTGGCCAGCATTTCAAATCTTTCCAGATTCTTCGATTTATCGCCGAAGTCGCTGAGTTTCTAGTGAAGTTGAAAAAACAATCGCCATGATTAAGAAGTCATTGCTCAAACTTTCTTTGGCTGATTGTTGACATCTCTGCAAATGTATGTCTTCCTTCATAATATATTTTTTGCTGAGAAGCGTCATCTCATGTTCGTAATAATACATTAAAACGTACATTCATGCATTACATTATATTGTGCATTTACATTACATCATGCATCGTACAAAAATACGTAATTTCGTGCATTCCTTTTATTATTGCGCAATTATCAATTCTATACATTTCTATACAAGAGTATACAATGGAGAGGAAGTTCTGTGTTTTTTGTCCAAAACATGAAATCTGAGGTCAATATCATATGGTGCCTTTCAAGATTATATTTTTATGCCAAATCTAAGCCCTTTATTTCTAAGACATTTTGGAGGAAAAAAAACTAATATAAATAACTAAACGAATAGTTTTTCAAATAATTAATTATTTTCGGACATTATTTAACTATGAAATAACAATTTGCACATTCATATATTTTTTCTTGTTGTACAAAGAGAAAAGAATTTCAAGAAAATTCAAAAGGCTCACATTCGAAAATCCTCAAAAATAAAAAATAATAAATATTTATTTAATTTTAAAATAAATATGTCCTTTTAAAGTTTTACAGTTGTTTTGTCTGTGGGAGTTAACGACATTTTAATTGCTTTTTGATGAAAGAATTTGTATTGGATTTTTGACTATAATAAATACATTTTTCGAATGAAAA
This sequence comes from Nephila pilipes, assembly GCA_019974015.1. Classification (NCBI taxonomy): domain Eukaryota; kingdom Metazoa; phylum Arthropoda; class Arachnida; order Araneae; family Nephilidae; genus Nephila; species Nephila pilipes. The sequence goes on from BMAW01022829.1 coordinate 9,613, forward strand.
CTTAAGTTAATATTTAATTACGTTCTGCAGAAACACAATCCTTGCAGTCAATTTCTTCTCATTCATTTTCTTTGGAAATGAATTGATTGCCGAGCACTGGAAGTAAATGATTATAAATTTCCTATTGAAAACGGAAATAAATAGCTGAAGTTGTAAAAATTTTGCTACCATACTTTTGTGTGAGCAATTATTATTTCGAAATAATTCCATATTTCAGTTTGGAACACGAAATAGTTTGTTTGTTTTCTTTAAGCTTGGTTGTTATTGGATATTTTATCAAATATGTAAGATTACTCATTTGCAAAAATATATTTTGAGCAAAATTAACTTTTCGCCCCTCGAAATGACCGAAATTTTTCATGAATAAAGAAATCGAGAAATATTTTTATTGTCTTCTTATCTACTTTTAATTTGGAATGGCAGGTTTATTTTGTTTTTATATTTTCGGATATATTTTGAAATTTGTGTATATATATATATTTATAATTTTGAAAACTGAAAGGTTCAGCAAACTTCAGAACATAATTAAGTAGATTATTTTCAAATTATCATGCGAAACAACTGGAAGTAAATAAATTTCATTTTGCTTTGTGGTAAAGGAATCATAAGATTTCCATTTAAATACGTACCTATAGTTTATCATTTTATGCATATTTCTAGAAACTGATTATTAAGCCAAACTTGGAACAATTTTATCTGCATTGTACAAAACATTTGTATTTATTTTCGCGATATTTTCTGTTTAAAATTAAAATATGTATTAAAATATAATTATACTGTTATGTATTAAAATATAATTTCAAAAGTTATCCTGAAGATTTTTGATAATATTACATAAATGTGCATTGTGTTATGCGGAATTAATGGAGCAATTACACATTTATCTATAAAGAAAATTTAGAAACTTTTTTTGTTTTTCTTTTCATTAACACTTTGATGTTTACAAGAATTGACAGTTTAAGATATCTTATTAAACGCAACGCTACGATCAAACAGTCAACGAAGTGGCATCCTTTTCTCCACTCATTGTTCCGAGAAATTTCACCCTTTTACTACGTTGATACAGATAACTCGTTTGGATTTAAAAGATTAAAAATACAGTCTTTAAAAACTTTTTTTGGGTTATATTTTTATAATATTTAAGCCAACTGTAACTGGCAGTTTTAAGCAAATAAGTAAATGATAAATATTATGAATATTTGTTTCTAAGATATTAAATTGAAATATTTAAATAAATACACGTATTTTTTTTAAAATCAAACATTTAATTATTGTGTTTATCGTTTTATGTGTCATATGATTTAAAATATGAAGTTATAATATTATCCTAAGTCTTATTCATCTACAGAGTTATTCAGTTTTCACTTTTGAGCCAATTCAATGACGAGCTCCAGCCAAATTACTCCAGAAGATTACTAAATGAACAACTAAACCAACAACATTTTCTCTCATTATGGAAAAAAATTCACGGTACCATTTTGCCATCTATATGCTATCAAACTTACTAAATATTTTCATTTGGTAGGGCCGCGGTAGCCTAGTGGTCAAGGTCGTTGAGTAGCGGTCTGTGGTTTTCGTTCTGTCGCGGGTTCGATCTGATGCACGTTAAAACCATTCGGTGCCCAAAGTCCTCCCGTTGGCGCAGGGTGGATGTTAGGAGAGAGGGGTGCCAGCTCAGATGTCGTCCTTGTCGCTTGACCGTGATTCAAAATTACGGGGTCCATCGCCCATAGCCCTCGCGTTGCTTCTTGTGCGACTTTTTAAAAACTAAACTAAACTAATGGTCATTAGGTATCGTTTGTAACGTAAACAACTCAGGAAAATATAAGCGACAAAGTCAGCTGGTCTGCGCCGATTGGAAGAAAGTTTTGCTCTGCGAGTAGGGCTTAGCTGCAACCATTTGGATCGAAATACTACTGACTAACTGAACTCGTCTGTATATATAACACATCGATCAATAACTCCCGAGTCTAACATTGAAAACAACATTTTTTTTGCAAAATTTTTTTTATTCATCAACATAACACCTTTTGTTAATCACCTTTTAGGGTGATACAATCGTTCCAACGCTTTTCCAAATCTTTTTTTTTGTTTTTTTGTTTT
>BMAW01022831.1:0-12727 GCA_019974015.1 Nephila pilipes
AAAAAAAAATGTTGTTTTCAATGTTAGACTCGGGAGTTATTGATCGATGTGTTATATAGTTTAATTAAATCTCCTCTTTTAAAAATCCGTTTTGTTATTGAATCCGAAAAAACCCTAGACATCTTTAAAACGAGACATGAACCCCATTTCTGTAGTTAGGATTCTACATATATATATATATATATATGCATAGAATGTGCTATATTAAGTAGAAGTTGTTTTATATTGCAGTAAAGTGAACATTGCAACTCGAACTACCGTAGTTTTTAACGTAAAGTCTGTATTATCAGAATAACAGATTATCCCTTTGATAAGGTGTTGTGTATTGTGTATTATTCACGCAAACAATTAGCAAACTATCGTTATGTTTATTTTTTGAGCTACCATGCTTTCAGGAAGTCCTAATATTTTCTTATATTTGTATAAAATACTCTTTTGAGAGTAAAAATATACACTAATGAAACTTTTATTGACTATTTTTCTAGTTTGGAAGCCACAAAAGTTCATAAGATAAGCATTTGTGAGCAAAATACATGTGGATACAAAATTTTTCTTTGAATGTGTACAGTTACTTTAGCACATTTTTCACGAATAACATACTTTGAAAGAAATTAGCTTTATCAATACATATTTTTCTTACAAAAGACACTACCTGCTGTAGAAAAACAGTACAAAATATTTCATATGCACATTATATTTTTATATTTTTCATTCATAAATATGAGAATGTTTTGAAAAAATATGCTTTCAAGTTATATCTCTTTTATCTGATAACAGATATTTTTTTAATTCTTCAAACAAATAAAAAAAATTATCTATTTATCTAATAATCTAACACATCGATCAATAACTCCCGAGACTAACCCAGAGATGGCACTCGTAGTAAACCAGTAACCAGGTCTTTCTAGAGTACTAATCTTTGCTTGAAACGTGTCAAAATTTTAAGTCGATCGGACCAGGAAAAAGGTTTTATGAAGTGAAGTGAAAAAGGTTTTCTCCAAGTGGGTGCCGCGATTGCTTTCGATGGAACAAAAACAGCAACGAGTCGATGATTCAGAAAGCTGTTTATCGCTATTTACTCGCAACAAAAAAGATTTCTTGCGAAAAAAAAAAAGAAAAAAAAAATTTTTTTTTGGAAAAAAAAGATTTAAAAAAGCGTTGGAACGATTGTATCACCCTAAAAGGTGATTAACAAAAGGTGTTATGTTGATGAATAAAAAAAAAATTTGCAAAAAAAAATGTTGTTTTCAATGTTAGACTTGGGAGTTATTGATCGATGTGTTATGTAATGCTCTATTCACTTTTACAAGGTCCACTTTTCACTTTTTTCTCGTCTCCAAGAACTTGTACCAGCTAATGCCATCTCGGACAAACCGTTTGGAGAAGATTTTCTTAATCGCTGTTTTCACGAACTCTAAACGATAGCTTTCATCTTATGGACATAACGAAAATTAGGTCACTTCCGGTACTCTTTCTTCATTGAATTCTTTCTTCATGCGATACATATTGCTTTCAGTTAAAAGTGAATATTACAAGTTAGGAGATCAAGTTAAATGACGCCTCTGTGCTTCAATATCGGGTTCTATGTAATTCGCTCTTTCCTTCAATTTTCATCACACTGACGACAACTGAAAAGAAATAAAATAAAACCTTGAATATGCCATACATATTGCTTTTCAGGTAAAATATGAATTTTGAATAATTCGAGATAAAAACCAACGTTTTTAAGAATAACGTTTTTATGTGGTGGCAAAATTTATTGAAAAAAATATTGAAGTATTATTTAAAACTTGTCGCAAATGGCAAAATATTGCATTGTTAGGCGAGTAAGAACGATTCCCAAAGTTTCAGAGCTCTAGCTCCATTTGAAGTTGGTTACATTTACGATCGAAAATTTGATGACACACACACACACACACACACCAAGTGAAATTCAGAAAAACGTTTAAATAATTCGAATTAAAAACCAACGTTTTTAAAAACAACGTTTTTATATGGCGGCAAAGTTTATTAAAAAAATTATTGAAATATTAGTTAAAAGTGGATGCAAATATCTAAATATTGCATTGTTAGGCAAGTAAGAACAGTTCCCAAAATTTCAGAGCTCTAGCTTGCTGGGAAGTTGGTTAAATTAACGATAGAAAACTTGATGACACAGTGATACACACACAGACAGATACACACCAAGTGAAATACATAAAAACGTTAAAACTAACTAAAATTAATTAATTCATCCGGTAAATTAAATGAATGGAATGCATTTTTAACCAACCACCCTTGGCGACAAGAATTACTTAGCGATATTTTGCTAAATGTGGCTACCCTGTTCCGTTTTACGGACTTAAGTTAAACAAAAAATAAAATAATAATAATAATAAATAAAAACCAGCCAAGTTTGGAGCAAATATTTGAAATCGCGCCAAGTGATTGGGCTAAACTGCATTATTAAAGAAAATATTAATTAAAACTTATCGCAAACGTCTAAATATTGCATTGTTAGGCGAGTACGAACGATTCCCAAAATTTCAAAGCTCTAGCTTGATGGGAAGTTGGTTAAATTAACGATCGAAAATTTGATGACACACACACACACTCACACACACACACACACACACACCAAGTGAAATTCAGAAAAACGTTGTAAAAATGTTATGGTCATGGAATTTATATTTTAAATATTTTTGTAATTATTTTCTTTTTTTATCTTCATAAAATTATATCAATTTCTTAGGAAAAATTGTTCATATATTCAATTATAATCTGATTTTGGTTAGTTTCCTTTTTCGAAGATTAGTTTTTAATCACAAGTACATTTAATCAGCATCTGGATAAATTTATTTCATTATCTAGTCATTTAATTATATAGATCTTACTCAGAAGCATATTAAATTCGAAATTATTAATGAATAGATTAAATATCTAACAATTAAAAGCTAATACTAAAAGATGTCAAGGATATAAAGAAAATAACATTGCACAAAGGCTTAAACTAATACATCAAAAGTCAAATATTTTCTTGAAACTAAAAACAATAAATTTCAACTCTTTTTAAAAAAATATGTATGCAATATGCCAATTTGAGTTCTTTTCAACGGAAGTTTTACTTTGGAAAGAATGCTATCGACACTTTTAACTTCAAGAAAAGTCCTTTTACGTTTAATACGAGTACAAAGAAGAAGAAGCAAGATTTTAGCTTCATTGGGTTTCTATGCTGACTTTTCTTTTCTTTTCTATGTAGTTTCGAGTCATTTTTTTGAAAATCTATAAACCTATCAGCGTTTTTCCATATCTTGTTTTCAAGAATTTTAAGTATTCAGTTTTCCTTGACAGTGTACTGAATGAAGAAAAATAACTTTAACTAAGGGAAAATATTCTATTTTTCTGCAAAGTTTTTCATGTTTTATTCTTTCTCTGCGACAAGAAAATCAATAGAATTTTAAAAAGTTTGTCTGCCAGTTTATGCCTAAATGAATATGTTAAAATAACTCTGAGTTATGGTGATCAGTTTGGTGTTTAAGTTAAAAATTTACACTTTTATTAAAATATTTTGCCTTTCTTAGTCTGTTCTACTTGATTTACAAAGCTTTAAGAAAACTTATAATTCGGAATTTGAAGATTTTTGTACGAAACATTTTTGTGATATACGTGGAACTTGGAAAAACATGTACTGATGGTTAAAAATATTTTTTTTCATAAATAATATAAGAAACTCATTTGCATAAAAAACTTATACATTGATATTTTATCATTTATAACAAAGAATATATATATTAAATTGCATTTAAAATTTACATTTAAGGGAAAGATGACATTTGCACTTAAGAGAAAAAATTATTTGTTAACAACACTCATTTTCCTACTTTTCTAGGTGGCTTTGAATCCTTTTTTTGAAAATATATAATTCTGTTAGAAAATCTCCTTATATTGTTTCCAAGAATTTTCATTTTTCTGAATTTCTTATCACAATATCCTATTCTAAAGCAAAATTTCTCACTACGATATACATACATAACAAGTCAATTGAAAAGTCCCTGGCCAACCATAGCAAAACACATTTTTTTGGCAAAATTAGTTTTTTTTATTCAACATAATTCCCTTCAAGGATGATACACTGATTATAGCGACCCTCCAACTTTTCGATACCATTTTTGTTGTATGATTTGTCCTTTGCTTCACAATAGGCCTCAGTTTCAGCGATCACCTCTTCATTCGACGAATATTTCTTCCCAGCGAGCATTCTTTTGAGATCTGAGAACAGTAAATAGTCGCTGGGGGCCAGAATACGGTGGATGAGGAAGCAATTCAAAGCCCAATTCATGGATTTTTGCCATCGTTTTTACTAAATTGTGACACGATGCATTGTCTTGGTGAAGCAGCACTTTCTTTTTCTTCAAATACGGTCGTAACTCGGCGATTTCGTCCTTCAAACGATCCAATAACGTTATGTAATATTCGCTGTTCAGTGTCCTTCCTTTTTCAAGGTAGTCAATGAAAATTATTCCATTGATGGTTGATTTTCCTTGGGCATAATACAGATGCCTTAACCTTGCCAGCCGACTGTTGCGTATTCCCACGCTTTGGAGAGGGTTCATTGTGTGCATTCCACTCGGATGTCTGTCGATTGGACTTCGGAGTGAAATGATGGAGCCATGTTTCATCTATTGTCACATATCGACGCAAAAAATCGGGTTTATTATGTTTGATCATCTTCGAACACTGCTCCGAATCATCAACTCGTCGTTGTTTTGGGTCAAAAGTGAGCTCGCGCGGCACCCACTTTGCACAGAGCTTTCTCATACCCAAATATTCGTGAATGATATGATGTACACGTTCAGTTGATATCTTTAGAGTGTCTGCTATTACATTCAATTTCAATTTATGGTCATTCAAAATCATTTTGTGAATCTTTTCAATGTTTTCTTCGGTAACAACCTCTTTTAGGTGTCCACTGCGTTCACCGTCTTCGGTGCTCATTTCACCACGTCTAAACTTAGCATACCAATTCTTGGTGGTTGACTTTCCTGGAGCAGTGTCCGGAAACTAGGCATCAAGCCAAGTTTTTGCTTCAACTGTATTTTTTCTCTTCAAAAAGCAATATTTTATCAACTCGTGAATTTCCTTTTTATCCGTTTTTTTCACAATAACAAAAGTTGCTTCACTCAAAATGCTATAATTCACAAACTAATGATTCGACCGCTGTCAAATTTTTACACGCATCTTCTGAGGGTTAGGGCTAACTAAAAACATATGGATTTAATTCTAGTAGCTCCATCTATTTGTCAGGCTTGGGATTTCTTAAATGATCTGTTATATGTATAGATATATATATATATTCTGCGATAAATCTATTTATTATATATATATATATATATATATATATATATATATGCACTCATGGACAAAAAAATTAGCGCACCAAGAAGGAGTCGTCAAAATGAAACGAAATCTTACATACGTAATGACTACTTTGATATAAGTAAATAATTAGTAAATCAAAGAAAAAATAATTATTTATTTCAGAGAAAAGGGCAAAAGAACGGAGGATTTAATACTCTGTTGAACCCCCTGAAGCGCGAATTCACAATGCGATACGATTGGGGATTCATGCATAAAAATTCTGTATGATGTCTTGAGACATTTCGTTATATATTTACTGTAACCTTGCCGCTTGTTCGTTATAACTCGTGAGATGCCCAACTTGCCTTCCTAAATGTTCCCAGATGTGCTCGATTAGAGACAAATCTGGGGATTGGGCACGAAAACGAAAGGTAGTAACAGTGTGGAGACAGTCTTGTGACATCCTTGCCGTGTGAGACCGTGCATTGTCTTGTTGAAAAAAAAATAATGGGAGTCGTTGCATGAGTGGCAACACATGTGGTTGCAGGATGTCACGGACATACCGTTTGGCTGTAATGGTGCCACGGATTATTACTAGTGGTGACCGTGTATTGTAGGCAATGGCACCCCATACCATCACACCAGCTGTGGGAGTGGTGTGTCGCTATAAAGCAAAGGCAGGATTTAGACGTTCTCCACGGGATGTCCACACACGAACACGATTGTCATCACTGCTGAGATTCAATCTGGATTCGTCGCTAAATACGACCTGGTTCCATTCCGCTGGAGTCCAGTTTCCTTATGCGCGGCACAACTTCAAACGGAGACGTCGATGGGTGGGCGTCAAGGGCAGCAAACGTAATGGGAGCCGCGATCCCAAATGTCCTTCAGCCAGGCGCTTTCGTATGGTCCGAGAAGACACAGGGACCACTAGTGAAGGTGTTATTTGTGCCTGGATGGCGGCCGATGAACAGTTGGCTGTACGCGTGCATTTCTTACGATGTGGCGGTCTTCTCAACGACTAGTCTGTCGAGGGCGTCCTGAGCCTGGTCTTCGTATAAATGACATCTCTCGGATCCACTGGTCCCAACACCTCCACACAAAACAATCAGATACGCCTAATTGACGAGCTACTCTTTGAGCTGACCACACTTCTTCCATCATGCCGATGATTCTCCCCCTCTCAAACTGCGATAGCTGCTCGTATTGTCTTCGAAAACGGTGTAGTGGCATGTCTACTTCAGCTTTTCCTTTGTAAATGATTCAGCACACTCAAACAAGCTTTGGTTACCTGTTTTATACTCCACGGAGAACAACGTTAAACTCCTTCTACCGGCTATACGCAACGCGCAATCATACTGCATTTCTAATCATTGCATATCTCCCCGACATGTACCTTCATGCCAAGTTTCGTGACGATCTCTCAATTATTTCTAGTTGCGCTATTTTGTTTTCCATAAGTATATATTCATATACATATAAACATGACGTTTTTATTACAACAAAAAATAAAAAAAATGTTTAATATTTTTCTAAGGAAATTTTCAGATTTCACAAATGTTCAATTTAAAAATTATGCATTTTTAAAATAAAATTATCATACTATGAACTTATCTACAAGTGTTATAATAATTGAAAATTTCAATATTTCATGTTAATATTAATTAATTTTTTTAAAAAAAATTTAATATGTTTTAAAATAATCTAATTACAATGATCATTACAGCTACTCAGCGTGTTGAATATATTATCAATTACTTGGTTTTAATGAATTTGTAGTAAACAATAAAATTAGATACTTGTATAATGCTGTTGTACTGCTGTATTAGATTCAAATGGTTCAAAACTTATTTAAATTTGGCAAACAAAAATGTTACATTTTACCTCTTTGTATAAAATCACACATAACCACGTTTGTTTCTATCCAGAAACAACCTTCAATAAGAAGGTGAGTGGTTCCAAAAGTCCTTGTATATGTTGACAAATACAACAAAATTTAACATTGATCAAATATTTAATACAAAAGAATGATGAAATTTTCATTGCATAATGATGTCGGACGAATGTCTTAGTGGTATGTATGAGGGTGGTGCAAAAATTATTTGATATTTGACGACACATGACATTATTTAGGTATATTGTTGTTGTCATCGGGTACTGTCATCTGTTAAACGGAAAGGAAACAAATTTGACTTATTCATGAGTTAAATTTGATAGTCATTTACTGCCAAAGCAAAATTCTATTGTTACCGTGTCAAGTTGTTGACGTCGATGATGCCTGGATTCAGTACTATGTAACAGAAATCAAGAAAAAAAATAAAACTTTTGTTTGCTTTAGGTGAATCTTTTCGAATAAAAGCGAAAATGGTCTCTTCAGCTAGATAATTTTTGATTTAGGAAGACATCATGAATATGAGTAACTGAGACTGAAGCAACAGTCTGGTGAGTCACAATGCTTACCAGAAACCAACTATTTTGATGCTACCAGTTCCGTCTCTTGTAATTTCTAAGGAATTATTGAGAAGCACGACCCAGGTACTTATAGTATTACACTATAATAAGCAAATCAGTATTAAATAGAAATTATTAAAAAAATTATTTCGAGGGAAACAATTTTTCTCTTATTAACAATATATGTCTTACTATATTTAGAGACTTAATATTTTCCTTCATATAAGCGAGACAAAATCTTTTTTTTTTCCTTAGAAAAACATGGAAAATTCAATTACTTGTAGAATTATTTAAGATTTTGCATATTTTGTTCCTCAGGCTTAAAAATAAGATTTTCCTGCTTCCACGGAAGTTTCTTCTTAGGGGCAAAAACAAAACTTTAGGCAATAATTAATTATTGGAGAATTATTCAAGCATAGTTTCTCCTTTGTTTCCGAAACTCAACGAAGCATTCACAGCAACCAAAGTAGAAATGCTTTTTTTTTTTCCAGGCAATGTATTTTTGCACTTTTTGTAATTTACTTAGAAAAAAAAAATTATGAAGCTTATCGTTGCTTCTTATCTATAATGTTTTGAAAACATAATGGATTTAATTACTGTGATGGTTGTCCTTACATCTAAACCATTAAGCAATAAATATTTTTCTCAAAAGACATTTTTATGAGCTTTTAGGGTCTCAAAATGTTCGAACAAACATTTCAACATTTGATCTGTTTATTTGGATTTTAGTTCAGTTTATGATATTTTATTGTTTTAACCAAGATGGACTAAGATATTACGTGTTATAAAGTTTTATGTTTTTATTAGTCTCAGTTTCATGTAGACCTATTATTTAGAAAGTTAGATTGGTTCTGTTTAATCAATAATGGAGTTATCTTGTTTCAAGGAATATAGTATAGCTGTGATGGATAAGATAATTTATCGTTAGTTAATTCTGAGGGAAAACTAAAAATATTTCTTTTTATTTCCACATGTTTCAATACATTTCCTTAATTATTGCAAAATTTGATTGGTATTATTTCTGGAAAATTAAAATTTATTCTATAACTAGATATTGTTACTATTAATTCTATATATTATGCTTTACCAACAGGTAAAACAGAACGGTATATATTTTTTTTTCTTTTTCAAAACGTTCAAATCTTTCAAGATCATTATAAGAACTTTTTGTTTTTTGTATAAGCTGACTCTATTTCTGAGCTTTTATTTTTGTATAAACTCACTATTTGCTAGTTTTATTTATTTATTTATTTTTGCATAAACTCACTGTGGTTTTATTTTTATACTTAAGCTCACTATTTATGATTTTTAATATAAGTTCATTGTTATGGGCTTTTTGTATAAGCTCACTATTTATGAAGACTTATTTTTGTATAAGTTCTGTTATTTATGAGCTTTTTGCTTATAAACTCACTATTTATAGACTTTTTATCTATAAGCTCACTATTTGGGCTTTTATTTATTATTTTGTATAAACTCACTATTTATGGGTTTTCAATTTTACTTAAGCTCACTATTTATGAGCTTTTATTTTTTTTTGTATAAGCTCACTATTTTTGAGCTTTTATTTTTTTGTATAAGCTCACTATATGGGGTTTTTGTATAAGCTCACTATTTATGAGCTTTTAATTAATCTGTGCTCATTATTTAAGCTTTTATTCACAATCTAGCTCATATATTTCAAATGAGCTCTTAAGCTTATTATAAATATATTCCTGTTAAGTGATAGGAAATATATATTATGAATAAAACGATATAAACTGAGACATTTGATTTTCTTAATTTTGCAGTAATAATTTGTATATGCCAGAACAAATTTAGTTGAATTATACTTACTTGGAAATGAATAAATTAAGCAAATTTAAATTGCATTTTAAATTATTACAATTAATTTAAATTATAATATACGTATTTCCGAATATTTCCAATAATTATGAAAATGGCTGTTATATATAGTTAATTTTAGAGTATTTTGTTGCCGTTTTTACAATTTATAATGTCGCAAATTTTTAAAAAAATTATTTTAATATGAGAGAGAAAGAAATAACTGATCAATTTTTATTAGACATGTATTCAGTTATTTTACGCTATGAAAATTTAGGTTCACAATCTAGAATTATATTATTTAGTTTAAAAAAAAATTGTTACACCGTAATTTAACACTGCCTTTCTTTTAGTATTAAACAGTCCAGATGGCGCTACCGGTTCTTTTGAAGGGAAACTCCTTTACTTTTCTTGCTAGAAGGTATACGTTCGCGAGCCACAAGGCAAGGAAGAACCTTTCCTTCGTAGGATAATGTGATGTATTCTAAAATCTGTGTTTTATATATGTTTTTGTATCCTGTCTTGCGACGTGGGACGCATCTATTATTAAATAATATTTATTCCTGTATCTATCACAGCTTTAATTATATTGTCCTACAATAATAACAACACTGGAGGGATACAACAATTTTTTTATACATTCACGCATTAATTCTTTCTTTTATTTTCAATCCGTGATTATAAATGTAAAGTTATATTTATCTATATTATGCATTGCATTTAAATTATTTTCAATGTAGAGAAAAAGATGTTTTCTTTTATCAAAAAACTTATTAGTAATCAAGGAAGTTATTCAAAATTATTTAATGCTTATATTTAAATCAATCTTCAGTATAACGACATAATGTTAAATATCATAATTTTGAACTGAAATGATAGATGATGTTGTTAATTTAAATGTTCTAAATAAGAACTACCATTGATTAAATCAGTCCTTTAATCTTTAATTTTCTTGTGAATTCTATCAATAGATAGTGCATTTATACCTTCCAGAACAAAATTCAATCTATTTAAGAGATTAATTTCTCTTCTAATGTAAATTTTTTTCGTTGCACTTTATGAATTTATTGGTAGAATAGAGAAATTAATGTTGCTATATGAACATCCTCTTTTCAGATTATCCTGATTTTGAATCCGTATTATACTAATATGTAATATTTCTCGGAAAATTTATTCAAAAATATTGCGGTATAATCTGCTGGTTTTTATTAATTCTTTTGATAACTCTTTGCGGGCCATAAATTATGAAATAAGCAATGTTATAATTGTTGTATTTCATAAAGAAAAAAACAAAACCTGATAGCATTTTGTTTTAAAAGGGACTCGGTACCGTTTGAACAATGCTTTTTAATTTATGCATTTAAAAATTAGCCTTTTAGCATGCATGCAGTATTTCTACACTAGAAAATGATTCCACGTGATAATTTGATGCATTGTTGGCGCAATTTTATAAATTTAATTTTTTTTAAAAAATTCGAAAATTTCCTAACTTCTTTTCCAATATTTAGTAATATTTTACTAAAAAAATTTCTTGTAATATTCTCAATGATGTTTTAAATAAATTTTGGAATCGCAATTTTATAAAAACTTATTTAGTTTTGGTTAAAAAATGAAAAGTTTATATGTATACTAAAATTCAACAAAAACACAGATATCTCCTACGTTTGAATTTTTTTTAAAAAAAAATTATTCATATTTCTTTTTGAAAATCATAAACAAAAACTTCAACTGTTCAAGAAAAACAATAATGGTGTACTGTATTGCAGACTATTAATAAAAATGACTTGTTTTCAGGACATCACGTTTATTTGCGCACATCTTTTTAAACATAAATCAATTACACAATTTTACACAAGCACCATTTTTGAACGTTCGTCTTTACCTCTCGGAGCCAAACTCAATTCTTTTTCTCAAGTCCGTTGCCAGTAAATTATCTAAATCAAAACTATGATCTGGTGTTGCCAAAAAAAATATATCTTAATAAAGAATGTTGAAAAAGGTATCACTTTAAGTTAAAATCATTTGTTTTTAAAAGTTGAACAGATAATATCTTAAAAAAAGTATCACATTAAGATTAAATAGTTTGTCTTTAAAAATTGAATATGTCACAATGGTAGAAATTCTTAAATAATACTGTTATTTTTCAATATAATTATATTTAGAATTAGAAAATTCTTAATTATATATAATACATTTAGAATTAGCTCGATAACTACTCTACAAACAAAAACAAGATATCAACAATAAATCACTTGTAATGAAAGTTGTAGTCACAAAAAAGCAGTAAAACTTTATAGTTCTGATGAAAGCAAACTAAAATTAGTTTTTGATAGATTTCGATAAAAAAATAACATAAAATTATTGACATTTCCAACGAAAGGGGTGTGGTCAAATGCCACTGATTTTTTTGCTAGTATTTTTCAGTTTCAGTTTTTCAAAACTTCTGATTCTCGCACATGGAAAAAATATTGCAATTGAAAGTTTTCTCAACATAGTTTATGGAAAGCCTGCTATAGTTTGATTGCATAAATTTTTTTATCGTAATAGCAATTTTTTTCTGACATTTAGTTCAAAGAAATAATCTTCATAATTAAACTTGTATAAGATTATTAAATTTAAAAAAAATATCAAATAAAATACACAAATATTAAAGCATCTTTTAATAAAATAAGTTTCGGTAAGGCTAATGACATATTTATAGTAGTGGAATAGAATTTTTACTAAAAACGCTCAAAGATAAAAGATTCTTATAACATTCCAACATCAGAAAACCTACTTATGTATTTGAAATAAAGAGAAAATCATTTTTAGGAAAATAAATGATAGGCACCAAATGAATAAAGAAAATGAATCATAATTCCTCATAATTCCTAATATCTATTACAAACCGTAATATCTCATCAACAGATAATATGGAAATGGCTTTTACAAGTACATATATAGCTACTTCTTGTGAAGTAGCGCACTAGAGCAAAATTGCTTCCGTCCTTAGTAGAAGCGCTAATGAGGTAATTCATTAAAATTAATGGGAATTATCCATGGTTGTTAATGACAGAAAACATTCACTATCAAGAGTCTCTCTATGAGAGCAGATACATGAAACATTAACTGCAGC
>BMAW01022832.1:0-13292 GCA_019974015.1 Nephila pilipes
TAATTCATTAATAAATACTAAAACTAATTAAACTTTTTAAACACATTCTTTGAATTGTCTTAAAAACGTATAAAAATATAAGATCCCGACCACTTTTAGATAACTTTGATATCTTGTGATTGCTGTAGTATCTTCGTTCTTGATGAAACTTCGTTGATTCCATGAAAGTAATATTAAAAAATAATGAAACTTTTAAAAATTTAGAATAAAGACATAATAAAAAATAAATAACATATAAAAAAAGAATGACATTAGGGTGAGTATTAAAACTGAAAAAATCATTTCAATGTTAGAGTAAAGTGAAAAAAAAAAATTGCTTTTGATCAATATATCTTAGTACATACGAGAAAAAGTTCATTAAATTCACACAATATAAAGACTATTAACAATTATTATACACACTATTTAACAATTTTGAATAACCTCTATCAAGACGATATTTCTCTTAAATACATAGTTGATATAATAATAGTTGATATAAATAAGAATGTTAATAGTTGATTAATAAGATTTTAATAGTTGATATAAATAAGAATGAAAAAGAGAAAAATTCAATAAAAATGACAAAAATATTATTAAAAAATAGAGTAAAAATTACTTTATCATAAAAAAATATTTTTAAATCAGTTTCATCAAGTGAATTCGAGCAGAAACCTAATTTAGAGAAAGAGAGTCGAAATAAAATTAGAGCAGATTTGTAAAAATGAAATTTGAGCTTTAGAACAAAAAGATAAATTTAAAGTAGAAAAAGATGAAGAAAATGGCAGTTGTATGCAATCCTTACATAAAATAAAAGTTTTTTGAGAAAAAAGGCACGAAAAAGTTTAAAAGTTTGTCAATCAAAATACGAGAATTTTTTGTATTTACTATTAAAAAAAAACAATAAATATTTAGATATTTTTCATTCAATTTTATCAGAGTAATTATTTTTAATACTATTTTTTCATGCTTTATTTAAGAATCGAAGGCGATGCTTAGATTTCACATAGTTATAAGTTTCCTTATAAATTTATCTTACATTAATGGGTTATTGTTTTTTATAAAATAGTCGTATATATCATTATTTAATAAGAATGAGTGAAGCTGCAGCTGTCTGTATGAAAGTAAATGTCGTATCTTATTTGTCATGCTTCCAATTGCACCCGCAAACAGAATAATATCGCGTAACACATCTACAAACAGTAAAAGCAATAAAGTGCAGTTTACTTCCCATTACTCTAAGAATCAAATGTCACGTAACTCGCTTGAAAAAACATCTGCGGAGAATCAATAGAAACGCAGTGGCGTGTCCCCAGTGGCGCAATCGGTTAGCGCGCGGTACTTATAGAGCTAGTGCTTTGCGAGTAATGCCGAGGCTGTGAGTTCGATCCTCACCTGGGGAAAGTGTTTTTACTTTTCAAAGCTTATATCTTCCGAAAACAAATTAAGGAAACTTCTTAAGCAAGTAAAAGAGAAAACAAATTTATTTATTTTTCTCTCATTTGTTTAAGTAACATTGCATTAGATTAAAACAACTTACTATTTTAAAAGTAGAAATGGATTTTTCAGCTAACCAGAACTTAAACTATCTCACTTCCTCAGTCTCCAAATTTTTTCACAACGCCAAACGTAGATTTTGAGTCCTAAATTAAAAGTATCTACATAATGTCCATTATATCTTCAAGTTCGTGACAATATTAAATACTTTTAACATAATGTGAAAAGTTGGCTTTTAAGAGACGTTTGCTTTGATGAATTTTTAAAAAAATTTACATCTCCCTCTAATTGTGTGGCCGCTATAACAGGTCAATTGAAAAGTCCCCGGCCTGACACATAGATGGAGCTACTAGAATTAAATCCATGTGTTTTTAGTTAGCCCTAACCCTCAAAAGATGCGTGTATAAATTTGACAGCTGTCGGATCATTAGTTTGTGAATTATAGCATTTTGAGTGAAGCAGCTTTTGTTATTGTGAAAAAAATGGATAATGTTAGACTAGTGATTATGGTCACGGACTCATGGAGGTGGTTTTCGTCGAGTCGTGAGTTCAAACCGCGACACCTCTCAAGACCCACCGGGTAGCCGGGGCTAATACATGTTTTATCTGTCGAGGCTCAAAGTACTCCCATTGATGAGGCGTGTTGGTTAGGAGAGTGAGGAGCCAACTCAGATGTTGTTCTCGTCACTTGACCGAGGTTCAAAATTATGAAGTTCGTCGCCAATATCCCTCGTGTTGTTTCTAGTGCAACAATAAAAACAAATCAATCAAGCCTCTAAATGTGTAGATAAATAATTCAGTTTATTGAAATTCATTAATCTAGGTATTGAATAGCGTTTAAATTTAATGTTGAATCAACTATACAGAAATATCATTAATATTTTGATCCAATTTTTGAGAAAAAAAAGTCATACTAATTTTCCTTTCATTTATGTTTTCTTTTTCTATTATTTTTCTATGATTTTTATTTTTATTATTCGAGACAGCTCAGGTTAAACATAGTTTTTAAAATTATTTCAAATTTTTCTTTTGCTTTAAATATATGGTATTCATCGGTTTTCAGTCTACAATAACACAACCTAATTCATTATTCTTTTAAAAGTAAAAAAATAAGCATAAGCAATAAAATAAAATAATTTAATCTAATAAGTTTGTGGGAAGTAAGTTTTAAAAACATAAATTCAAGCAAATGACATAAAACGAATAGTAGTTTGTCCTCCAACACGAATACAATTCGATTCTTGGTTTATTGCAGATCCATAGGGCAGAATATTACGAATAATGCGCGTTAAATAGACCTGAACATCAAAGTCGTCCTGTTGGGAGATTATAAAGTGAAGTAGATAACCAGAACTGGTATTCGCCCTCGTCAACCGACTGCGATTTAAAATTAAGAGATTCTTCAATAATAAATGTGATTTTGCTCTTGTGAACTGTTAATCCAAATATTTTTCCCTGCATGACGATCCATTTCAATTGTGGTATTTTAATTATTTACCTCTGATATTAATTTATCTTTGCAATAACTTTAATAAATTACTGGTTAATTAGTCACGGCTTTATTTCAAGTATAATACTACACAGAAATCTATCGAAAATTCCAGAAAAGTATATTCCCGCATGAATAATATCTCTTTCCTTTTTAACTTATTTTGAATTTCTACATCATTTCTGAAAATACGCCCCCTTCTATATTTCTTCTAAGCCTATTCCATATTTTCCATATCTCTACGCCAGTTCCAATATTTTCAATTTAGAATTTTACTCATGGTTGCTTTTGTCGTATAATTCATACATTATTATCAGGAAAGCGTATCTTTGAGATTTTATGCGAATAGCAGCTAACAATAAATTTGGTTTTAATATGAATTTTATACGCCCTTCTAAATTCTTAAGATTTCAAATTTTATATAAAAAAAAAGAGGACTTATTAGCGAGATTTCATAGAATATCGAGACAGTCTATATTCTATAAAGACTGTATTCTATTATATTGAAAAAACTTGAAATCATGTCTTCTAAGCTATATCGATCTCTGGGTATATAAAAATGTCATATTAGTGTAGTAGCTCGCAGGTATGAATAGAATTCTGTAGGTGTTTGTATGAAAATTTCAATTTCCATCTTATTTACAAACAACAAGTACACACATATTGTAGTCAGTTTCAAAATGAAACATTAAATTGATTATATTTGGAGAAATGTTAGAATCTTCACGTAATTGAAATACCTTCGGATCACGCCAGTTCTATAAACGAAATCTTTGACTGGTGATTAAAGACGTGACTGATGAAGTGGAAATCAAGTTTCTTGTTCAAGTCCTAATTTCAAGAAGGACATCTTGTGGAAAAGGGAGGACTGTGGCATGGAAATTGAACAAAACATTGAATCTGTAGCAACCCTCCTTAAACTGCTTGCCACTCTTTCACTACGGACCACCTGCCCATTCTCATCTTACCTCAAGGCGGCACTTTCAAACAACTTATTTCTGCACATGCGCAATTATGCAAATTGCTAAAATTTTGAGTGTGCTCCTGTAGTATTAGTATTTATACTCGTCCAGTTATCAGACGAATACACTACAGCAATAGCAGAGGAGGAAAATGGATTCTTTTCTTGGTGATCCGTATGCTGTCCTGATGATTCCATTCATTGTCCAACTCCTCTCCTTGACCTGCATGGATTCATTTCTCTCGAACGATGGCCCAAGACATCTGAGGTCATAATGGAGGAGCAGAATATTTCTCGCACCAGTAGATTTACCATGTTCTGGATGATCAAATCTTGCGTGCAATTGTCCAAGAGGATACTCAACAATTATTGTTCATCACCATGCCCCAATCTAGCAGCGTAACTTTGTGAAACGGGCTGTGGCCATCCAATTATCAATTAGCTATTAATTTGTAAATATTTGAAATAATTTCACTTTTGTTTTATTTGAATGAACGATATTCTTATGTACGGTAATATATTAAATGACAAATAACTTATGCTTTAAATATTAAACTGTCCAAGATCATTTGCAACCTCCGGATCTGAGTCAAAGAAAATGTGTTTTATGTATTCCAATCTAATTACTCCTTCAAATCTTTCACTAGGCGTGATTTAAATGTTTGGCGAGTGATATACTAGCATATATATTATTTTCATCTTCCTAATTTCGATTTGCAATAATAAACTCTGTAAAATGCAAACGTTGTGTATAGCTGAAGTGCAATTTCAGTACAAAAATAATATAAAACATTGATTATTTAAAATTAATTTACCAATCCCTTTAAATTAATCGGTTATATTAACTCTTTTTTCCCTCGAAAAATTCAAATTTATTACGCAATCAAGATAAAAAAGAATCCCCCCCCCTAAGAATTAAAGAATAAGTGCTTCGATAAAGAATAATTTGAAGAACATATTTTTCAGTATAATTTAAAATTCGTAATGGAAAAAAGTGGCATTATTTATGTAATCATTAAAACGAAAAAAAAATTTATTTAAAGTCAAAATGTTAAGTTTTTCAGGTTATTGAAATTACATAAATTTAACTACAAAGATTGATTATCAATGACTGTTAATTAATTAAATTAGCCTTTTTAGAAACATTTACAGTACTAAGCAAAATGTTAATGAAAATTTTAATTAAATTTGTTTTAATAGTAAGTTTTTAGTTAGTGTTTATGTAGTTGCTTTTCAAAATTAAAAGAAATTTAGTTTTTCAGTCTTACGTAAATAGTTCATGTTTTTTATGTAAGTAGGAAAACTGAGCAATTTAAGATTAATCGATGTGATTAAATATAGATTACGCCATAGATTGAAAAAGATTTTTTGTAAACTTAGTGTATATGTTTGATGTTCATTTAAGAAAAGTTTGAATATCCGATATTTGTAGGAAAAGTAAATATTGTTGCAAAATTTACTTCCTGAAATTCCCATTGTATTCTAAATATAAGATCCACGTATGGAAAAACGAATAATATTAATAAAGAGACAAAAATATTATATATGAAATTAAAAGAATATACAAATATTATTTTATTTACATTTTAAATACACATTTTAATGACAATATTCAAATTGTGAGAAAATTTATAAAATCTGATCTCGCAATATACTTGAAATAAATGAATCGAAATGCGAAAGTAAAAAGAAGTAAATTAAAGATAAAGTAATATAGCATGTAAAACATTTTACTTATTAATGATTAGTTTTCTCTCTCTCTAACGTACATTTTTCAAAAACAAAAAAATCATTTACAGGTTAATTTAATGGTCTATACTGCTTGGTTAAAGTAGAGAGTGTATGCCAAATTTGACGAATTTTTATTTATTTCGATAACGATTTTATTCTGGTAAGCATTTTTTGCTAACCTTTACTATATTAGATTTTTAGTAACCCTTAGAATAGTTTGTTTTACTGAAATCATATTTAAAAATGCACGTGCATTATAAGTTCTAGTTAAAGAAATAAGTAAAGCAAACTTAAGACAAAGTAAAAGAGAAATCACAAAATATGAATTACAAAAAATAGAGAAAAAAATGAATAAAGAAACAAAACAAATTAATGAACTTACAAACTCAAAGCAATGAAGTTATAAAATCAAAACAAGGAAATCACAAAATCAAATCAATGAAGTTACAAAATAAAGCAAACGCAGTTTTACGGGAAATGATTTTTTAAAAAAAATTAGCGGACAGTTGTCTTTGAGATCATATAGTTTGAATTTCTATCATATTTTCTTTCCTAATTTAACTTTGAACAAAAAGGAATAAGGTATGTTCAACACTGAAGTCAAAACCAGCATTACATTCGTAAAATTTAGAATATCGCAGGATAATTCTGCTGAGGTATCTATATATAAAATTATCATGTCCAGAAAGAACCTGAGTCATTTTAAGACTTGCAAAAAAACAATGGCACGACAATCAATGGCGAATGGTTGGAAAAAAAACTTCTTTGTAAATACAGAATGAGCTGAATGAACGTACCAATTGTTCCAGAGCGAGACAACCTCTTCAGCTTTTTTCTTACAAAAGAATTTGCGATTTGTTTTAAACATTGCCGAAATGTTTCAAAATTGCCTTCTATGCCCCCTGTACTTTAACTACTTTAACTGAATAACTTAACTTTTTTTTTTGAGACAATAAGTATTAAAAATAAAAATTTATTATTTTTAATGATATTGCAAAAAAACATTTGCTTTTAGAATTTTGAGGACGTAAGCATATATGCAATGAACATTTCTGAACTTACACTGTTAAGCCATATTAATAATAAAATACGAAATAAATATATCATAATAGAATATTAATAATTCTACATTGCTTCAATATCTTTTATTTCTGAATTATTTTTATGTGACTTCGTTTTAAAATATAAATAATTATTTATATGGCTAATAATAAATTAATTTCTTAGAATTCTTAATGGAATCGCCGTATTTTTAATTATCACAATTAGTTATGATTTGCTGGACATAATCCCTAGGAAACGAAATTATATTGTTATAAAAAATGATTTATAACTCTTAGTTACAGCAAAAATGCCATTTTCCAACACAATTATACGAATTAATATATTGGATTAGAATTTTTAATTCAAAGTGATTTCTCGAATGTTACAATTCTAAATATTAAAGTAATATATTGAATGAGATAGAGGGGGGGAAAAGAGGGAATAAAGAGAGTAGCGTAAAACATTTTTTCACTTTTCCACAAACATATCTCACTTAAGAAGCAAATTTTGTTAATTGTTTCTGCTATACAGAGAAAAAAAAATTAAAGTATTCAAGATTAAGATGAATAAAAATAGAGTTAGGCTAAGTAAATTTTCTTAGCTAATTTATCTTTTTTTGTAGGTACAAAAAAATGGAGGCTTTTAGTTTAATTCTTCCAATTCATTGCATTATAATTCCATAAAAATTACCTTTTTTTTATCTCTCTAAATTTATGCTTTTATAGTGTTTGCAAATCTAATTTATTTTTCTGGAAGACCTGACTAATATTATTAAGAATAGAACAGCGGTAGATCTAAATGAAAAGTTGTTTTTCAGGGTTATTTAATTAGATTTGTTTAACATTATTCTAACCTCAAAATAATGTTTGAATAAGAGTTCATCGCCATTACATATTTATTTTGTATACTGGCATCATCATTTTGTTAGTAATTATATAATGCAATAACGGACATTTTTAATAACATTCTTTTACCTTTAATCAGATCAACTTAAAAATGTGTAAGTAAAAATATCCAACAGTGATATAATAAAGTTGTGGTATTACTTCCTTTTATTTCAATTATTAATCAATATTTAAAGAATCACTCATCAATTAAATTGTTAATGAAATAAAACCAAGCAGTAAATTCAATTTGAATTTATTAGAATCTCAATCAAAGTGTCAGATATCTATAATCAGGCAAGTGAATTAATTCCAACCCATGTCTGAATCTTAAGATTAATAATATAACTAGGGGCTCTCTAAACTGTCTCGGGTCATTCGAGTGCGAGTAATTAATAGAACTAAAATGAGGGTGCGACTCCCTGGCCCTTTGTAAATCCCCATAATCTCTGAGCCTAAGTTTGTTTACTCTTTGAAATCACTATTCTGATGTCTTCGTTGATAACTTAATCTTATTCTCTTCACCACCCACAATACCTCATTATTAAATTCTTCGCTGCTTATAAATTCATCTTCTCAATCCAATTCAATACATTTCAGTAACTATACTCTGATCTAAATAAGTCCCGTTTCATTCATTGGGAGAAATTCTCAATTCGAAAAACTTCATATTAAATTCTCCATGGATTGTTAAAGGGAGAAACGCGATAGAGCCTCCATAGGATTTTCTCGGCCATATTTTTAAAAAAGTAAGCTTTGCATTGAAAATTAATACATAAATATGGAAAATCCCATATTTATGTATTAATTTGGAATTTAATCCAACCCCAATAAGAAATGTATCATTTCCTTTTGCTCTTATAAATGTGTGACTAATTGTGTTCTTATTTTTATTGTTTAATTTAGAACTATTTTATTTTGTTTCATTGATCCTACTTCATCCATTCAGCTCAGATTTATTTCCCAAGAAAAGACGTGAATTGTATTTCTCCATTTTGTTTGTAAAAGTAATTTTAAATGCAGACAAAAGGAATAAATTAGGTTGTGAACAAGAAAATATTAGTTGTCCATCTTTCAGTAAAAAAAGTCATACTCATTTTTAAAGTTGTTCATCATTCAGTTAACCTGAAGTCGACTTTTATTCTTGTATTGCATCTCAAGGTATGTACATTAATTTGTTAAATACAAAGAACACACAAATTTGTTCTTATTCTGTCTTCATAATTTAATGATATCTGACCTTAATTTGTTTATATTCAGATATCATTTAATTTTGATGTAAAGGAATTTAATAAATGAAACGAAACATGGCAATATTGTTCTGGTAAATTGTTAGATATAGGTCTTTCAATTGCTTAGCATTTTTATGTATGTTAATAGTGAAATCTGTTTATTTTTACATTTAATATAGTCCAATGCACAAGTTAGTCTGGCCTCGATGCCTACAATTTACTATAGTATGCATAAAATGAAATAATTTTAAAAAATAACTTTCATTCAAATAAAATATCTCATTTAAATATTATGTAATAATAATTAAATCTTAAAAATAATTTAACTTAAAATGACAATAATTAAATTGACAGGAAAATAATAAGTAATATTTTTTGAACCCTTTCATTTTAAATTAAGACTTTTTGAATCACATATGCGATGATAAATACAAAACTGCGAGCAATGCTTTTAAAATGATAGTTGCATGTAACTCTTCGTTACATTTACAAGTGTCTAAATATGGTTTACAAACAAGCTATAGAGATATATTTGAATTATAATTTTAGAATAGTTTTATAAAATAGAATAATTTTAGAAAATCTATTCATGAGAGAGAAAAAATTATGCATTAATTTTTTTTTCAAAATTTGCATAAGATTTATATAAATTATTTAAATATTTTAAAGAATTTGAAAATATTCACGTAAATTTAATATAGGATTATAAATATTTTACAAAGGAAATTCTTTTAATTTCTTTTTTTATCTAAATTTTTGACGAGAAATATTCTTTGTGATTTCAACCAGTTTGAAATTGAATATATTAATTAGTTCTAATATTAGACATAATTGCAATTATCTAAAATTTAAAGTTAAGGAAAAAAACTTTCGTACAGAACATATTTATATGTATATATATTTTTCTTTTATATCATTTTAGACAGATAAGGTTCTTTGAAATTTTGAACAGTTTAAAATGAAACATATATTTTTCACTTAAGATGTTCCTGTTGCTATCTTTTAGTACAGTTACAATTTAAATTCGAAAAGCGATGCAGTGTAAGTAAAAAAAATGTTAGTATGCTACAACTTTATTTGTAAATATCATTTTATTACGATATTCTAAACATAATAAATGATGACATTTTATTTTGAATCACATTTTTAAATAAAACCTTTCTAGCAATAAGTTTATTCGAAAACTCAAAAGTATGCGACACATGCCACGATACCATTTTCAAGTAAACATATATAGTATTTGCCTACTTCAAACCTTTCTCCAATCTAAATATACATATCGTAATCCTTTATCTGTTCTTTTTCTGTCCCATTGTAAACACATACCTTTTTATTGCTTTTTTGTCTTCACTTTATGGAGAAAGAGAGGGAAAAAACAGACGAATTTCTCTTGACGAAAGCGTCACCTTAGCGATATATAATCGTCCTCTCAAATACGGGCGCAGATTTCTGTTTATTGTATCAAATCACGTCCTATATTCATGCAACTCTTCAAAAAAGAATACAAACGGGAATAAACTACGCTCTAAGAGATTTCGCGTCAACATATTCCCAGCAAAATCGGTCAGCAAAGATGAAGGGAATGATGTTGAAAGAATGCATATGACAAAAATGTATTCTGGCGTTATGCCACGGCCCATACAGAAATCCGGAAAGAAAATTTTGGTGAAAGCATTTCTCTTTCGAATCAATGTCAAAGTCCATTGCTGTTTTGAGGAGGAGGAGGAGAAAAAATAAAGAAAGAACATTACTGTAACAACAACAGGGAAATGAAATCTCTGAGAATAATATATCTATGCAAAAGGATAAAGACTGGAAGATTCTTTTAGCTATGAAATGTTTCTCGTGCGTTTTTGGTAAACAGTATAGTAAGCTTTAAAATATCGTTTGTTAAATGGCGATTACTGTTACGTTATGGAAATTTGGTTTCCAAGAAAGTTTGAAATATCGTTTCGTTTGTAATCGCAGTATAAGGTTCTCTATAAATTTGATTCGCGTCTTATGACAATTTATGCCTCTCTTGAAAATATTTTATAAAATTCATGTAGAGAAATATGAAAATATATATGTTAGGAAATTCTTATTTTTACTAATAATTTATGTATTCTAAAATGTTTTTAAAAAATTTCACGTGAAAGTAAAAAATTACATTTTACAATAAAAAACTGCATATTTTCATTAATAAGCTAAGCGCTTAGGCGACCTAATTCAATGTGTGTGTGCAAACTGTATTTAATTCTATAAAAAGGATAATAACAACAATAGAATTATAAAAATACTTATCATTCAGGGAGGAAACTTATCAATTTATGAAAGTTATTTACATGATTAAAATACAGCATAAATGTATCACTACTATGTCTTAAAGAAAAGAAAACAATCCTTCTTTTTGATTTCATATATATTCTTATGAAAGGATTTGTTAATTTTAATGTTATATAATTATTTCATCAAATAATATATCGCTGAATGTTTATATCCATGCTGATTTTGTAGTTATCATAATGACTCTTTGTTCCATTTTTCAGAGTATAGTTGAATAATTCCTTAGACTTTAGGTAACAAATATTGATAATTTTTTGATTTCATATATACATGATCAAAATAAAAGTGTTATCATACATTTTGTCAATTTCGCGAAGCTTCTTCGTCAAAATCCATTGGAATTTCATTTAAAATATATTTTCTACATTTGATTTGTTTACATAAGCAAATATGTTCTACAAACTTGAGTGCTTCATAAATAGCTCACATTTTTCTGAACCATATTTCAAACTAATGTGTGTGGTTGCTGGATAAAATAAAAAAAGAAGAAGAAATGTTGGTTCGAAGTATATATGATTTATTTAAGTATGCATACAGAGAGAGAGAGAGAGAGAGCGAACCAAATGAATTTTCTATTATAAAAGCATTATTCATGATAATCATGATAGAGGTTGGTGCATTTTATGTCCTTTAAATCACTTGGAAAATTTTTGAATTAAAAAGAGTGAATAATGTATTCAACCATTATGAGCTTTTATTTTCTGGAATTATTATGTATATTATACGATTATAAGACATATGCTGAAACTTTAATTTTGAAGTAAAAATTTTGCTTCATAATTTTAACGTATTATTTATCGAATTTAATTCATTTTAATCAATTTTGAAGTTCTGATGAATCATTTGAAAATCTACTGTAAAATATCAACTGTAATCTGAACAATTGTTCAACAGTTTATTCAATATTTTATATCTTGAACTAAGCCTTATCAAATGGCTTTTATTACTTCATACTATTGGTACAAAGAAATTAAAATTAAAATCCTAAGTCAGCCAATAGCTATGAGCACTTAGTTGTATTGAGAAAATTGTAAAAATAATCATTTTAACAAGATACATTTACAGTTATCAAATGTGCAATAAATTTAAAAACTAATACTACATTTAAATAAGTATTGATATTTTACTATCATATTATTACGAACATGAGTCGGCTCTTCCTTGCAGTGATTCTATTTTGAAGGAAAAGAAACATACACAGAGATGTAGTCAATCAGAAAGGGAGGTTTATGTAATGACCCCTTGGCGGTGGATTTGGCAACTTGGCGATCAAATCAGTTGAGAAGAAAGTTCGGGACTTTTCTTGAATTTTTTCATGTGAAGTCTTACCTGACTTGAAAAGATATAAGTACGCCAATAACCACAGTCTAGGGAAGGCTTCTGTTACTCAGAATCAATCTCTCTTTGGAATCTTTGTTACGGAGATCAATCGAGAAATCAACTGGAAGCGGTTGGCACTTGAAAGTGAAGCGTACCAAGTGAATGTACGGAGAAGTAGTGCATATCTATCTGGAATTGTTGGAACCTGCCCTGGAAATAGAGAGTATAACTGAGGAGGTTGTCCATTGTAAGAACCTGAAAGCTGGCGAGTTGAACGTTGCTGATGCAATTGTGATTGTTATTATTTCGCTGTATTGTTCCTGTATCTGAATCACTAAACTGCACAAATGCTGTGTATTTGTTTGTACTGTTATTGTTCAAGCTATGCTACCTATGTCATCCTGAAGATTTGTGAATAAAGTGACAATTATCGTTATTTTCCGTGTTAAACTGATTTCATTCCCACACCCCCAAGAAAATTTTCATAACGATATCATTTTATTGAAAAATTATGGCATCCATTTTAGAATTATTTTCGTCGAACTCTCATATAAGAATAATGTCATAGTCTTTATTTCTGCCATGTTTGGCGAAAAATATGAAAAATTGTGTTCATCTATGCTGGATCTATAAGTTCCGAGACTAACCCAGAGATGGCGCTCGTAGTAAACCAGTAACCAGGTCTTTCTAGAGTACTAACCTTTGTTTGAAACGTGTCAAAATTTTAAGTCGATCGGACCAGGAAAAAGTTTTTTGAAGTGAAGTGAAAAAGGTTTTTCCAAGTGGGTGCCGCGATTGCTTTCGAGGGAACAAAAACAGCAACGAGTCGA
>BMAW01022834.1:0-17566 GCA_019974015.1 Nephila pilipes
TATATATATATATTTGTGTGTGTGTGTGTGTGTGTGTGTAATAATTATGAGGTTATTTGCAAAAAAAAAATTATATTATTTTGACTTATAAGCATCTTGAGAATATAAGAGTTGAGAGCAATCGTCAGAAAGAAGTTTCTAATATAATTAGGCATTTTTAAGAAAATTGGTGTATAATATAAAGCTTCTTCATATTTTTAACACCGAAATTTCACAAACTTTTGTTCAATTTGAAACGGTAACTAATGGTTCGATTACTTCTATTACTCTTATTGGTAAATATTACAAATAATTGTACAAAATATTATAAATAATTTGAATTTTACTACTGTTATTAAAAGTAGTTTTAAAAGTATTATCAAATATACTAAAAGTGAACAGATTTATGCTATTTATAGCAAGTTCTAAAAGAGATTTATGAGAAATTTATTATTAATAAGGTTATTGCATATGAAAAATTTAATTACCTAGTTTAGTTAGTATTAAAAGAATATCATACAGTTTTTAACAATAAAATAAATAAACAGATTAAAGGTATACCACAAGGTGGAATTGGAAGTTATTGTTTAGCTAATACATTATTACATTTTTATGTAGATAATTTTATTGATTATAATAGTTGTAATATGTTTAGATACATTGATGATGTTATATTCTTTCAAAATAATAATAATTAAGATACTAAAAGTTTTTTTAATCTTTTTATCCAGAGTACTGAAATTTGTTGCAAACTAATGATAACATTCGTAAATTGGAATTTTTAAGTGTTTTTTTTAATTAAAGATAATGAAATTTATTATAATATATATGATAATGGAAATAAATTTAGCTTTAGAATTCTTAAGGCTTGATTATGGACTAGTTCTTTAAATCTCAGTATTTTTAGCAGCATTATTTATATTTATATTTTATGTAACATTAAACTCTTGACTGATATATACTATGTTGTTTACAAAAACTTTGATAATTTTCACAAAAATTGCCTGAATCTTATTATTTTTTTGAATTTTATTTTAAGTAATTTAAAACACAATAATTATAAAATAGAGCAAATATCTTTTAAAAATAATCCCCCGATTTCTTTTTAAATTTATTTTATTTTTTAGTCTCTTGCATAAAATACTATCTTTCTCTCTGGCAGATGACACTCCTCCCTTTTTCAGTTTTTCAATTTCCGTTTTCTTTATGTTTTGGTTCTTTCATCTATTGTTTGTGTGACAAGTAAGTTTTTTTGTAATTTTTTTTTTCATTTTCTGCTTAATAAGTTATATTGCTCTTTTTCTTTGTTAATTATATTTATCTTGTAAATATATCTATGTCTACATACGTATTTTAGTTTATATCTCTATGTCTACTTACGCAACTTTTTCTTCGTATCTTTGATTTTTAAAATTATAGTTTCAATCCCTTTCTTCAAAACTGTTTTCTGTTTTCGAAAGTTTGGCCAGTAAAACGAATTTAACCTAGTGAACCAGTCTTCAGCCAGAAGCAGAATTTAAAAATGTTATATATTTCTTTTCCCTTTTGTTTTTCTTTCCATTTATTTTTGATTTTTCTATAATAATGGTTTTATTTTTTTTTTGTCATACTATCATTTATAAGTGTAGTATTTTTTTTAATTAAATTTGAGTCTTAACTTTTTTTTTTTAAAGTTTTGTAATATTTGACTATTTCTTTGCGTATATATAATCAAACATACAAAAATATTTTGATACTTCCTTTCCTCTTTAATTTTTTATATACTATAAATTTTTCAAGTATGAATTTTTTTGAATATATTAACGTTTTCTCTCGTACAGTTCTTTTTAATATTTGTTTCTGTAATAGTTTTCCTCAATTTATTTAAACTATTTCTTTATATTTATTTGCATCATAACCACATTTTCATTACACACAAACACACACTTATATATATATATATATATATATATATATATATATATATATATAACAATATATATATATAGTAAGACTTAAAAATAACGGAACATACGTTTTAATTCAAAGGGATAATTTATCTGTTGTCCTAACAATGTATATACATTTATAATAAGAACAATTAAAGTTATATTATGTTAAGTAAAATAATATATTTTAATTTTCTCACTTACTCTTTTTACTAATTTACTATATGAATTGTGAATCATATTAAATAAATTAGAGATGATCAGATAATTTTAAAAAGGAAAATTAATAGTTTCCAATTTAAAGTCTTATTAGAAAAAATGCTGTCAGAATTAATAGTTTTTTTTCTTCTCATTCATATTAAAATGATACTTGCTGATCTGATATTGATCTTGTTTGTCTGATATGGAAATAAATACGATAAAAAATGGGAAACTTGAAAGCATATTTAATTTTAAGAGCTTATTAATTTTCAATAGACTCTTTCTTAGTCTAGCAATACATTTTGGACTTTTTTGGAAAGTGTAAAAGTTCGTGAACTCATCCAAAACTACAGAAAGTTAAAAGCGATACAACGAATTAATTATAAAAAACGCATGATTTAAAAATAATTTTCCTTACTAGTTATTTTTTTAATCATGATTTAAGCTAAAATATCTGACTTGTTTTTAAGATCTCGAATTTAACACCTATCACTACCTGCATGAATACTTATAAAAGTTCACATCGATCTACTTACGTAAACAAAGACACACTTTTCTTTTCATTCGCTGACACTTTTAAATACTTCAACCGCAAGTAACCGTATTTTTTCATAACGACTGGAGCGCCAAGAATCATTTATTCTAAACCGGTAATCAATTTGAGAGCGAAGAGAAGTGTCAAAAATATTAATTATACGTAATGCTGCACAGAGACACGTTGCTCAATGGACTGAAAACGAAACACCTCTGTTCAATATTAAGGTGCTAGCATTCTGTCGGTATCGATCCCGTCTGTTCCAACTAACGCGCGCCAGAACACATTCTCTTTACGGAAGATCTGCCTCAAAATATAAAATGCGATGTTCCCTTCAATAACTACGAGGTTGAATTTATAGGCTGGAGAGAGAACTTTGCCCTCTCCACACTTACAGATGAGGTTGACAGCCAATCGATCCACAAAACACATCCCGAGCTCTCAGCCTCTCGTGTCTCGAATTTTCCTGCCGACCACAGCACTTTTTTCATCTTCTTGCCATCTAAGTGGTTAATTTCAGGTTAGAACAGCTAGTGCTAACTTTTTGATTGTAAAAAAGTCTTGTACTGGGAGTCGTAGCGAAAAATTTAAGGTTACTTAGACGTCTTGGGCAAGGAAGAACTTATACTAAATTTAAATAATCCTCACATTTTTAAATAAAAAGAAATGGAAGTCATATTTTAACAATGTGATATTTATTTTCCTATGTTTCTGTGTGTGCTCAGAAAATAGCATTTATATTCATAAATAATTATGTATTAACAATAAAGAATAAATAGTTGTACTCACATTTGCAAATCGTGTACGTATATTTAAGTACATCTTGTATCAATTCCGCGGCATTTATGTATTTAAATATTTGCAGAGTACTTATAAACATAACATTCTATTTACTGAACATAATAAAGATTTCAAACTTTAAATTTAATAAGAAATTTAAAAAATTAATTTTGTAATTCAAATTATTTTTTTATTTTTATATAAATATTGTATAATACCCAAAATTCTTAACTGTTTGTTAGGGGAAAAATTAAGTTCCTTGCTAGGAAAATAATCTCGTTTTATAATGAGAAAAATATTAACGCCACGGATAAAGTAAATTTTGAGGGAAGTGTGCTAGAATTCCAAAAAAGTCACAATTTGAGAAAAACGCAAATGTAATATTTTTCTCAATGGTGAGGAGCCTTTGTTTATTAGTTTAAAATTTAATTTTATAACATTTGCGTTTTACCAAATTCTCATAACCAATTTATCAATGACACCAGAGTAGGAACCCCTATATTTTAACAGCAAAATAAAAAAAATGCTAAGAATTGTAATGGCTGAATTACCTCAAGAAAAACTGAACTATTTTATTATATTTTCATTCGCTTATTAAAAGTTAAGGAAACTATAGATGGGTCTAAGGGAATATATACTTTGTGTAAACCATGGAAATTTTAATTCATTTCTAAATTTATAATGTATTATTATTATGAGAAGCTTGCTATTGACAACTGCTTAAGAACCGGATCACTTTTTGTCATACAATTGTTTTTTAAAAATTTAATGAAATTTATATTACAGTGATCTATTTATTCGCTTTTATTTCGAAACTTATACCTACAAAAGTGTTCATTTTTACGCCAAATGCATGATTCTTAAAGCTTCTTGTTGATAAAGAGTTACATTTTAGGTTTCCTTGAAACGAATAGTTTTTGGATTAGTGATATATCACGTATTAAGAAATCGTCCAGAAAAGATTAAATGAATTAGAATTATTTCGATTTATATATTTATTATTATCAGAAATTAGTAAGAAGTCATGAATAAGTTGATATTTTATATCAACAACAGAGCAATTTTATAAAAAATTCTCTACTTGAAATTAATTAAATTAAGAATTCTCAATTCAACGTACTGGAATTAGAATTAACTGTATAAATTAAGAATTATGGATATTGAAAATTTTGCTTAAGATATACATTTCAGTCTGGATAAGTAAAAGGTAACTCAGTTTATACATTGATGTAAAATGATTATATAGGCTTATATGCTGAAAAATAGCTACATTTAGGGTTTAATTTAACTCAAGGCAATGATAGTGAAACCATTTTGAAAAATTGCGAGATAATCGGATTACTTTTTTCTCTGTTAAAAATGTAAAAATGAGTTTAGATCTCTAGGAAAAAATTTGCTACCAACGGGCTCTTCATGGTTTTAAAGGAGCTTATGAATTTCATTTCGTTTCACAGAACCTTGAATGAAATTTTATTTATCTTATATTAATTTAATCTTTAAAATCTTTTTGATATTTTTATCAACTCGGAAAAAAATAGCGATTTTTTTTACTTTAATTTCAATTCTGTTACGGATCACAGAGTTTTATATTAATCAGAGAATTTTATATTATATTCAAAATAAAAATCAAATATCGTTTAAGCAGTAGTCACACTTATAAGTGCTCGAAGCTAACCATGCACGTTAATTGTATAGCAAATTAATTAAAAATACTTCTGTATAATTATAAGTTTTCGGGAAAAATAAAATTTAACTACCTTTCTTTCTCTGTTTGTACAAAAATTAAGAATAAATCCCCGTCGGTACTTTTCAATTCTGCAGTACTGTATTTTCATGTGTGTTGAAATGTTTCTGCATTGAATGGGTGTAAGATATTTAAATATATTGTTTCATTATTTCTTGTCTCGTACAAAATTTAATAATGTTTGAAAAGCTATCTTATCTTTCAGAATGTTTATATATCATAGGGGTAAAACAGGTTACAGTGATAACGAAAATGTTAACTCGTTAGTTCTGCAAAAGGTTTCTAGAGGTTCCCGTATACCATAACAAATTTATTTTTTAAATATTGTCAACATATCATGTCCATTAAATCATGATATGATACAGATAACGTATGTTCTTACTTCAAAACATTGAAATTTAACTGGCTTAATGTCACTGTAATAGCAGCTTACATCATGAACAATAATTAAAATCACTTAGGAAATAATTTCTATGAGAATATTGATGCATAGTTGAAAAATTATAACTTACATAAAAACTTACTGACGTAAAAAAAAGTTCAATTAATCGATTAAGTTCTGATACAGTAAATCGTAAAATCTAATAAAAAACATACTTTTGAAGCATTCATAACAATAAGTGTTGACATCGATTAGATATTTTTATATCATTTGATGATGTACCTTTCAAGTAAATTAAGCATCTTATTAAGTTGTTTCCGTGAAATATCTTGATGTAAAAACTGATTTTTTTCCGATACAGAAAAATGCTTCACTTTCAGGAGTAAACAGTTGTTCGTTTTAAAGGTGTCACGCACCTTTAAAAGCTTACAACGTTAGTTAAATATAAAATAAAGGAATTATTAAGAATGATATACGTATCGACATTAAATTTATAACTGGTATAAAAATGAAAAAGAAACTATTTGTAAATCGGCTGTTGTATGGTAGTTATTTAGTGATCTTTTTTAAAAAAGAAAACTAGAAATAGAGCAAAGAATAATTTTTTACCACTCTTAGAGCAATGAATGTTTCAGTTTTAACGAATTTTTCGAATCCCCTCCCTTAAAGAAAGTTACGATCCATTAATTTTGAAGTTTATGTCCTAGAATTTATTGAGTAAGTAAATATAAACAGCACCCATCGTCTAGATGCTTATCAACAATTTAATAATTACTATAGGCCTAGAGGATTTTTAAATGGTTGCTCTGTATTTTAATACTCTTTCGTTCAAATGTTTCATTTGTATATTAATATAGTTTATGATTTGAAAGCCTCTCTTGTATATGGACAATTTTTATATTTAAGGAACTTTCGTTTTAATTATTGAAATAATTTATTATATAGCTTTACCTTCAAAAAAACAGTGTTAGAATCTTCAAATGTATCATATTTGAGTCATCAACATATAACTAAGAAGAACAGTATTTATAATTTTTTTAAAAATTTATATAAGCTGTATTAAATTTTCTTAATAATTGTTAGACATATGTTTCTATACAAATTGCAGTTAATTTAATTTTGAAAACAAATTCTCGGCACAAAGCATTTTTCTTCATGAAAAGATATCTTAGATGCTAATTTAACAAAAGTTATTTTAACATCAACTTCGCAATTATGTATAATGCAATCAAATAAGGAAGTTCTTTACTTTTATTTACGAAATATAGTAATAACATTGAACGTATGATAAAACATACTTTTATAATACAAATTGTCATGCTGAAGCACAATT
This sequence comes from Nephila pilipes, assembly GCA_019974015.1. Lineage (NCBI taxonomy): Eukaryota > Metazoa > Arthropoda > Arachnida > Araneae > Nephilidae > Nephila > Nephila pilipes. The sequence goes on from BMAW01022834.1 coordinate 6,883, forward strand.
TTTATATTTCATTCTCTTTAAGAAATTTCTGAAGGCTTCGCCCCAATCTCTAATGATGAAAAATTGTACCGTCAAAAAAATATTTGTAAAGTTGAATTAATTCGCAACTTTACCTACAAGTGAAGCTAATGTTCCTGTTAGAAACAAAAAAGAGAATTTCTAAAAAACTTCATGTGACTGCTAACATTCTGGTTGCTATCTTCTATTTTATCATTTTTAAAAGCTAAATTGGAGTCTCCAATTTAATTTTCAGCATGGAATATATTTTGTTTTTTCCTCTTTTCAACTATACTGTTACTTTTATTTAGAAAAATTATATAGCTTATGGCAACTTGATATTGTTAGTTGAATAGCCTGAGATAGAGACTTTAAAAAGTCAAAAAAAGGGAAAATTCCGTTAGAAAGGCATAATTTTATCGAGAAGCGTTTCTGAATGTTATATTAATCGAAGCAATATTAAATACATATTTTTTGTCTATACTACAAACAGTAATGCACTTAAAGTATCATGGAAATTAATAAATTAATAATGATAGGAAAACTATTTTAATTGTAATAATTCCTGTATAGTATTATTAATTTTAATAATACATCTCGTTAATTACTTTGTTTTTCCCGAGCTTTAAATAATTATTTTTATGATAGAAATATCAAACAAAGTATTTTAAGTCAAATTTTTTTGCATTACGTTTACATACACATCATATTACATCTACTAAGAACTTCACTATGGTTTATTTTTCTTAATTTTATATTTTTCGTTTTTTGTGCTTAAAAATTAGCAACAAAGTTTCTTCTAACATTTAGCCGGAACTTTTCACAGCACTCTAAAAAACTGTTTTGAATACCACACGAGTAAGACAAATATACGAACACTTCAAATATTAAACGTGAAAATATTTTAGTATGTCTTGAAATGGTTTTACAAAGTCTATATAGTCGTATATATATGAGAACTTTCTGATACGGATTTGGGTGCCATTTTAATGTCACAACCCAAAAAAATCAAGAGTTTAATTTTCATAATTCTCATATTTCTGAATAGAGAATCGTATTTCATTAAAAAAAAGTAATAATCTTATTTAATTAAAGGACATTAATTGAATACTGTTATTACTTGTGTGGAAAACTCAATTTCATATGTTTTCTTCAATTATTTATTTTTAATTCTACTTATTTATTTTAATTTGTTTCATAAAATTTAAAAGAATGTAAGTAATTGAAAATCAAATGAAGCTTAGAATTATACATTAAATAAAGTGTATCGTAATCCAAAATGTTTGCTGAAATAAGTTGGAAATTATGCTATTTAATCAATAATGTTTTATTTGAGATAACTTGAAACATTTTTAAGTATATATATATATATATATATATATATATATATATAAAAACTGCTTGAAAATAATTAACCTAGTTAATACGTCAGTAATTAATCATTAAAAACAGGCACATATACAAGAAAAGAAATGGTATTTCATTTTATTTCAACATAGCGTTACTATAATCATTTTTACATTAAGATTCATTTGGCATTTGAATGAAAGAGTTTGTTTTGTTTCCATACTTCCTTAGTGTGAAGATCTAATTTACATTTTGATGACTAACAAAGCTTCACATAGTAAGAATAATTTTAATTTAATTCCTTGTTTTGATTTTAATTTTCTCATGACATTACACACATTGTAGATTTGTTTAGGGACTGCTATATTTTTATTTTCCTTTATTATCTGTTTCCTCCCCTCCGTAATCTTAAAGGGATTAAGCCCGTATGCATCTGATATATTTGAAATTAACACAAGTTTCTCTTTCAGACATACATTAATTCCTTTTTACTGAAAAACTAGTCTTTTGAAAAACAGCCAATATTTAAGTATTTTTTGCAAAATTAAAGCTCAAAGATTAATTTTTTTTCTAGAAAATATTTTACCTTTTTTTCAATTTTATTTTAATCTTATTAAGCATTTGCACTCGTTATTCGTATACTGTATCAGTGATGACTTTCTTATCAAAATTTTTAAGAAACATATTTAAAATATGAAAATTGCAAGATAGATTAAATAATTTTATGCAATTAAAAATTCAAGAATACTTTTATTGTTCTTACTATCAAATCGCTAAAGTTTAAATAATTAAATTACTTCAACTAAGAAATTTTTAATTCAGTTTATATACGGTAGAAGACAATACGTGTATTATTTTTGAAATTTAATTATTTTATTTAGAAATATATATTACTTTAGTATCTTTTAATACTTTAATTTAAATAAATATTTTTAAGAAAATATTTTAGCAATTTTGCTATTTTTGCTTTTTGGGAAATAAATGTTGTATTTTCTCCTATTTTTTTCAATTTGTGGGCTACTGGTAAGGGACTCGTAATTTTGAGCCTTTGTCCTGAGACGAGGGTAACACCTGAGTTGGCATTCAATTTTCCAAACTTCCACACAATCCCAATGTGAAGACATTGAGTTTCGACAACTTAAATGCACATCATCACTGCTACGTCTATCAGTGGATTATAGACTCGACGGAAATAATGCCTACCATGTGCTTGCTCTTATAACCACTCGGCTCTCACATAATTGTGTAGAAAGTTATCCACAGTGTACAATTCCCTTCTCCTCGAAATTGTTCATTATGCAACAGCGTATTTAACGATGGAACTGCAAGATATTTACGAACTCAAATACTTTATGAAGGTATTCCTTTAATTTGAAACAAAAGTGAATAGAGAGAGAGAGAGTTATTTCCTTCGAGGAAGTGATCCGTTAAGCCCACTTAATGAAATCCTCCTTATTACAAGTTCGCTTTTCCAATTTTCAAGCAGATAACTTTTCCCGTAAGTATTTAGAAATTGAAGGAGTCAAGAGGATTATTGGTTTTGCAATTAGCGATCATATTGTCGATTTGCACACCATGCGATGGGAACAATTAGTAGTCTTTTAACGGCAAGCAGTTTTGTTTCATTTACAAAAGAATACAAGTACCAAAAAATTTAAAACTAAGTTTTATTTCACTGAAGCATAAATTCGTAGTTAAAACAGTAAATAAAAGTACATAACTTTCCGTCTTTTGAAGAAATTGTGACGTATTCCCTTCATTATTTAACTCTACAGTCATCTTAAAGTCTAATTAAAAAGTTTAATGCATTCAAAACTCCATTTGAAGGTAGTGAGACAAGGGCAACTCATTTTATTATCCTTCAAAGAATATATATGCAAGATCACTCTGTCTCGGACCCTTCTTAATGCAGTTAATTCTATTTTATGTTCAAATAATAGTCTTAGCGTTCCAAATCACTCATTCAGATTTAAGCACTTCTCAATTATAGCAGATTCGACTCCTATTATTCTGATAATGGTCACATCCCATACAAGCAATTAACTAAGATGATTCACTTCAATCTGTAACATCTATTATCAGCTTGTAATTATCTTCTTTCTCCTTTTCTTTTCTTTCATTTCTATTTTGCTTCTACACGACTATCTCTGATTCAATTCACTGCACTTCTTATCATCATCTAATTTACCTTATTACGTTTCATTTCGTTGGAAAAGAGTTGCATTTGAATGCAATTAAATTCCCAAAATGTCACCGAGAATAGTGTAGAGAAAACCGCAAATAGTCCAACGAGGCAAAATTATAAGTATAGAGTGATTATAATTCAAATTTCACTTTCAAAATGTTGTAAAAAAAAGAACCACTAATAAGAATGACCTGAGATTTTATCTGAGTATATGTGAAGCAATGGGAATTTGTTTTGTGAAAGAAAAAAAATAGTCTAAAAGTGGACCAATAGATGACATTGTACCAGTTATAAGAGGCTAAGAAACGATTGCTGTAAGATATATGCGAATTTTAAGATACTAATCAAAAGACGCAACTTGCGTTACATACTTCACACATGTGATAAAAAGCCAGAGAACGAGCAGTTCCTGTTACTATGCGTTTGAGAAGGTAGTCATGACTGTATCATTGAAGGATCGGGCTCTGCTTCTGAAGTCGTTTTACAAGAACGATGATTACGCAGCATTTGCATTGAAGAAATTCCTGACATTAAAGGGTTTAAAAAGCAGCTCTGGTCCGATTACTGCATTTGGTCTGAAGAAAAGTTTTAATAAATTCAAAGAGACGCGTTCATTTGACATGAAATGTAGCAGAGAGAGAGGAAATCAATTGCTTCGACGTCTGTTGAGGGTGGAGCGACAGCAGATGAGGAAGCGTCAAGCAGTGCTTTGTGAATATACAGTGCACGGGGAATAACCCGAACTTTAGACATGCTTATCAGCACGCTTCATTGAATATTACAAAGCATTCTGAAATGCTATCCATTCAGCATTATGCATCTTTAGGAGTTCGTTTCTGCTGACCTACCAAAACGAGAAGCTTTAACTCTGCAATTTCTTGTTCTAATGGAAATAGACAATGGATGGTCATGGAACATTTTGTGTACAAACGAAGCTCGTTTCTATCACCAAGGTTCTGTCAATATTCAAAATTGCAGAATAGGGCCTATAGAGAATCCGTTCCATATGCAACCATTGCCTCTTCATCCTCAAAAGATCACCGTATGGAGCAAGTTTACGGCAGCATTTATAGTTTGCTCTTTTTTTTCGAGTAGATTGCTCTTTTGGGTCCTGTCTCCTGTCCAGGCAACGGGATATGTTATGAATCTCTTCTGTGCGCAGCCAGCTCATTCCAGTACTACAGTAGTACGGAAGTGTGGATAGCACAGTTTTTGTGCAAGATGGCCCTCCTCCACAAATTTCAAATCCAGTGAAGCGGCTGCTCCACATACATTTTGAAAATGATAGAATTGTCAATCACCCCTTCCCAATAGCTTAGCCGCCAAGATCATCTGACCTGAACCCTTACGGCTTCTGGCTGTGGGGTTACTCAAAATATTTTGTGCACGGGGCTCTGTTTGCGAGCTAAATTGAATTGAAAACAAGTATTGCATAAGAAATTCACAAAATCGCAAATTATACACTGCGATCTGTTGTGGAATATGTTGCTTTACGCTTTCAACTTGTAGCAGAAAACGATGGACAACATATTGAAAATTTCTTAGGAAAGTCGTAGCAGCTTTTTCACGACTTCCTTTTCTTGTTGGTTTCATTATATTTTGCATTTTAACGGGTCTTTGGTCTAAGGACAATTAAAAACCGATTTTTTCTTACCCGCTGTGTTACCACCTTGTCGTGGTGGACGGGTGCCACAACACATGCCCCGTCTTTTAATTAGTCTCTTATGACTAGTACATCGCCCTCTATCGATTGCCTTTTGAACATTTTTTTTTTCTTTAGCGAAACAAATTCCTATCGTTTCACGTATATTCAGGTGTAGTATCAGGTCATTGTGACCAGTGATCCTTTTCTACAGCCTTCTGAAATTGCAACTTTTAATATAATCATCTTGTATTATCGAATGAGTTAAAGCAAATTTTAGGAAAAACTGATTGCTTAGTATTATTAATAATTCAATTTTAGATTTTAATGGATAAAAGATAAGTTTTCTTTCAGGTATACTCTCATATGTGTTATAAAGTCTTCAGTTAATAGAGCATAAAAAAGGCTTAGTTCGTGATTATTGATTTTGCAAGGATTCTGATTAATATTGTTTATTATTTGGATTCCCTTATTCCAAATATTTTAAGCTGCAAATACTTCGTATTATTGCAGTGTATGACAGTATCAGTTCATACAAGACATTTGTAAATTTTAAATTATTCTTTTGAGTATTTTTTATAATATATTTTTCAAAATTAAGTGCACGTATCTTTTTTAAGATATTGTTTTGTGATATTTTTCAATTTTTTTAGTAAAAGACAAGAATAAATAGCTTGATGACATATTTAATCAGAAGGAAGATACATACGCTCATGTAGAGATCGTATGGTTAAAAGATACCCAATATTAACATTATTTTAATTAAAAGATAATTTATGCATAAATACAAGAATTTATAAATGTTTTTCCTTTTCCTTAACTAAGATTTTATTTATGCTTTATTTATAAAATTAATTCTTTCAACGAAGAAAAGAGATATTACACTACTGTATATTTAACTGTATATTGTTAAATACAACGGACGTTCAAAAAATAAGTTACAATTATTACTCCTTAGGTGACAGTCTTACGAAACAAGAGCGAAGCTTGCGTAGACGATAATTGAGTTCAGCGGCTTCCAATGATAGTTCATTTTGATAGTGGCAACCGTTGACGTGTAGTACGAGAAAAAATTGGAACATTAGCTGGAAACTTACTCCAGCATTTACAGTACTTTCAGCAAAACAGTACTTTTTTGTCAGCAAAACGTTTCATAGGAACAGAGATTCATCCCTAAATATAGGCAGTGTATAGGCCTCATTGTTTGCCACGTCCGGCCATTGTGAAATTGTGCCAGCAGTTAAAAGATGGTCGCACAGACAACCTATGGGAAAAGACAAGGACTGACAACAATTACGAGCACATCAGACAGGAGCCAAACAATGTTCCCCCATCAGAAGGTAAAATAATGGCAACGGTTCTTTTTATTGCGAAAGAGTTATCTACACTAAGCTTACGTGGAAGGGTAAAACCATTAACGCTAAATCGTATTGTGAAACACTACGAAGTTTGCGCAAAGTTGTGAAAAACAAGAGAAGTTGAAATTTAAGCAAAGACATTGCCCTCTTGCACGACAATGTGAGATCTCACAAGGCACATACATAGTGTTTGCTACGCAGTAGTAGACGGAAGTTCTGGCCGCATCCACCGTACAGTCCCGGTTTAGCACCCTACATCATTCACGAGTTCAGCAAGCTCAAGGAACACTTGGGTGAAAGACAATTTTACAAAGATGACCAGATTCAGACAGCTGTTATAAGCTGGCTCCAGGACGAAGGAGTGTTTTCTATCTTCAGGGCACCGAAAGATTATTTCAATGTTCCAGTGATTTTGACCTACATTCTTCCAGTGTAACTTATTTTTTGAATGCTCCTAGTATCAGATAAAAAAATGACTGAGATTTTTAAGGTATCCGCTTACCTTTAAAACGCGATTTTCGCTCTAAAAGTCAATTTTTTATTTACGGGCTATTATTAAAGCCGGATTTCTTAGCTTTCTAGAACAGTTTCAATTTTGTTTCTATCTTACATAGAACTTGAGTTATAAGCATTTTAATAATAGTCTGCGTCAAATTTTAGAACAGGAAGTATCATTCTGCTACCCGAAATGGAACTTTAATGCTTGTTTTTCATTGATATTTTACGTAATATCGCTATCAAAATATCTTCCAACATGCAAGATGAATTTCCTAAGACCCAAAATGCAAATGAATCTTTTAATGGTGTAATATGATAAAGAGTACTAAAGGAAGTTTTTGTTTGTTTGAAAACTGTGAAATTGGGTGCATATGATGCAATTATACAATTTAACGAAGGACATCAAGGTTGCTTAAAAGTCTTAAATAAGCTGAACTTTGAAAATCCGGGCTACTTCACTATAAAGGGATACAAAAAGTTAGATTACAATCGAATCAGGGAATAGAAGCGTTATACAACACCTGTTAAATGTAAGCGTAGGAAAGTTTTAAAGACCATCAGGAAGAAAAAGATAACTTATTTAAGTAATACAGATAGTGAACTTTACAAATCAGAGGCCTTTTAATGTTAAATGTTTATTTAATTAGGTAAGTTTCTGGGTTGAAATGTATTTTCAGCTTTTTTTCAAAATCAAGATTTTCATATTTTGCTTCAGCGCAAAACGTCGTATTGAAAGAAGTTATGCATATAATGTTATGAAACTTTCAAAGAATGCTCTAAGAAAGTGAATGCAGGACTTGAACCTCTCCCATTGTTATAATGCAATTGCTTTGCCTTTTATTGATGATAAAAGTCATAACTTATCACAAATTTGTACGTTTTTTCTGTATCTTAAAGTACGACTTCCTATAAATATTAAATTTTCAGGATTATAATTGTGAGAGAGGTACAAATCCTAAATTAGATTAAATTCATCATAATAAAATTTACAGAATTTAAATATCTCTATTTAAATTTCAGTTTTGGTGTTTTGTACAAGTGCCATTTTATTGCTATTTTAATGTATTTTTTGAGCTGAAATATTAAAACAATTATTGATTTATGCAAATTTTGCATTGTATTTTAAGTTTTTAGCCATATCTTATAGAATAATGCATATAAAAAGTTATTTTTTCAATTATTTCAAAAAATCCTCTTTGAAGGTAGGAGGATACCTTAAAAGCATTATAAAATCATAATTAATTATTTGTTTTCAATATTAATAAACTTGCTACAAAAATAAACTTTTGATTTTTATTGTAAACATGTAATATTATTTACTGTAAAATAATATTTTATCTTTATAGAATTTCTTTTCTTATCCATGGTACGATTGAATAAAAAAGGTTATTGTGATTTTTTTGCACTTTGTCACCAGTTAATTACTATCCAGGATTTCATTATGTTATTTTCTAAGGAAGCATTGTTAAACGAAATATTTAAAAACACCTTAGAATTTGATCTCCATTATTAATCTCATAAATGTGAAAACTATTCAAATTTCATCTTTTCCTTCCTTTAAACAGAGTTTTGATTATTTTTAAGTTTATGGTTATTTACTTTGGTTTAAATGTATTTGTCTACTTTTTTTTCATTCTTCTAATATGAAATTCAATTATTTTCTTAAATTTTGATTATTCTTAGTTTATACCTTAGTTAATGATGTAATTAATGTGTAATGATTAGATCCATAAAATTGGCTAAAACATATTTTACCCTTTACAAAGTATGGGACAGTATATTACATTGTCTCCAATTTTATTTTTAATTAATTCTCTTCTTTTCTCTCCAGACTTGCCACGTTTTGGGAAGTGTTTTTGTACTTAACTTAAGTTTTAATAAATTTTTAATTATGGTTTATATATGTTTTGAAGTAAAATTATTAAGTATAATTTGTGTTTCAGTAAATTTATGCTTTTTTCTCATTATAATATTTTGCATGTTTTTAATTAATAATAATATTTTTAATTCTATTGTATAGTTATTTTGATAATTTATTGAATTTTTAAATTAATTCTGTACTAATTGCAGGTTTATATTCACAAAAACATATATATATATATATATATATATATATATATATATATATATGTGTGTGTGTGTGTGTGTGTGTGTATGTATATATAAACTGCTGTTTGTAGAAAATGCAACACCATGAAGGAATCATCAGAATCAAATGAAATTCGCAGCAAATGTCAATTATAGGATATTATGCAAATTAATAAAGTTTCAGAGCCATCGCGCGTGCGCGGCGCGCGCAGCGCCCTCTGAATTGATGCTGAAAGCGTATAAATAAAGTGCTGTAGCGGGACGTTGAAAAAAGTCTATGATTATTTGTTAGTGGCAAACGTTTAGTGAGACCTGAGTATGCCTCCACGACGGAAGAATAAGAAATTCAAGCAACTTACGGAGTTTGAACGAGGGAGGATAATCGGCCTTCGAGAAGGAGGATTTTCCTATCGCGCAATAGCAGCTCGTATGCAGCGGAACAGTTCCACAGTGATGCGAGTTTGAAAGCAGTGGACCGACGAGCACCGAACAACTCGAAAAACAGGCACTGGACGACAGAAGGTGACGTCAGAGCGCGATGATCGACACCTGCTCCGCATGGCGGTGAATGATCGCACAGCTTCCTCCAGGCAGCTGGCAGCACGTTGGTCTACTGCTACAGGTGTACAATTGTCGGCTTCGTCAATTTGTCGTCGTCTGCTGCGCCGTGGATTGCGTGCAAGGGTGCCTTTATACAGGATTCCCCTCACGGCGAATCATCGACGGCTGCGTCGGCAGTGGGCTCTTGAGCACAGAGACAGGCGAGCTGATTGGCACCAAGTTGTCTTTTCAGATGAATCACGCTTCAATTTGTGGACCCATGATGGCCGTGTTCGTGTTAGACGTTATGCCGGTCAACGCTGCCTTCCTGAGTGTATTATTGAACTACATAGTGGTCGAACACCCGGAGTTATGGTCTGGGGTGCGATTTCGTATCATGGACGATCCAATTTGATACGAATTGAGGGTAATCTCAATAGCAACAGGTACGTCCGTGAAGTGCTACAGCCCGAAGTCGTTCCTTTCCTTCAAGGCATCCATGGAGCTATCTTTCAGCAGGATAATGCACGCCCACATGTTGCGCGGACTGTTCGAGACTTCTGTTCAGCACAACGCATGCAACTTCTTCCTTGGCCTGCTTATTCACCGGATATGTCGCCTATTGAGCACGTGTGGGATATGGTTGGTCGGCGTCTCGCTCGTGATCCGCGTCCTGCAGTTTCCAAAGACGAACTTTGGTTGCGCATACAAGCGATATGGAATTCTCTTCCTCAAGCAGATATTCAACATCTGTTTGACTCCATGCCACGTCGTATAGCAGCACTTATTGCAGCGCATGGTGGCTGCACCAAATACTGATTTCGGACGCTTAATTTGTTTCTTTTGTTTTGAAAATTTCATCATTTATTTGTATCAGTACAAGTCGTTTCTGCATTAAATTTCATTTGATTCTGATGATTCTTTCATGGTGTTGCATTTTCTACAAACAGCAGTATATACAACTTTTTAATAGTAAAAATATATATTGCATAAAATAAATTACCTCGGTTTTCGAATAAAATAAAAGGC
>BMAW01022834.1:22495-63276 GCA_019974015.1 Nephila pilipes
AATCTTTATTGGAAGTATATGGGGATATAGTGTTTTTAAAAATTTAAAAATATCATTATTATTATTTCATAACTTTTATAATCTTTATTTTGTTTTATTAGTTTGAAAAATTCCCAAAAACAACTATATGAATGGAGTGTTTATTAACGTCGCATTTAGAGGCAACAAGAGGGTTACTGGCTACGGATCTCGTAATTTTGCGGCCCGGCCAAAAAACGAGGACGACACCTGTGTGTGAGCTGCCGCCCCCTCTCCAAAACTTCTAACCCTGTTCACTGGAAGACTTGTATTCTTATAAGATTTAACGTACATTGTCTCCGCTACTCGGAGGGTCATTAGAAGAATCGGAAGAACGCCTACCGCTAGCTCGTGACCATGACCGCTTGACTACTGCTGCCACACTGTTATATAGAATTTTAAGGCATTGTTCAGCTCTTCATGGGATATTTTGATACTCTGGTTGATTACTTCTACTAATTGTTGTACTGCAAATCTATATCAGGTTTATGTTGATATTTTTCTTTCTCTTATGCAATTACTGATAATATATTTATAAATATTTGATGTATATGTTTTCACATAGCTTATTGGATTAATACTTATATATATTTATTTTTCGTTGCATTATTATAACCTATCAAATAAAAAATATTAATACCAGAACTATGACCTAACTCATTAAAAAAAAAAAACTCACAATCTCATTTGAGAGAATATCCCTATTTCTTTAGTTTCCCCTAATGGTCTTTTTTTCCGTATTTTTAAAAATAGCTATAAAATTCCTGAATATTCAATTAAATCTATTGGATGGAAGCAATGTAGACCATGGTCGGTCTCGCCAGTCTAATAATTTCCTGGCTTTTATAGTGCAAATATGAAGCGCTTCACGTCAATCCAAATTTCATTTCACACGCATAGCAGTGAGGCTTGACTTGTGTACAGAGGGTTTCCACGTCAATCTAAACTGTACTTGAGTGGATAGTTACAGTATTATAACTTTAGAAGTCCTCTTCAGTATATCGTAGCTCAAGATCGATGCTTTATAATGAAAGTAGAAGCGAACATAACATATAAGATTATAATTATAGTATAGTTTTTTGTAATTTATCAACATAATATATTTCCGAGTGATAGTGTTTGCTGCTGACTTTCATGTTTACTTTAATTGCCTTACATTTATTCGTAACAATGTAGATCACTTGATTTTGTGTAATGAGAATCGCATTATAGAAATTTTCAGTTATAAACAGATAATGTGAGAGTACTTTATGTGAAGACTTTAAAAAAATAAAGGACTTTTCTTATATTTTCTGTATAGCATTTATACGTTTTCATTCGCAAATTTTTTTATATTGAAATGTAATTTCTAGAAGAATTTACACATATAAAGAAGTTTAGATAAATTTTGATGCCTAACTAAACTCGAAATAAATATTACGAGTGATTGATAAGAGTCGGAATAAACTTTGAATAAATAATTCGGAGAGATACAGGAGAAATACATTTTTTGAATACCTGTCGAAAGACTAGCTCAAATTTGTATCGTAGGAGAAGAAACCAAAAAACTCAAATAAAACCAATTCGACGTTTATGAAATAGTTACAAAAGCAAACAGGAGTTTTTTTTGTCTTAAGCAGTCCTATATAAGAGAATATAACATCATTCTGATATTCTTACGAAGCTTTGTATAAGAGGATTCTTCAAATTAGCAAGGTATTTTGTACAATGATGTGCTCTTTTCTACTGCATGTCAGTCAATTGTTATATTTAAAAAATCAGATCAAACTTTATTTACTCCGTGACAGAACTAAACTTTGACAAACTTTAACTCTTAGTTTAAAATAAAAGTGATGACTTTCATATTTTAACTCTTTAAAAATATTAAATACTACAGAAAAGTACTAAGTTCACAGTTATGAATATAGAAAAATTTAAAAAAATATGGAAGAAAAAATTTGACACTGAGCTTGCAAAAAAATTGTTCATTGGAAAAGTGCTATGCTTTCTAGATATATGCAGTTTTTACTCTAGCACATCAGTGATGTTTTATGAAACAACTTTGATAAGGACATCAAAGGGTGACACATTTTTATCGTAAATTTCACATGTCATGGCCAGGTGGCATAGTAGAGTTTATTTTGTATAAGTTTTCAAATACGAAAACTAATGTACAGTAACGCGCTTGACAAAAACAGAAAATAGAAACTATAACTTGGAATTCTTGGAGTCAAATTTTTTACGGAGAAAAATAATGTTTGAGGAAGAAAAAAAAATTCTCTGTCATCTAAATATTAAAAGTGTAATATGCTGCAAACTAAACGTCTTTTTTATTTTTATATTAAAGAAAATTTTATTCGCAAATAATATTAAGATGCTTATAGAATATTTCTCTAAAGCAAAAGAAAGAAAGTAAAAATAAATGAACAAGTGCTACTTACAAAAAAGAAAAAATAATTATTTCCTAAGAAAATATTCAATTGCTGTATTAATACCGACCTAAGAATACATTATTCTTTTAATCCCACAATGTTGGGTTTGCCTACGATGCAGCAATGTGATATTGAAAAATCAATAGAGTATGTAAGAATAGACTGAGAAGTTTTTTTTTATTGTAAGACCAGACTGCAAATCTTTATCTTTTTTAAAGATTCAAATGAATTAAATTGAGGATTTTGTGTACATTCATTTCCCATCATCATGTTAAAGATGTCGACAATTTGCGTATAACATAAATATTTTATTCATATATATCTGCTAGCGCTGAACCCAAACAATCAGCTTGTTTTGAAATGTTGTAAAATTTGGATAATGGAATACTAGTTTTAAAGGATATTTTATGCATTACTCTCGTACGTAAATACATTTAAAAATGTCAGATGATTATAAAAATGGTGTTGATCATGATTAGGTTTTTATTCTTATATATTTCAAAATAAAAAAAAAATTCCCCATATTAATCTCGCTTTCTCCTTCGAACATTTGATTTTGTTTCTGAAAATGAGAAAATAATTCCTTCCTCCATTAAATTTCCTTTTAAATCCGAGAAACTGATTTATCCTTTCTTTATCATCCATTAAAATTTCATATATTTTTTTCGAAAAATTCATTTCAGAGATCAGAGAAATAATACCATTTCTTGTTTATAAAACTCTGTAATGAATGCTAAGCCATACTATATGGCTAAGAAACTAAATGGAATATAAGTGTAAGTTTTAACATGATAAAAAATGCAGGTAGTTAAAAAAACACCTTGGAAATGGAAAGAAAATATTTCAATAAAGCTTCCTGTCCATTACCAAAATTATTGATTAACTTTAAGAATACATTTGGCTCTTAAATACAAACTTGATGTATCAGTAACAAAAGAGAAAGTAGATAGGTTTAAAGCCTTTTTAAATAAATGTATTCAAAGCTATTTCTATTAACAAGATCTCCGATTTACGGGGAGAAACGATAAGAGAGATAGAGACACTTAAAGATACGTCCCACAAATACTTCAGAATCAATTACCGCTTTGATTTGAGTTAATATAGTTTTGTTTATATTGAATTTCCCCATTAGTGATTCCAGCGTTTGTTGATAATAATCCTCTTTCTTTTTACGCAAAATCTATTAAAAATTGTTATTTATACATTAAATTCTATTCCAGGGTATAATGTAAGAAATAATTGCTTCGTATTCTTAATAGAATTAGCAATAATAAAAAGAAATGTAATTAAAGTTTAAAAATAGAAAAAAGGAGAATGACTTGAAAACTATCTTGAAATGATTAAAAATATTTTTATATATGGATAAATAAAAAGTTCAATTTTTGGATAAAAAATATTAAAGATATTGTTACATTACATTATATTTTCCAGCTAAATTATATTTTTCTTGATTCTTAAACAAATAGTTCAGAATTAAATTGAGAAACAGCATTACTTGTCTTGGAATTCCTTTATTTTAAATAAAAATGAAATAGATCATTAAATTTTAATGCTTCGCTATGAATTTTAATTTTCAACCTCTTACTTTAAAATATTTTGTAATTAATTATAAAAATAACATTTTGTTATTCATTTCAGTTCATATACTCCCCACTTTTCATTTTCTTAAGCCTTTTTATTCCCATTTGTATCAAAAATAGCTTTTTATCTTTTCTGTTCTTCCTTATTTACATGTTTTCTTCGTAGGTTTATAGTTCACTTTGTCTTTATCAGGAACATTCAAAATGATATTTAATTTACTCTAATATTTTTCGGAGTCAAACTCGAGTTAACAAAAATAATAAACAAGTTGAATAAACAAGAGTTCATAAAACTACGACTCACGAAATTATGCTTACCAGCTCTAGTTAACCCGAAAAATAAAAGGGAAATTCAAAACCTTAAAGAGTTTTCAAACTCAATAGCAGTAAGTAAATATTTTGATTTGAGAAACAAAAACAAAGTTTATTTTAGTCTTTGGAAAATGTTTGTGTCATTTGAATATTTGTTTCATCTCTAGAAGTCTTATAATTACGAGAATTCTATTTCTGAAAGTATTTTACTGAAGCGTTAAATTGGTGTCGGAAATAGATTCCCATTGATTTATTTCAGCTTCTATTTGGAAATAGTTGTAAACATTTTCATCGGAAACAAATCAATAATTTATTTCAATTTCAATAAAATAATTTAAAATTAATATAGGGAAATATGTAGTATTAAATGCGACTATTGTTATTAAAACAAATTTATCTAATTTTTTTTGTACAAATTATGTTACTGATTCGAAATGTTCATGCAATTAATATACATTTTATATTCGTGCAGTAAATGATCAACATATATTTACTAACTAAGAGTTTTTAATAATTTTATAGTAAAACTAATATTTTGAAATTAGAATAATTAAAAGTCATTTTAACTATAATAAGCAAATAATTATTGGATGTTTTACCCATGGAATATCTATTAATGAAATTGCATCGATAAGTTTCTTTGGTCTTATAAAAATGTTTATTGTAAACATATTCTTTTAGAACATAAATACAATTTAATGAAATAAATTACAAAAATAAAGTTATGCGTGTTAGAGAGAAATCAGTTTATTCACCAAACTAAGTAGTTTTATTACAATATAAACATTTTCTCATTTTATTGAATCTAAATTAATATATATATATATATATATATATAATTCCTATTCAATAGTAACTTAATTCAAAAAGGTTTTCAAGTTAATTAACTGATAACATTTTATGAATTATTGGTAGTATTCAAGTCTGTTACGTATTTTTGGTCCTTTCAGCACTAAATAATCTTGTGAAAATATAATTTATTCCAATTTAAAATTTAATAAAAATTTCTTTATTTTAGGAATTCATATACTGAAATTTTAACAATTTAGGATGCTGAACGAAATTTCATACATATATGAGGTTTTTAATTTAGTGAAATAAAATTAAAAATTAGATATTTTTACTGTTGAAAATAGAAATCAAATGATTCTTAAAAGATCTTAGAATCTATGTAAAGTAAAAAAAAAAGTATATATATATATATATATATATATATATATATATATATATATTTGTGTGTGTGTGTAAAGATTGGAAATTAAAGAAACAAATTGAAAGCTTGGTTTATGAAATTTTTTCATGACACATTAATAATTTAATCTTGAAATGAGGAATCCAAGTAGATTTACAATGATGAATTTATCTAATATTACAAGTTCGAACAGAGACTTACAAGAAATCAGACTAAAAATTTAGCCATTGTTTTATTCAGAAAACGTAATTACATCGGTGAGCTTGAGAGGCGGTCGCGGTAACCGAGTGGTTACGGTAGTGAGCTCATTGAGGGTATCGTTACAGTTGAGTTGTGGATTCGAGTCCTGGTGCCATTAAAGACCTATCGCGTGACGGAGTTGATGCACTTTAAATCAGTTCAGGCTCAAACTACTCACGTTGAGTTGGCGAGAAAAACTAGAAAATTAGGGTGCCAGCTTAGATGTCAACCTCGTCATTTGACCATGGATCGAAATTACAAGGTCTCTCGACAATGCCCATCATGTAGTTCTTAAGTGCGATGTTAATAAACAGTTAATCTATCAACTCAGCTAAAGAGTAATATCAAAAGAAAGCTCTTTTACTTGAAGTGAACAGAATATATTAATTATAAATAAGGACATAAAAGATGCAAGTATGCTCTCTCATAATCCAGTCACTCAATACAAAGACAAGTTGCAAATGCAAGAAAAAGTCAAATGATTAATCCCATGCAAGAAACAGATTAAGCCACAAAAGTTCAAGTAGCTGAGATGATACCTGAGCTGGCACCTCTATCTAAACTTCCACACTACGCCAAGGGATAACTTAGATCTTCGTTAGCTTTAATACGCATCAGTCCCACTATACCCTTCAGTGACATGAGGACTCGAACCCATGACTCGATGAAAACAACGCCGGCTGCAAGTTCTCGACCACAGCCACTTGGCAACCGAGGCCACACAACTCAGCTCGGTATAATTATTTGGCTTTCTTTTCAGTGAAGGGTAAAAGCTATATTCCTACGCACACCCAAAATAGATTTAAATAAATTTTCATTATCATTAAATAAATAATATTCAAATTTTCATATTCATCAAACGATAAATAGTCATAATCATTAAATAATTTATAATAATCAATAAATTTTCATTATCATTAAATAATGAAATAAATTTTCATTATCATTAAGTAATGAAATAAATTTTCATTGAATAAATTTCCTTAAATGAATTTCATTCTTAGTTTACAAATCTCCATATGATTCGGGTCGCGAATTTGTTAATCCATTTAAAATGTCGTCAGTGGAAAAAAGTTTGAGAAGCCATACTGTAGTTAAAACAAATCAACTTTATACAAATGCTTGGTTAATAATTTGGATACAATTTAGTTATCGATACTATCAATAATTAAAATCTTTACTTAAGTCTCCATTGTAAAATACATTCTACAAATTTTAAATATAACTAGTTTATATAGAATCCATTATCCCTCGTAGTTTGCATTGCAAATTAATAAAATTATATCCTACAGATTTCTCCTCGAAAGTCCATATTGAGAAACAAATTACACAATTAAAGCCTTTTATTTATAAATGTTCGTCAATGTTACTTGAATAAATTTTAAATAGAAAACTACCATCAGGGTTCTACTAAATTAGTTTAAATGCTGCAAGGTGTTAAAAATTCTGACACACAATGTCTAAACTTATTTTAAAAACAATATGTACTCACCATAATATGGATTCTTAGCAAAAGCTCTTAGACACCCTTAAGCAAGAGAGCTTAGATAGTAGAGATACAGTAATAGCTTTTGAAATTTTATCATTTTTATATACTTCTCAAAAACCTCCTTCAAACATTATTTAGTATTACTGAGTAAAAATTAAATTTTTATTTTAATAACATAAGAAAATTCTTCTTTTATGTTATTTAAACCATTTTTCTTACATTATTTATCGTTAATGCTCTTCTGAGCTCTTAAATACTAGATATAATTTGAAATTGAGATATGAGTATAACAGTTAAATAGATCAGTTATTATTAATAAAATTTGGAATTTTTTGGAGCTCTTAGACATTTAATTTAGAAACTGAAGCCCTTAATTATTTTTACAATAGAGGATTTACAGCAAAGCAATTTACAATTAAAGACTTGAATTACATTAAAGTTGATACAAAAATGATTACTATTTTTGTATATTCTACCTAGTAATTACTTATTTTTAATTAAATGCAAATGACTGGAGTAATTATCTTATTTCAAAGAACTGATTTTTCCACAGTTAAGGAATTCTTTAAAGGAAAATGTAATAACTTTTTGCCATAGTATATTTCACACACACACATTGAAATATATCATATGAATCAATACAATAACATTTGTGGAAAAAGTTTGATGTCACTTACATCTGAGATATTTTAAGAGCTTAGGTACGAAAGTCTATAGTAAGCAATTATAAAAGTACCGGGTGGCCCAGCGGGTAATGTTTGAAACAAATGAAAAAAATAAATACAAATAAGGGACATGAGAAGAATTTAATGACGTTTATTGAATGGACATATTTGGCAATTAATGATAAAGAGGTTCGAAGTGCCCGCCATTTTTAACAAGGACAGCAGTTAGGCGGTTCTGGAATCCAACCATTACTCGTGAGCAGGCCTCTCTGTCAATCGTGTCGAGCGCAGTTGTAATGGCAGTTTTGATTTCTGGAAGGTTCGTAGGACTTGTCTGCCACACTTTTCTCTTCAAATAACCCCATAGGTAGTAAGCGCAGGGGTTCAGATCTGGTGAATATGGGGGCCATTCGATACCCCCTTGGAAGTGCGATGGGTAATCTAACCCAATGATTCGATCGCTAAAATGCTCATTGAGCACCTCGAAAACATCCGCGGTACGATGTGGTCTTGCTCCATCCTGCATAAACCAATGACCTTGGACCAAGTCATGACCATGAAGAAAAGGGATGATCTCCTCGTTCAGGAATTTTCTGTAATTCGCCGCGGTTAGAGTTCCATCCATGAAAATAGGGCCAAATACACCATGCGAGGATATTGCACACCACACAAGAAATTTTTTCGGATGGAAGCTTCGGACAACAGTGATCTCCAGCCTTTCTCTGCTCCAGTAGCGATAATTCTGTTTTTTCAGATGGCCATCCAAAGTGAAGTAGGCCTCATCTGAAAACCAAATTTTTTTTACATCGATTTCACCTGTTTGAAGTTTTTCAAGCATAAGCAGTGCAAACTCAGATCGTCTTTGTGTATGGTCTTCGTTGAGAAGTTGGGTTACTTGAATTTTGTAAGGCGACTATTCGAGATCTTTCATTATTCGCTGAAGTAATGTACGCTTTATTCCCAACATTTCTGCTGCTCTCCTTACAGATCGGGTCGGATCGGAAGCGAAAAAGTCGTCGACGACCTGTTTTGCACCATCTGTGACCACAGTAGCAGTAGCCATAGCTTTTTTTATCGTCTTCCACCGATCCAGTACGTTTGAACTTGGCATACAGTCTACAGGGAAAAGGATTGAAACACATTTTTCAGAACAAACATGGAAGCAAAAAGGAAAACATTTGTACCGTAAAACGCACTCAACTTGCCATAGTCCTTTTGTTTGGCCAATTCTTGTTGTGGAACTTCTTCTGCCATGCTCGTTGAACTACCTTCACATTTTCATCACATCTGGCCATTTGTAGCGCAATAAATACGCTAACATCCGTCGAATATTTGTTCATGTTTACCAACGAGAATCACCCGCTAAAGCGCACCGCAGACTGAAGGAACATCACATTTACAATTGCCCACTCACCGGAGCATGCGCACCAAGTTTGGCTTCACTCACGTGCACCTAGAGCCATCTATTGGACTTTGTTTCAAACATTACCCGCTGGGCCACCCGATATATGTATTAGAGAACATTATTTTTTTTAAAAAAAACTAAAGCTGATTAAATTCTTTTAAGTTACTTACAGAATATTAATTAACCTTTCACACACTCAGAAAGGGACAGAAACAGAAAACACATAGACGAAAATTGTTATTTATTTTAAGAACTGCTTCGATGATTAATGGTTTATATTCTTTAAAAATATTAAAATGTATTTCAATTCTTTAAATTTTTGCGTACTATTTGATAATTGCTTTGATATTATAACTGTTAATTCATAATTGTTTAGTTAATTTATAACTAGCCTATATAAAGTTCAATAACTGTTTAATTCATAATCGTTATCTGCAATGGCAATTAGCAAATTATTTTAATTATTCTACTTTCGCAATACCATCATTTTTAAATCTTATTTTACATAATGACATTATAGTAAGTTTTTGAGTGAATTTAAAAGGTTATTTTGCTACTTATAAGAAAATAAAACTTTTAAAATATTGTCTTTATCTTATTTTGAATTTAGATTTTAAATTTAAGAATTCTTCTTTTTAAGAAAACACATGAGTAAATAGTAACCAAGGAGAATGGATGGTCATGGTCACGATTTGCGTGACCGGCAATGTTCATGCTAAGCCAAGGAATGGAATCCTTATTTCACTAAGGTTTGTAGCATACAGCAAAAGGGGCTTGCTGCACGTTATTTCGAGCTGAGCCTAAAAGTCGTTTTGTGATGGGGCGTGGAAGTTAGAAGAAGGAATTAAGAATTTAGGTGTTGTTTTGATCACCTAACCGTGGTTAAGAATTAAGAGACTTGTTATTAATTGACTCTTGTAGTTTCTAGTGCAATATTAATTCAATTGCTGATTGATGGTTTATTAACTACTTACTTGGAATGACCATGAGGCTTATTGGCAAATCAACCAGTGAATATGAGCTCACAAAGAAGAGTTTAGAAATGAAAATTCTACTTTCAATAAAAGACCCCTCAGACCTCGGAAGCTTTGTAAATATATTCAAATTACATAAGGAGAGCACATTAAAGTGATTACAACAAAATTAAATAAATATACATCCAAATCCGTATTGGCAAAGCGATAAAATCTTTAGCCATCAAGGAGCCTATACAAAGTTCAATAAAAATTATTTATACAAAAATAAACTCATAAAACGTATTTACAAGAAGACTATTGGGAACGAATCTCGCAATACTGAACGATGATCAAATGACGAGGATGGTACCTGAGCTGGCAACTCACTCTCATAACTATCACATTAAGCCTAGGTGAAGACTTAGAGCTCCGATAGATTTAACGTGAATCATCCCCGTTTCACGACAGATCTTCAGTGACTTCAGAATTCGAGCATAAAACAATACAAGTATCAGACTCACGATGAATTCAGAACAATAGACATAAGTAAGTAGAATATAATACTGTTTCTAAGAACTAGTACAAGTATCACTAGGAACTGTGTACATTACGATTAGTAAATAAACAAAGAGAAAGCAAATTAAATGCGAAGAATTACTCATATTAATTAAATAGCTAAGAAAAAGTTCAGAGAAAATTAGATAAAATCTAATGAATAACTTAAAGTGCTTAAATCAAATATGTATTTGTGATAATATCGCGTACCCTTATTGATTTTAACTGGATAACTTCTATAATATTTATTTAATAATTTTCCTTATCTGAAAACCTATAAATTCATTAATAATTAAATATATATTTAACATTTGTAAAATAATAAAATACTTATTAACCTTTTGTCATGGATGAAATAAAAGTTATAATTTTTTTTATTAAAAGTTATTACAATGTTTGATGAACAAATATGATCTTTACTCATAGAAAAGAAATATAGTCATAACCACTTAAAACATTAAAAAGAAATCTTAATCAAATTAAGTCGTACATGTAACGAAACGACGAAACCAGTGTGATTTTAATAACGTAACAAATGCTTTATTTATTTAAATTCTTTTGCTAATTCTGTCTGGAGTAAAAAACATTTTTAGTATATGTATAGAATGAGTGATTTGATTACTTTTAACTAGCTTATTATAGAAAGAACTTCGCATAGAGAAAATACATATTCCAAATACAAATATTACTATTTATTTCTAAATAAGCATGCTCGAAAGATATCAAAAAGATGTCTTCTTACCGGAAGCAAACAATTAAAATGAAAATATAGTGGAATTTTTATATTTAATACCATGAAAAATTCAAAATTAAGGTAATCTAAATTAGGAAATATTAGCAAATTTATTAAGAGGTTTTAAGGCTCATTATATCGTAATTTTTTTTTCAGTTGCTTACGCTTTTTAAAAGCTTCTTTTAGTTTTGAAATAAAACTAACCTTGAAACAATTACATAGAATTAAAAAGGATAAAGAAGATGAAACTGAAGGTAATTTAAGGGAATTTTGCCCAACAACGCAAAATCTTTGTCTTATTTTTGAAACAAAATTAGCGAGCTAGAAATGTTTCTTTCAAAAGAAGTATAATTAATTCTTAAAGCAGCATAAAATTCCATCTTAATTGAATAGAACTCTAGCAAAATTATGATATGTTCGTTTCGTGTAACATAGTTTCTGCTTTGCTTCATAAAAATTCAATTTATCTCAAGTTAATTCTTTCGTGAAGGGCTAATTAGCCTAATTTCATTACATTAATGGATTTTGTTCTTATATTAAGCTTTAATCTGAAGATTTTGAATGATTTCTGACATCACTTAAGTCATTTTTTTGTATAACGAATAAAGTAGACTAACTTAAAATGTATGCAGTCAATCTTGGATAATTCAAAACTGAAAGGACCGGAGAAAAATACGAATTATCCAAAAATTCGAATTACATATGTTATCCTAAAGAGAAGATGCAAATTAAAAATAAAGGTTCAAACTATCAAAGACTTAACACCCAATTTTTATTTTACAAAATACATGTATATAATAATACATGCATTTTTATTTTACAATTAAATCAAATAATTTTACTATATATCGTAGCAAGTTACAACGTTTATAAAAATCGCGTATTTCACTTGTCTCTTTGAAAATAGTCTTTAAGTCATTGCAAATGCTTCCACCACATAAAGTGTTGAAAAATGGAATCTTATGCATAAAACAGATCTTAAAAATCCATAGAAGTGCATGTATATGTAACATAACTACTGCAGCACTCTTGGTTAGAGAACAAATTATTTGCTATTTTTTCCAATGTTTTAATGCAGAATCCCAAGTACTGGGCAAAAAATTCAAATTCTTCAGAATTTCGATTTATATAAATTCTACTTTATCAAGTACTGATTGTGAAGTAACTTCAAATATTAATTTTATAATCTCAAAATTGTTTTACGGAATTTTTAATTAAAATACAAATATCATTTCCTTTAATTAAAAGTATAATTTTTTCTTACCTTAAAGTTTAATATTATCACGTGAGAGAAAGCTAATAAATGTTTAAAAGTAATGAACTTTTTTTATATAATTTGCTTTTAAAGAACCGCTCACACACATGTGGTAACTGAAAATTAATTAGCAGCATTAGAGAAATTTTCATTTGGAAAAACACTTTTGCCTTTTACAGGAAAGCGCAATTAATAATCTACGAATAGCAATAATTTTTAAGGAAAATAAAAATAATTAATGCACATTTTTCATCTACTTTAGCCCAGATTTGTCAAAATGATTATAAAATGTGTATTCTGTATTTTATTTGTTTGTATGTCTTTTCTCATTTAATATAATACATTACTATTAAACTATGCGTGAATTGCGCAAGTTTCTCAACACGGCAGAAATGCTATATCTTTTCTTTACTCAGTCAGTGAAATCTGAGAAAAATAACCATTTTAAATTGTGTATGATTATTCAATTATTTGAAAAAAATACTTATTTTCCTACGTGTTTGAAAATTTTTAATTTTCCATATAAAATGAAATACACATATTTGGATTTACATTTAATATATTACTAAATATTTATTTAAATTTAGTTTTATTTAGTTAAATTTAATTATTTTCAATCCCTTATATCTTTAATGAAATAACAATTATATTTAATAACACGTATTAAACATAAATCAGCGAAAATACGAAACTATAACTGAAACTACTTCATAGGTTTGAAATAGATTTGTTTGGTAGAATTTATATATATATATATATATATATATATATATATATATATATATTACTTTTCAGATCCTAGTACCCAAAAGGTGAAGTTTTCATTAAATTAACATAGTTCTTACAAAAATTGCATATAGGAAAAATAATATTCCGTGATGAAAATAATTCAACCATGTTTGGAGTTCCGGGATCTCGAACCCTCTTTTGGTACCTATGCATAAGAGGAAAGATATCTAGCAAGCCCATTACCGAGACACGAACTCAGGCGTTGTATCTTTTCCTACACAATAATCCTTTTTGCTTTAGAGTAATGGAAAAAAATATTGATTCTCAAGTGTAGAAGGTTTTGATGGAATATGAAAACTAGTGAAAACGTAACGATAACCACGAAAATTTGCGTGTATGTATAAATATCGGTTAAGATTATTTACTAGAATTCGAGGTTATTATGTTATGTAAATACATTAAGAATTTATTTCGTAGAAAACCTACCCATATCACATAGAACGGTGAAATTACAAACATTTTAAATATGATTGTAATTTTTCTTAAATAATCATGAAAAGTACCTTAAAGGTAAACACTGGAATAAAAAGAGCTTGAGTAAACACTCGTTATTTAAGAGAATAATATACAAACATCAAACAACGAATTAATAATGAAAATGATGGATTTCTTGAAATTTACGATCTTATATATTAAAATTGAATCCTCAAGGTCGTTTTTCCTTTCTATATCACGTGGTACTTTTTAGGTTTTTTTTTATTGAGCTTCGAGATAGTAGGCTGATAAATAAACTGCGGAATTTTTCTCCATGGCTAAAAATGTAAGAAGCGCGCGTTCGTAGAGTTTATTTTAAATACTTAAATAACTTCTTTATAACATTGAAAGATGATGAATTTCATATTAAAGGGACACAGTACTTTATGAGAATCTCTGTTTTAATTAGATATTTTTGAGAAAAACTTTTTGTTCCCTATATTTGAATCCGCATAAAATATATATTTTAGAAAAAGAACTTCATTTTAAATGAACAATTATTTAAAATTTTAATTTTTTAAAAAAATATTTTAATATTTTAAACGTTCTACTACTTCTACAAATATTAATATAGTTAGACAATTTTTGTTCTAATTTCTTAGAGTCTCAAAATTCTGCACATGATTTTAGCTGAACTACTATTATTTATAGAATTACAATTTTTTTCAATCAGACCTTACGAAAAACAGCTAAATACCAGGTATATATAATTTTGTTTTTTCTTAAAAAATAATTCTATTTTTTAAAATTCTTATTCTATGTACAGATTTATCAAGCACACTATGAAAACACCCAAAGAGAAAAAAAATTCAAAACTAAATGCTTATTGCAACAAGTATTACAAGTACATATTAGTCACAAAAAATAAATCAGCCAAGGAAAAGTTTTAATTTTGATTTAAAATTTTGAAGGGATCAATGGAATGAATTCGCACATTGTTAGAAAAATTTAAATAACTTGCTAATAATGTAGCCAGAACAATGAAGTTTTGCATATACATTTTGAAATGTCATACAATTAACAGTAAATTGTTAAATAAGGCAGTTAATAGTTTTTCAATATTTTTGTCATTTTTTGGGGTACACTTTCTCCTCCTTGTAAGTTACATTTTCAAGTGAAAATTTTAACCTTTTATTTTAAGCATGATTACTTTATATTATTCCCTATGCAGTTTGAATTAATATAATATACAATAATAGTTAGTATTATTTGGTTATTATTATGATTCGATGCATGTCATGAAAGTTATACAAAATGCGAAAAAAAAAAAAAAAAAAAAAAAGAAAACTTCTGCATTATATTTTCAAATAATTTTGAGCACTCAAATGTATTTCAAACAATAATTATATAAAAATAGGCGAAAAACTATTATATAATAATATCCAATTTGGAAATTAAAATGAATTATATGAAGTAACAAAAATATTTAAAATATAATTTACATGTTTGTGGATTTCCATTTATTAAAATTAAAGACGGAAAGTTAGGGCCTTCTATCTGAAACAATAGTGATTAAAAATTTGAATATTAAGACACTCCAATTACTGAGAAATTCTATTTTATTGGACTTTAAGGTTCATTTCTATCTTTTATACATCTCTACTGCTATTATTTAACCGGAAATTACTTGATGTATCTTAACTCCATTGCTACATATTATCACTGTCATTTTCTCTCAAGGCGATAAATCAGCTGATTTGTCTTCTCCTACCTATCATATTAGCTTGAAGTTTGTTAGATTTTAGATTACTCCCCAAATAATCTTTAAAATTATCATTTAATTCGACGTCATTTTGTAAGGAATTGCTTTCAAAAGATGGTAATTTATTCGAGTAAGATTGGTGCATTTTAGACAGTATTTTAAAAGTTAACAAAAAATATTTTGATTTAAACTGTTTACATCAGTTGTATGTATCTAAGCAAAATTAAAATATTTCATTAATTGAACAAAATAATTGCAATAAAATAAAAGTATTAAATAAAACTAAACATAAGGAAATTTACTCAAACGTATAAATTTCTTAGATTACAGAAAAAGTAAGAGAAAAGTGATAATTTTTTAAATGCATAAACCTATAAAAAGTATACAAGTGATACAAGTAAAAAGTATACAAACCTATACAAGTGGAAGTAATACTTAAATTGTTATTTGTGAATATCAGTATAGACATATCTGGAAGAATATGAGCTTTTATGTTGTGAGGAAATGTATTTAAAGCATACTAAAATTTAAAAAAAAATTTTGTAAGACCTTTTCTTTTTAAATTAGTATTGAAAATAGTAATACATTATTATACTTTGAAAATATAGAGTTTTAGAATTTTCTACCAGATTTCAGAACTTAAAAGGTAACACACTTCGCTGTGGGATACAAAGTATTTAATAGAATGTTGAAATGTTTTAATTAGAATAGCCTCTGAACCCATATATCCAGGGTTACTAGCTAATAAAAGTAGTTACCTAACGAATTTAGCTACTTAATCTTTCAGAATCGGTCTCCTGTCCAGATTTCTTTTTCCGTTGAGAACAAGTGCGTGTGAGTAAGGCTACGAAACATTCTTTCGCTGCTAAATTATTCTCTTTGGCCAAAAAGTAACTAAGAACTTAGATTTTTCCAGGAAGATATTTTTTGTTAGATAGTTGGAATGATAAAGTAAAATTCTATGTCTAAGTTAAATTCTAAAAAAAATTTCTTAGTGAAGTTCACTCAGGTTTAAGAATTGGTAATTCGCTTATTCTAGTGGAAAAAGCTGAAACCTTAGACCAGTTTTTTATACAGTTGAGTAGTTCATTTTTATTTGAGTATTCTATTTTTTCCCTAACAATAGAATTAATTATACATTTACAAAACAGACATTTAAATTCTATTCCTATTTTTAGATTCTAATTGAATTTCTTATTTTATTGAAATTTTAAAAGTACTGTGACTGTTATTCACTGTAGGTATAGTAATAAGTTGATGACAGAAAATATTTATTGAAGATCAACCTCCTATCGACCATAAGAAATACAAGATTTCAGAACAAGATAAATTTGTTACCAAAAGTTATGCACAAACGTGTTTCTTTTCAACATAATAATCTTGAAAATTCTTGCATTTGTTATATCGGAGGACGAGTTTCCTATCTTCTCTTCATAGAACTTTGCCTCCAGTGATGTGAGATAGACTTACACTTTGTTTCGAAGTTCCTCATTGTTTGGGAAGCTTAGTCCTCTAAGCGAGTTCTTCAATTCAATGAAGACATGTAAATCACACGGCGCTAAGTCAGTCAGGTCTATGCGCCAGATGATTAAATGCATCCTATTCAAACTGCTCCATAAGCTATTGAGATATAGCAATATTGTGAGGACGGGTGTTGTCATGAATGATGGCAACTCCAGAATTCAGCATTCCTCTTCTTTTGTTTTGAATGTCTCTTCGCAGTCGTCATGAAATCCGACAAATAAATAGCTGCATTGATCGTAGTCCCAGGTTTCATAAGCTAAACAAGCAAAACTCCTTTTGGGTCCCAAGAACTCTCAGGCGTAACCTTACTTTTGTTGAAGGTTTAAACAAACTTGAGCCCTCATTTCCCCTAATTGCGAACATTGGTACACTCGTCTTTAATTTGTCTACTCCATTCACGAGCAACATCATCACTTATAATGTGTTCACCGAAAACTCGGCTCATTTTTTGGTTTCTTTCTGCTGCATTAATTATTCCCTTCTGCTTAAAGAAAGTGAATATCATAATACTACGCAACTCTCACTCATCGGAAGCATTAATTTTACGTCTATATTTACGTACAGCTATATTTATTTACAGCTCAGCTTGAGATGGCGAGATGGCGTCGGTTATAGCAGGAGCTAAAGTTAGAGAGATGTGCAGTAGGTGAATATGCATTCCCACCTCCCTACCACTTGTCTGGATTTTCAGGGAAAGGTTGAAAAAAGTGATCCTCGTATATATAAGTCAATGCTGTATGCTTATCCCACAAAAAAAAGTATAAACATGCTTCAAAACTGCATACGAAAATGCTAAGAATGGAATTGAGCTACTTTTCCATTTTCCCTTCTTCCCATATAGAGGTGAAAGAAGAGTTTAATAGTGTCAAAAGATTTCACAATGGGAATTATACCTCTACTTAAGAGCAAAATATCTCCAACTATTAATTTTATGATATTGTTTTTTCCTGGATTATATTGAATTTAGACATAGTGTAATTTTTCAAACTTTCAAACTCGTGTTCTTAGTTATTACATGCTTTTCTTTGTAATTCTGTTAAAGTAGTTCTCATTATTTTGATTACCTCAAGAGAAGGTTCACTTTAGTCATGCCTTTCAAGTCAAGAATTTGTACAGCAATTACTTAAAAAATATTTAATACATCTTATTTGACTTATTACGAAATTGGGAATTTCATCTTCTTCACTGACGCGACAGCCTCGAATGGACCCTGGCCTTCCTCAGAATTCCATTTCATGTCATCCTATTCTTGGCTAAGGTATTCCAGTTTGTCACCTTAATATCTCAAATGGTCTATTCAAGATCTTTTTAGTGGCTCGATTGTCATCTAATTTTATTAAGTGTACCGACTATTTTATCCCTTGTATTGCTATAAATTTAATATTTTTTTACTCTTTAAATTGTTTGTAAGTTTTCGAGTTGGTTCTTCTCCAACAATTATCATATTTAATCAAACCAAATATGCTTCTGAAATTGGGAACTAAAAAAAAAAGAAAAAGATGATCTCATTTTTTTTTAAAAAAATTATATACCTAAAAACACGGGGAATCAAAACATAATAAGTATTTATTTGATAAAATAATTCCCAAAATAATTCCAAAATAGATAAAGGGAATATTTATTCTTCATTTTAAAGTAAAAAAAATGTCTAACTGATTTTATCTTAGTAATGAAATAGCTTTACATATTTTTACAAATGTAGTCTTTTTGTAACCACTTTTAAACTCATATAATTTTATACCATATTACTTAATACAGCCTAAAAATAGGACAGAATAAACTATTTATAACGTTAATTTGACGACCTATTCACTAAGGGGAAATAGACGCAGCCTTTTGGATACAATTTTTACGTTAGCAAAGTGTTTTTAAGCTAAGTCTTGCGGTATAAATAAGACTAAAAAATATTACAGAATCCCGATAAAATAATAATTAGAAAGTTTAGAAATGAGACAAATTCTTCATTTTCATGAATTCTATTTGAAGGATGGTCATCAAAACACCAAAAAGTTCGAGAGAGTCAAAACTTGTTCATTTTCATTTTCTTTTCTTCTCCATTTTTTTTATAAATTATAGAGCATCCTTTGGAAATGAAAATAATTCCATATGATATCAGAAAACGAGTGAAACTCATACAATTTTTCCGATCCCAGAGGAAAATCAATTTTTAAAACTCAGAGAAAGCACCGATAATATTTTATTTTCAGAGTATCTCTTAACAGTAACATTATTTGGTATTTAATTACCCGCTCTATGACAACTATTCACTCAATGATTTACATCAAAATGTCCTAAGAACCTGCAATAGTTATTTTTGTTTTCTATTCAGTGGTCATCTTGTATCTCTAAAAAAGGAAAATAAATACAAGTTATCTCTTAAAAATTAACTACCGATATTAAATATTAACAATAACATATATTAAAATATTACAACTGAAATATATGTTTTCAATCACCTGGGTATTTATGTGCAATTCGGTAATTTACCATGAAAAGGTCCTAACGGCTTGTTAAAGTTAATTTTGTCTTCTATGTAGTGGCTATCCCTTATTTGTAAGAAAATGAATACAAATACAAATTCTAATTACAAAATTAACAACCGATAGTAAAAAATAACAATGTAATGTTAAAATATTACAGATGAAATACATATTTTCTAAAAGTAAAATTACTAACGGACAAATGTTTTTATTATGTTATGAAACAAAACAAAACAAAAATTAACTGTAAATATAGATAAATTTTCTAAACTGTTTACATTTGTTCCAATCAGTTTCACATAAGAGTACAAAACAAATAACTGCTTCCAACCAAACAAGAATTATTTTCTTATATTTCCTTATTAAAATATACTAGAGCTTAAAATTTTTCTCGGAAATATAAAAATTTTCAAGTGAGTATAAAATGTCCCTTACAAGCATTTCATTAATTGCTTCCTTTTAATGCAAATATTTACTTTATAAAACCTTCTTTCAATTTATCAAAGGAAATCGTTTAACTTTCCTGGAAAAGTCCTAAGTTATTTCGTATATTTCCTTTACTCAACTTGATAGAAAAATAGGCGAGTCAAATTTCGGGTACAATATTTCATTAGTATGTTTTCAAGTGCTTATTTTCTATTAGTTTGGAAGATTTTTTCTCGAAAGAATCAGTTTTAAATATGCTTTTCTTCTTTTAAGTGGCCTTTAGTAAAATATCAAAGAGCATTTGCATTAGGTTACAGACTTTCAATTGGGTTATTTAGTTCTTTGTCTGCGACGAAGGAATCAGTTTATCGAGATTTTGAATTATTTTCAGTTTACTTCAAGGAACAATTCTATAAATAATTCAGAGTAGTTTTAAGTATTTAGGATTTTCAATCACGATTTCTAACTTTCAGTTTTCTTATGTGGAGATAGTTCACGCTAATATAAATTAAAGGATGTTTTAAATTTTTATACAATATCCATTTATTTTCAGACTTTGTTTTTACGCTAACTTGAATTTGTATTTTCTGTATACAGCATTCTTGATAAACGTATGTGGGCTTTTACTGACATTGAAGTATAAATATAATATTGAAGAATTTTTTCTCAGCACCCATGGAGCAGATAAACAAATCCATTTTTTCGACAGACATTTATTCTTAATTAAAAATAAAAATAATGTTTCTACTATTTATATTAAAATGCAAGAGAAAAAAAAAATGTTTTATATATAAATGTTTTGACTTAACAATATGAAAGCTTTAAAATAATACATAAATATGCGTACTTTTTGTCATTAAAGATTTATATGATAAAAAAAAAGACAGGTGTTTTACGAAGTTATACATTTTCTTTCAAATATGAAGTTTTCGGAAGAGGTTATAAGATTAAAGAAAATAGTACATATTTATTCATACATACATATATATATATATATATATATATATGAATTTCGATATTCGTAAGAAAATCAGCTGTAGTTGTTAACAAAATTAATTATCAAGGTAATTTTTTTTCTAAAGTTTTCTACTTAATCATTCCAAGTATAATTTTGAATTTCATCGCGTAATCAATGTAGTTTTTGCTCTTTTTAATTTTTAAACACTTCATTACTCTTTAAAGTTTTTTTTTATAATTTTTTAAAGAATACATAACAAATTTGAAGCTTTTTAATTAAAAAATTCTTTTGTGAAATTTTATTTAACTTAATGTGTGATTCTGCACCTGCCAAGGTTTTTCAATGTATAATAAATTTGCTTCAAGATACTTAAATGTATGTTTTCGTTATGTTTTGATACTTATTAGGAGAAGGGATTGATGGATTGGTTATTAACGTCGAGCTTACAAAAAATACGAGGGCTATTGATGAACTAAGTCCGAATCAGGTGCTGAATTAATGCGACATTCCAATATATTTTTATGTCTTAGTTTTTTAGATCTTTTGTATTGATTGAATTTTACATACATCGGTTTCTCTTGGTTATAAGGTTTCATCAGCTGGTATATCTGGGCTGATTTAAAAATGAAGCAAAGTTGGAAAATATTTATCGCTTATATAATTTAAAGAAGTCTATACCTCAAAAAAAAAAACAACCCGTGAACCAAAGTCTTTCAACAAATAGCTAGTTTAAAAAAATTATCGGTTCAAATATAGTATACGATTTGGATTTAATATACATTTAACTATTTATTCTCCAACGGTACTTTAAGTACCACCCTCTCCCACACACTAGAATCATCGTAGTACAAACATTATTCTATTCATCCATGACAAACAATACATTTCAAGATTAATGCTAAATAGTTCCCTCTTTCATCGACTGAAGGCATTAACAGTTCTGTGAGGCTGAAAAGTCGAGAAAGAATATTTCCCCCCGCTATGTGTCTCATTTTAGCCACCATCTCGTTGCGTGATATTAAGTTTCTTCTATAAAACTCCTCAACAAACATA
The DNA here is from genome assembly GCA_019974015.1 of Nephila pilipes. Taxonomy (NCBI): domain Eukaryota; kingdom Metazoa; phylum Arthropoda; class Arachnida; order Araneae; family Nephilidae; genus Nephila; species Nephila pilipes. The sequence goes on from BMAW01022834.1 coordinate 44,713, forward strand.
GATAAGTATTCTGCATATTTTTTCTTATTTTATAAGCCCTGAGAAATATTTTTATTTGTGAAATTAAGAAAACGCAAGTATTTTTACTTCATTTTCAAAACCTTTTTTAAAATGGTACTTTTAAGTACCATTGGGATTAAGTAGCAATTGCTCATGTATTTACTTTTAACTTACTTTTAAATACTGTCGGGTCTATGAAGCTATTTTATATACTTCTTAGCTTAAGAATTGAAGAATTATTGTTTTATCTATTATATGGATTTTAAAATAAATTTATATATATAACTTTTATTTACATTTATCTCTCTATTTTTTTTCATGCATCATATAAAATAGTCAGTGAGATTGTTTTGTGCTTGAATTAATTTATTGTTATTTGCAATATGAGTATTTTTTAGCTATTTGAATATTGCTTATCTTATTTCAGATATGCTTAATGGCACGGTGTAATAACAGAAGAGGCTATGTCACTCTTCTCTCATTGTCAAATGTCTTCTGTCAAATGTCTCTTTTTGGGCTGCAGTGACAAGTCTGTAGAAAGTTCGTCTGATAAAGAAATGTTCATCGATGATTTACGAGCAGTTTTATCATCTGGTTTCTAGAATGGTGAAAATGTTGACAGCAGTTCAGACGCAGACCTAGAAGAGCAAAGTATTCCAAGAGTATGGAAAAAGAGTCATTTTCACCGAGTTTAAGATTTATTGCATACATTTTTGATCGTTTGAGTACACCTACCAGGTGATGTCACTCGGCCTACCTTTGTAGAAAATCGAGGACGTTGTTAATTGTACAAAAAAAATTTATACTGAGTCAACACCACTCAAAATGTGAAGTGTAGATTGTATTTTTGTACTTGAATTTAAAAAAAAAATTCCATTGACAACAGGTATATGTATCTTGTTGTACGTGGTATTAAAAAGTGCATTGAAATGTTGTACAGTTTCTTTTTTTCAAAAGTGTGAAATATTTTCAACTTAAGTAACGCAATGGAACTAAAAAGTAACAGTTTAAATTATTAATTCTAATTGGTGATATTTTTTCAAAAAAATTTGTATTCTTATTGTATAAATCTTTTAATCTCTGTTATTATAATGTAATCAAAAAGTGTAAAGAAGATATTCCTTTTAATGCATAATTTGGAGTATAAAAGGTTAAACATTTAAATATTTCTTATCTCCATATTGTTTCTTCTTATCTTGTTGCTTATACAATGATTAAAAAATCCAAGGAAAAAGTTTATTTTACAAGAGTAAAAATATAACTTTTACATTATTAATTTTTTGAATTTTGTTATCATTAGAATTTTTTAATTAAAGGATTAAAACATTATCTTTTAAACGTTACGCTTTAGGAAATATTTCATAAAAATACACAATGTCGTTAGATTTGATTTTTTCCCCCATGAATTCGGTAAAAAATATAGGATTAAGATAAATTATCAAATCCCATATGAAAGTAAATACCTTACTTAAAATGGCTAGGAATATTTTACTAAATATTTATTAAATCGAAACTGCCCAGTTAAAAATACTATTCATGTATTTAAAAAAATTAATATCAATAAATAATTTAGTAAAAAAGACCCTCTTAATTAAAATTAATAATTTTTTTTTATTTAAACTAAACATTTATTTGCCAGACTTTATACTTTCGAAGAATAAAACCTAAAGCTTTGTTATTAAAAAAGCGAGAAAATGAATTATTCATTTACTATTATCATTAAATGAATCAAATGAATTCAGAATGCATTTTTTTACGTATAATCACGTAATCCTGATTTACCTTCTGTCTTTTAAAAAAATTATTAAGAACTTTTTTATGAAAATAAAGAACTTTTATAATATCGTATCAGACATGAATGCGCTAATTGATGCTCATAATTGAAATGAACTTAATTGGTTAAAAAGTAATATATGTGCTCGTATTACCATTACATTCAATACTTGTCTCTAGAGATTGCTAGAGGAAAAGGGAAAATATCTAGCTAAAATGGTGATTAAAAAGGCTTTTATTACTCTCTATGTCTCTTAAAGTGAATAAATTCTCGTACGCATGTTTTAATGAGCAACGGGTGTGAAATATCTACGCAAACTTCTTTCTCAGTTTTGTCTAATAATCGTTGTTGGGTGAATTTTTTTTATTTGTAATTCTTAATGGTTTCTTTTCCTTATTAAGGCTAATCTATTATGAAGAAGAATTATGTTTAAGTTATGTATATATATGTGCAACATGACTTCTATGATCATGGGAATTTTTATAGCATTGATTAATGACAACTCGTAATATTCACCGCATTTTTGTATTAATATAGCAAACAAGACTTATTTGATGAAGAGCTCAAAATTTCCTTTCATATTTTAATACATTCTAAAATTTGGTACTTACAGTTTAAATTAGTTGATTATTTATAATTATTAATATTTCATTATTTTCGTAGTAACAGTTATCGCTTAATGAATATCTGATTTTTAAAATCTTAGTTCAAGAACCATTACTTGAATAAAAGCGTTTATTAAAGCATTAAATTTTGATTTAGCATAATTTCTTAAATGTTATAACGTTACAAGAGTAAATTCGCATATGTGTATGTAACAGGACATTAATACCAGAAATGTGGGAAAAATAACAATTTTTGTGTGTTGAATCAACATGATTTAATAATGTAGAAAATGCATTAAAAGACATTGACGGAATAAAGCAGGAAGAATTGTTTACTACAATCTTATCTCTTTTTCACAACGGTATATTTGATAATTTACACTTATATATTTCTACAATAATAATTTTAGACCTAGTACCCTATAGTTTACCTCCATTTAAATTTTCTTCGTTTTCTACTCATTTAATGTAACCCTGAGACAATTCCTACTAATATAGTCTTTTTTTTCTCCTACGCCAAGGTCTTCCCTTCATAATTGTTTTTAAACTAATAACAATTATACCGTAAGTTTCTCTCCTACAAAATCAATGTGTTGAAATAAAAAGAAATCATTAAACTAATTTTTACAATTTTTATTCAAGGAACTACGAATAAATAATCTCCAAAATCTGAAAGAGAAGTCGATGTAAAACATTAATTAAAGCAGACATTTATGTTAATCGAAACAGACTAAGGACAAGATTATTTTAAACGAGTTCTTAACTCATAAATTTAATAAAATATATCTTTTGATGTTAAATTATATCAGATATCTTAATTAATTAATTATTTTCATACTCAAGTGATGATTTATTTATAAATAAATTAATTTGAAGAATTAAAATTATAATACTTCATTGTTAAGAAGACTAAATATAGAACACACAAACGTGTGAATTGTAATTAAATGTTGTAAAAAACTGATTTGTCGCAAATAAGATTAGAATTAAATTTAAAAGAAAACTTGTATTTAAATTGTAATCAAAAATAATAATGTCAATTAAGTTGTAAAACTCTAACACCTACAATTTTTTAAAAATTTTAAAGAATTAAATATGAACTGGACATGCATTATGGATAAATAAGATATAATATACTAATCTAAGGAATTATTGCAAATACATAAATTTGAAATTTAAAAAAAAGGTTATGAATAAATTTTTTCACATACTTACAGCAGAAACTATTTGACTGTTTTAACACATTAATGATATATTAAAAAAATTCAATCGGTTTCTTAGGGACTGAGAGAGAAATTTATGTAAAAAATTAAACGAGATACAGATAAATTTAGATATTAAAATACGCTTATATTTGAACCTAATATTTTCCCTTAAATTAATTACCAATATATTCATATAACCAACCATATTAATAAAATATATTTATATTACCTAGAAAAATTACACAGGTTTGATTAAAAAATTATTTTTCTACTGGAGAGGACATTTTTGCTGAAATATATATTTTAAAGAGCGCTGAATCAAAAGTTAGTCTCTTTTTTCCTCCATGATTGTATAGTATTTTTGAAAATTAGAGGTTTGCCATAAGAAAAGCAGTAATTAAATATAATACTATTTTATTATAAGGAACTAAACATATCACTTCTTATACTTAATCAAACAATTTTTTCAGCTCAGGTGTCGTCCTCGTCACTTGACAGTGGTTCAAAATTACTAGGTCCATCGCCAATAGCCCTCGTGTTGCTTTTAGTGCGACGTTAATAAAAACCAAACTTTGTATTCCGTAAAGTAGTTTATGAAGTCAGAATATTGTTCACAGTAGACCAATCATCATCTCATAGAATTCTGCAAACGTTTTTATCAAATATTTTGCCAGATTTCTAGATTTGACCAAAGGTCTTCGTGAAATGTTAGTCTTTTTATAAATGAATTTTAAGTGTATTTCATTTTTATTATTAAAGTTTTGAGATTATTTTGAGAATTTCTTCTCTCTTAATTATATTTTCTCATGTAAATATACTTTATACAGCACTTGAGACATGTGTAGAATATGTAACTATACTAATAAAATTAAATTTGAATTTGCTGAGTATCTAATAACGTATAAAAAGTATCTTGTGGCTTTTTATAGTACATGAAAAATAAAGAATACGGCTCTCATTGACCACTTGCTTATGCAATTTTAGAATATATTTCAAAAGAAGAATTAATTTTATACATTTGTAGAGAACACGTTTTTAAATAAGAAGCAATATGATAAAAACAATTCACATGATAAAGAAATCGAGAAATAATTCGGCTATGCTTATCTAGAACATTTCTGTACAGTAAATTAAAGGAATGCTTTTATTAAATAGTTAATCTAATAATATTTATTATACGATTATAGAATAAAATTCCATTAGGATCATAATAATTTCATTAATCACAGGAAGAGACAGGCATCTCAAGTTAAGCATATAGATCAGGATGCCGCTGGGGGATTGATACCATGATCAGTTTTATAGCTAATAATCAGCCGTAATTCCTCAATACCATGAAACTTTGTAATATAAATCAGATTATAATTATATATTAGGAAAATATCTAGGCTGTAATCTGATTACAGTTACAAGCATTACACAAATTTCGTTCTCATATTCAGGTGCTTGAAAACTTGAAACTGAAGTCTACTCCATTTAAAATTAATGAGGTGGTTGAATTACCGTAGTAAGTAAATAGAATTTGTGCTTTATTATGGTACATGTATATTTTGTAAACATATATTTTTTATTGTGAATTGTACACGTGTGTTTTTAATTCTGAAATTGTATTTTGCCGCATGGCGCGCAAGTCTAATTTACTAGAAACTATTTAATGCATATTATTTCACACTAAAGCTTGAATGTAATAATTTTCTCAAGGGTTATGAAAGTCTTATTAAAAGTTTTTGCGTTTTGAAATTTAATTAATTTAGCATTTTAATTAATGAATTTTTTTTTAATTTTCCATTGGGAAGTTGAGTTTACTTATTGCTTTTTTTGCAACCTAAAATTTACTCGAAACATTAGCTAAAGTTTTCGAATTCTTCCGCTTTTAATAAAATCGATGAAATTTAATTTTTTCTAAAATTTCTTATTTTTCTTCACAGGAATTACAAACATTTAAATTATATTTTGGTAAACTATTCAAATGATTAGCACTAAAGCTGCTCGGTGGATTAGATGTGAAGTTATTGTAGTATTTGTTTCTGTGTGTAAGGCCCTGATCTCCGTTCTGATTACTGTAGAGGCTAACATTACTTTCGTTTCTACATTTGTCTAGAAATTTAAGAAAAATGAAGATTATATTTACTGAAAGCAAAAGAATTATTAGAAATGCATGTAATTTAAAATCATGAGTAGGAAGGTTTTTGAAATATGCTGCAAGAGATTTCTAAGTGTAATTATTTTGCTTGTCATGCAAGCGAAAACGCCATGCTAATCTTCTATGTGAGTAGATTACAGACATTAATAACTTCACCTAAGAAAAATGCATAAGAAAAATAACACAAAGATCTTATTTTTCATACTAGAATAGTATTTTTGAACAGTGTTTTCTTTGTGAAAACTTATATATGAAAACAAAACTAAAACCCAAATGCATCGGATTTTGATCATGGAAAATGGACATCTTACATCTTGACGCGTAATTATCCTGCCTTGAAGTTAACGCTTGTTAGTAAACAATCCATTCTCAGATTAATACTCATTGTTGTACCATATAATTGGCTGTTGTCAATGAATTATATCAAATGACTAGAATGACAAATGACTTTGCAATTTGGAATTATATCAAATGACTAGAATGAAACATATGGTGGTGTTTCGAGAATCGAACTTCCCCCTCTAGTGCTTCATGTTTGTTAAAATCTGATTAATGTAACAAAAAAAAAATGAAAACAAAGTGCCAAAAAAAGAATAAAAAGGAAGATCTCATAAACTATAGCATCAGCTCCTATACATGAATCTGAATAACATTTTTTATATTAAAACAACATTTACAAATATTATATCCGCGTTACGTTCCCTAGACCAAGGTGTCAATAATTTAAACACATATAATATTTTTTTGGTGTGAGATCATTTACTGATGAATTGATTGTTACTGTTCTGTGTGTTCATTTATTGATTCCTTGTTTATATGAATCATAATATGTCACTGTATAATATACTACCCTATCCTATCTTCGAAAAAGTTCACATTGAATTTCAAAAAGACGCATTTCCCTTTAAGAATAAAATATTTTTATATAATATAAATAATAAAAACATTATATGAGATGTTACACTTTATTTTCCTGAACTAGTTGCTTTTCATTCCTTTGGGCACTAAATAGTAGCTTTTTCTTAAAATTACAAATCGAATGAATCACTCTTTTTTAAAATATAACTATTTAATAATTATTCATTTACTTTGAACTATTTTGCTTTTATTTCCTATAAATTGAATTAATAAGAGCATACTAGTGATGTAACACGCAAAAACACCATTTAACTCTATTGAAAAGCACTTTCAGCACAACTGAAAGAGTTTTTCGTTAAAGTCTTTTTATATTCCTTTTCGACAGAATCTTCTTGAATTTTTGATGATTCCAAGAAAAATGCATTCAATAAACTTTGTTTCAATCAAGTTATCTCCTAAATCTTATATATTTGAGTCAATAAAATGCTCTTTTGTCCCTACGAAATGTACAGTTGGATTCATCTTGGTAAACGTTGTAGAGCAATTTTATTGCCTTCAGAAATCACAACTATAACTTCAACTTTCCTGGATATAAACTAGTGTGTTTCATCGGTTTGTGAAAATTCGATTTTGAAAAGAAACAAATAAAGAGAATGAAACTTCTCTGAAATTTATTTTTATATCCAATGATTATTCTTTATAGATTTTAAAACATTTTTCCTTTGGAAAAATTTGATTTTAATTTTTTAAAATTATTATTAAAAACCTGTTTGAAATCTCTAGCAACACTGAGAACATACAATAGAGAAAAGAAAAGATTTTTTTAAATGACTTTCACGAGAAATGTTCTCAATAGAATGAAGGCTACATTTTGGATACTCAAATGTATGATTAATGTGGTAATGATGTCATGGTTAAAATCGAAATATTTCACAGGGATTAGTGATTGGATAATTAAGGAGCAACAAAAATACTTATAAATTCAGATATTAAAATGTATAATATAGAGAAATAATTCATATAATTGAAATCTGAACACGTCTATCAATAACATAATCCTCCTTTAAAGGAATAAAAAGAATAAGAACTAAAACAAGAATGCTTGCCTCTTCTCTTATTATTCCGTTTGAATAAAATTATTTTACTGAGGAAACTTTAAGTTATAGGAAAAAATAATTTGTTTCGGTAATGCGGAAAAATACTTTTGGAACATGACAAGTTGGTGAGTTATCACTAAAGGATTGTGAAACCACCAAAAAGTGAATTTCGGGAAAAATAGGAGATGACCCCATTTCAAAATGACCGATTCATTAATGATTTGTATGTGTAGTGTGTAGAGTAAAATCCTTTATTTTACATGATATCTGTCACTGTGACACATCAGACACTTCTAACAGCATTTGGACTTCATCGCACTTTTATATCATTTTTTTTAATTCATCTTTATCTAAAGTGAATTAATAATGTTGAAATATAGAATATATATTCCAGAAGAAAAAAATGCTCCAATTTTAATATCAATTTGAGTAAACATAACACCTAACTCTATTATCACATCTGCATTCTATAAATTAAATTCAGAAATACTCAATTGAAGAGCATTTTTTCATTTTAACATTGGCCAAATAAGTAGTCATGATCACGGATTCGCGGCCTGTTTAGTTTTCGTCGAGTCGTGGGTTCGATCCCTGATGCCACTAAAGACAGGCCGTGTAGAGGGGAGGATGCACGTTAAATCTGTTGAGTTACCAAGTTCTTCTGCTAGTGTGGTGTGGAAATTTGGAGAGTCGGTTGCCAGCTCAGGTGTCGTCCTGTTCACCCCACCAAGATTCAAAGTTACGAAGTTTGTTGCTAATAGCTTCGTCGTGTTGCTTCTCTGTTTGACGTTAATAAAACAATAAAATCAAATCAATTTAACGAGCAAAGCTAAAAAAAAACGATTATTCATTTAAAATAGAGAAATAATTTTTCTTACAATTTATATCTAATTCTTTAAAATAAGGGGAAGGCTGCTTTAAAGTAGATGTATTTAAAGTTCACAAAAAGAAAAAAAATATCTTACCGTGCTCTCTCAACCTTGAAAGGATGAAGAATATCAGCCAAGAAACTAGAAGAGAATTAAAATTAAGTCAATAAACTTTAATTTTTTAAGATGGTAATATATTCATTTTTTTTTTATTTTTAGTTACAAAAAATACGATAGCTAAGCAAATCGTAATATATTCATTTCTTAAACATTTTATTACACAATTCACAGCTTTGACTTCAGATTTCAAGTATGTTTTCAAAATTTGAAATGTTCAGTTTTATTCGAAACTGAAAAGAATTCCCCCACCCCTTAATTCTATAGTTTTTCTTAAGACTTTATCTTAAGTTTTATAATACTTTTAATAGTTATAAGTAACGTATATTTATTAAAATTTATTAAGTTAGCTTATAAGAAGAATAAACATTACGTTTTCTAGATGGTAAATAACAAAATCACTTTTCTTCATCATCACCTTAAGTTATGTTTTTATTGATTTAAAATATAGTAAATAAATAACTAATTTATAATATCCAAAAAGGCTTCAGATTTCAATTATTATCTTTACATTGTTTTACTAGCTATAAACGAAACTTGTATCAAACTTTATTCATATAACCTTTGAGGAAGCAGTTGGAATAATTTTATCTAATATTTCCTTTTCTCCATTCATACAACAATAACCTAAGTACAGTATATTTTTTCATGTCCACTGTTGTGTTTTTGAATTGCATTTCAAAGGAATTCTCCTTTTTCTGATATAAAGAATTTGTAAGTGTGGCTTATAAAATATTTTACAGTTTGCCTTAAAATTTGCTATGTTAGAAAGGCAAACTTCAATTAAATAATGTTTTCAGGCAAATTGTAACCTCTGAGGAAAAGCGTGAAGAACATCACGTCACTTAATTCGAAAAAAGGAGGAACCATTAGTGGAATTACTTGCCTTAATGTAACAAGGCAAGGCTCAAGAGGGCTAAATTTGAAGACGGACATTCCTTCCATTCTCACGTGTAAGAAGGGAAAAAAAACAGAAGTGTGTATGAACAAAGCACACGCTTTTTGAGTTTTCTGAAATTCTATTTCCTTTTAAGAAAAAATGTCATATGAGTATTATACTATTTTGATGAAACAAGAAACAGAGGTGTTTTATTTTTCACTTTTAACTAATGATGAATAAACTTATATATTTTTTGTGTGCTTATACTGATGAAAAATTACTGAGGGAGTTTTATTAAGTCAATGTTTAAACTCATTGTAATTTGAAATTTATTGAATGAGTGTAAATAAACAAACATTGCAATAGAAATTTAATAGAGATTAATAAGTTAGAAAGCAACGATTATATAATAGATAATTCCATATTTCTGAGGATTCCATAACACAAGCGGAAAGTATTCAAATATTTTTAACTGAAAGCGAATGGTAATCTACAGTGATTTTAAAATATATACAAAGCTTTTCATTTTATGAATATCTTTGCTTCAAAGCGGAGTTCTATCACCCTTTTCCTTTCAATTAATCTTTGGGGACTTTCATGTAATATTATTTGAATTGAAAAATATCTCTCCTATGAAGGAAACGTGACTTATGCTGATTAATATAGAATTATTGAAGTGTGAGGAATAGAACTAAAGAGATAAGCAACGAAGAATTTAATAGGTTGGTTGGTGATAGAAAGTGTGGACTGGAGTTATCAACAAATACTTCGATAACAAACCTGTACTAAGTAAGGAGCTATAGGAGAGATCATAGAGAGGATCCATAAAAGGTTAAGAAGTTTAACTTTCATGTGAAATTACACTAAGGACTCGAACCCTATTGATATATTACAGATAAGTATCTAATTAAGCTTTAGATTCAGACTAAGTGGGAAGTAAATCCTCAAGCTTGAGTGAACATTTTTGTGTTTTGATTACTTTGATAACCCAATAAACTCAATTAAAGTTATTTCCCGGTTTGAGTTCATTAAGAACTGTTTTGATTGATGACCCTTTACATATTAAATAGAAATGGAAAGAGAAGTAAGTAGTGCCTGGGTGCTACAACTTTCGCTTAAAAAATAGCAGTTTTTGCTGTATGATATTTTGAATAGAATTTACTCACTTCTTTTGCTCAAACTAAATATGCCGTTATATAAAGAAACTGGTCATTATAATATTAAAATTTAATGAAATGAAAATTTAAATTGCATAGAAAAGGATCATAGCTAGGCAACTAAGGCAACAAGTAGCTTGCAACAAAATGATATGTTCTATTAGATTGGCAACTAAGTTCCAGCCATTTCTTTTATTCTTTTTTTTTTTTTTTTTAATTTTAACGTTCCTCGTATCATATAATGTTTATGGCATAATATTTTAAGTTATTCGAAACATAATATTTTGTTCTACCGGAATCCCTATTATTTGTTTTCTAGTTCGAGTTTATTTATTTTAGTTTTCAGGTTAATAAAATAGAATGTCAGGTTAAGAAAAAGTAGCATTTACTCCTCCTCCTTCTTATTGCTTATAATCAAAGTTACAAAGGCGCAAAATCTGCTCGCGACATTTGTGTTGTGTAGGGAGAAGGTGCCATAGCTGAAAGAATCGCTTGTAATTGGTATGCCAAGTTCAAAAATGGAAAATTTGACCTCAAAGACGCACCTTGTTCTGTCCGTCCAATTAATGATCGGAGTCAGACGGTCAATGCGGAATTCTATGTTCAACAGATGGAACGACTCAACACGACTATTCAAGTGAAGAGAACTAATCGGAAGCATAGAGTTCTTTGGATGCAACGGCTACACCCATCCTCATACCTAAAATATGACAAAGGAAGCCATTCAAAAGCATAGATGGGAAGTGCTGGCCCACCCGTCCTATTCTTCCGATTTAGCACCAATGGATTTCCACTGTTTCGATCTCTTTCAAATGCTATGGACGGAGTTTCACTTAAAATTGTGGAGAATTGAGATCTCGGTTGGATGAATTTCTCGAGTCGAAGCCGGGTGATCCAACTATACCAAAGAAGTATTGAAAATCTTGTTGGTATAGTTGGAGTTGTAAACAATAAAAAATTGTTGGAAAAGTTGTAAACAATAAGGGGGAATGGGAGAATACACTATTGATTAATTAGTTGTTAATTTTTATTAAAAAATAAACTTTTAATTTTTTTTAAGAAAACGAAGCCCAGTGTATTTAAAACGTAGAATCCAATCCAATATATGTGTGCTATTATTAAAAGTTTTTACTTTCCTTTTAAGCTCAAATAAATAGGCCTTTACATAAAGAAAATGGTCATTTTAATCCAATAATTTAATTAAATAAAGTTTAAATGACTTTGATGTTTATTATAAAAATAATTTTCTTTCACCATAGAATATGTGAATAATTGAGATATTTTTCCTCTTCCATATATTAGGAAAAGTTAAGTAATTTACATTAAAATACTTATGCAATTTTCTAGATTACTTCTTGAGGAATTAGGTAAAACTACCAATGCAGTATGATACATAAAATTTTGTCAAAGTAACTACAACGCGAAGAGCTTCACTATAATTGCTAATTTTTGTCTTAATTATTTTAGTTTATAGCTAAGAGAACGCTCTGGTAAAGACCCTTAACAATTATTGCTAATTAAAAGAGCTCTAAAACATATACTGCATATTCTTAAATAAATTAAATGATGTGATAAACATGGTTTGATTCTAAAAAAATTCAGTAATTAATGCTTCTTGAGTCAAAACTTTTAATTAGTTCCCAGCCTTAGAAACAATTGAGTAAGTCAACCAATGTGGTTTGGGGATTTTTATGATGCAGTTTTACTAAAAAAATTCATATTCTAGCTTGAGATTTAAAATGATACAAAACCTAGCAAGATTAAATATAATCATAAGCTATTATTAAAAAAATGCATCATATAATTAAATGTTTTTCAAAAAGTTTAGAATTCGTAGAAAAAAGCCAATTTCCAACAGAGAGCATGTAATAAATAATTTTTAAGAATATTGTATTATAGAATGTGTTAATTCACATGCAGAGAAATTATTTAAAATTAAACTAGTTTATAATCTTTTTAAACATTTGTTCATTCTTTGTATATGAATATTATCCAAGAATATGCATGCAATTATATGTATAGAATCTTATATAGCAAACTTATGAAGAAAACATCATCAATTTTAATAAGTATTAGTTTATGATACCCCTCAGGATAAAGAAGATATTTTTTTTTATTTTCGTATACAATTGAGGGGTACTTAATTAAATTTTCTTATAGCAATTCGTTAGTTTAATTTCAAAAATTAAGAAAATCTGTTCTTATATTTATATTCTAATACACACATATTAAATATCCTTCTTTTTTTACTTATAAAAATTTACTTCTTTTAAAATCATTATTTCTTATATATATAAATACATTTCGCAGAATATTCCTAAATTATATTAAAAAAAACGAAATTAAATTTCTTATGTTACAAGGTATTTTTTTATTAAAGTGAAAACATAAAAATAAATTCACCTATGAGAGTCTTTCACGTGGGGTAAAATTACTCGCGTTAGAAATGGGAAAAAGGGGTAAATCACAATAGTATTGTTCATTTATCATTTTTAGTTTTTCTGAGAATTATTATAAGCCCATGAATATGATGCCCTTTACATCCCAAAAAATGGACACCATAACTTTTCCGGTCAATGAGACCATTTTCACCGTCTTTGTTGCAGATTCGCCGAAATGAAAGCAATGTTTTTATTGTTGATTGATTTCTTGTATATAATGAAGGATCCAGGTTTTTTTCATCGAAGGTAACAGCTCGTTGCCAAATTAGGACGACAACTTGAAGCGACAGCAAACAATTTTGTTGGGTATTAATTTATCAAATTAAAACAAACTTATTAAATATGTTTTGGCGTTGTTTAACTGATAGCAGCTCGAAGTGTTAACACCCACTTGATTTAGTAACTATATTTGTTCTCAAAAACAGGTATTTTCTGAGATACTCAAGTAAATTCTTGAATTAACTGATTCCCATTTTTGTTTTTTGACGAGTTTTAGAAAAAGTTCCGAGTGTATTTAAATTATGAGTAAAGTAACGAAAAATTCTTCAATTTTAATAAGAAAGGTTTTAATGGCTATAATTTTTCAACCTTATAATATATATATATATATACATATGGGTTAGTGCGCGCTTGCGCGCGTATATATATATATATATATATATATATATATATATATATATATATATGTATATATAATATTATATTTCATTTATATAACAAAATAAGGAACAAGAAATAAAACTTATGTAAATTTTCTTTACTTGAAAAGAAAAGTTACATGTAATTTTTTAGATTATAGAAAAAATTGATTTGAGGAAAAATGAAAATGTTTTAATTGAGAAAAACCTAGAAAAAAATTACCACTAAACATTACAAAAGGAGAACAAATTCCTGAAAGAATACCAGACAAAAATAGCAAGAAATAAACTTGTAAATTAAGCTGAGGCTAAAAAAATACAAATCGAGGCATGAAAAACAATGAAAACAAAGGAGAGAAAGAACCCCCCCCCCCCCCAAAAAAAAAAAAAAAAAAAAAGAGGAAGAAAAGAAGAAAATGAAATAAAACAATAGTAAATTCTAAATCTGGATTATTACAAATTTGCAAGTCTTGCAGACTTGATATTCTCTACAGAAAAATGTGTAACGAACGTTCTTCATTACTTAATTCTACCTCCCTTTTCCCGTCCAATTACACAGTCAATAATTATAAGAATCCAAATGAAATTACCTAAGAGCAAGATATATTAAATACTTTATTAACAACTGAAGAATAGATAAGGTCATTCTCTCTCGAATCACACTTAACTCCCTAATTCTAGATTATGATTTAAAAATTGAGTCTTCGTTTACCAAATCATTGGTTCCAACCCTTCTCACTAACAATAGCTTAATATATTAGTACCTAGACTAAGAATCACTTCAATTCAAAAGATTAATCAAGATACTGCAATCCAATCTACTAATGACTATCAGCAAGCAGTTGTCCTTTATCTCCCTTCGTTTTCCTTCCAATTCTATTTCATTTATATATCACTATCTCCAATTCAGTTCATTGCACCTCTAATCTTCATTTAATTTGCCTAGTTTCATTTTGGTGTGGAAAAAATTTGTAATTTCGTGCTATTCAGATAACTATAAAGTCCCTGAGGTTAGTAAAGAGAAAATTTCGAATAGCCCAACGTCGCAAATGTTACATAAAAATATGGAACTTTCATAATTTGAAACAAAATAAAATGCGGAAGAACCGCATTGTAAATATACCAAGAAATAAAAACTAAGACAACGAATGAAAATATGTTACTGATAGCTCTGTTTTATGAGTCGTCCTGGTCAATCCCCGCCAATTATCAGAAAAATGATGCTCACAAGAGAGGTGTATTTTCTCCCTACACAATTCCACAGTAACTAAATCATGGAAGCATCAGTCTCAGTTTCATGAACGCATATCGGGTGACTAACTTCCCTTAGCAGTCCCCAAGGCACTTCTGTCCTATGAGGCGTATTCCTCTAAAGAGAAAAACCCCGAAAAGAAAGGCAATACTCAGAAGGATTTATATTTCTCTAGAAATACGAAAATTGCACCTGGAAAAGAGGTGGAGAGGAAAGAAAATGTGAACAGATAAGAGAAAATGTGTGATATAGAATGTTGCGTATAAATGGGGGATGACGAAGGAAACAGAACTAGAGGAATATATACAGAAGCGATAAAATTACTCTTCGGATTTCGAGGAAAAAGAAGTTTGTACCATTTTGAGACAGTTATTGCTTCTCAAATGGAAAACCTGACATTCTTCGATACTGACAGATTTTAGGAGTTTATCACATTTGAGGTTGGGGAATATGACTTAGATGATAAAAGTATTATTGCTTCCCTGGATACATAAATCTGATTATTATTTATCTTAATATACAATTATATAACAAATATTATTTATTTATTTCATTTTACTACGATGTACGTGTATATTAATCAATAATTAATATTATTTGGTTATGGGATTTCTTAATATACAATATCAAGTTACCTTAATTCTCTCATTCTGTATTAGTAACTCTTAAATATTATTTTCAATTATAACAACTTTATAACAGTATTTATGAATTTCACCTGTAATTTTTTTCATTAAATATATTCTCACTCTGTAATTTGAGTATTAACTACAATAAATACTTCAATTAAAAAAATACTTATTCTGAGTTTTGGCTATTCTAAGTTTTTATAAATCTATGCAAGTTATTGTTATTGTGCTTTTGGCTATTCAAAATTCTATACACTTTAATCTTTATTATTTTTAATTTATAATGTTTTATCATACAATTTAGTTTTGAATGCTGCAAACTTTAATTTTAAAGCACTTTATTTTGAAATAGTATTTAATCATATTCAATTTATTCAATGCTCCTTGAAAAAATTTGAGTTTCCTCTTATTCTTGTTGAAACAAGAAAAGTATGAATTAAAAATAAAACCCGAACTTTTAGCCGAATATTAATTGTTATAAAGCTGCATTAATTACCGAGATAAAATGCAAGAAATATATATTTAAAATGCATAAAAACACGCTTGAAATTCCATAGATAATGAAAAATTGTGCAGATGTTTGGAATTTCAAAGATATTAATGTCATTTCTATTAATGCTCTATTACGACGTAATTATTTACACTCTAAAAAGTTCATTCATTCCTTATTATCATGATCTCTTAAGTCCTGTTAACCCAATCTCTATTTCGAATGTACCAATTAACGTTGCCTTCATATCGTAATTGTTACAAACCAATTTACGTCTTGTTTAAAAGCCACAATTTCCTTTCAACGACATTTGACAAGCATATCATTTCGTAGCTCATAAGTTAGTCAATTCATCACGTAGCATAAAAATCATTCACCTTTGAATGTAACTTGAATTAGATGAAATGAAGATGTACAGAACCCGAATTAGACTTAATGATAGATATTTTGAATGCAGTGTAATTACGTTCATGTTCTTCAGTTAACTTAATGACTCAGAATTTTACTCAGAGACTTGTAATGAGTCACATTCAGTAATATATAGAGTTTAAATAACTTCTTTGAATTAAGAGGTGAATTTTTAGAGCTTATTCCTATTTAATGTCGTCAATTATGCCTTATTCAAATTTTTTTTCTTTTTTCACAATTGACTTTTCTATATGTTTGCTTAAGCATTTCAAAAATTTCTTAAAAATATACTTGGATATAGTAGAAATAAAAAATATTTTGAATGTTTTTTTCAGTTTGATAAACAATGAAAAAGTTATTCTAGGAAGAGATTAAAAAACGTTATTTGAGTTTTTCATTCTATCAGCATCAATAAATTTTAAAGTTAGAAACTAAAAAATTATACTTTTTATGTATAGGAATTTATTCAGTGTTATTGGTTTACTAGATTATTCTGATGAATCGAATTTTTAATATTTATAAAAATTATATTAAATTGTTATACTTATCTTAGGTATCTTCTTATTCTACATTCTAATTTGTTTTTCAAACGCTTTTAAAATTGAAGTTTCTGACAATTTTTTCTGAGTTCTTTATCAAATTATTTTAATTTTTTCTTTATACTTCGGCTTTTTTTTCTTTTTGAATGTGTATTTCAAAAGGATGATTTTTTTTATCAATACCAGATTATTAACGCAGATTCCAATTTATCAAAAATGAAATATCAAAATAATACCACTAAACAGACTAGATAATGACTCAAAATATTAATTAAAAGATTAAGCTATTACGAAGCCCTTATTCTCTTCAAAAATAAATTAAACAGGAAAATGAATAACGCAGACATTAATACTTTCTCTCTAAAACAGAAAATTTATAATTCCACTGACCCCTGAATGACATTCATCATTAACGGCGTCTAAGCGATCCACACAATCTCTCCCTTTTTAATAGAAAATCGGCCATGCAACGAGTATAGATAGATAACTGTATAGGATAAAGAGAACACTTCCAGAAGTTGAAACTGCCTGTGGAGAGCAAGGGACAGAAAGCAAACATCGTCGAAAAAGAAACTGCTAGTAGTGAGAATAAATGGATTTGGGACGCCCAAGAGTCGAGAAGCAATGAACTTAATTAGAATTCTGAAGGCGTGATTGCTGGCGACACTTATTTCGTCCTCCGGATACAGGGACTATGAAATAGGACGAAATCTGATTAGGACTCTTATTTCTATCACAAATGCCAAGTCACGTGGAAAAGGACAAGAACTCCACCATAGAGATCCCGTTGCGACTGCTTTTGCTTTCCACTCAGCTACAAAATGAGTTATTTTCATTCTTGGAGGAAATCGTACCATTGGGATGTAATTGAGCAATATGAGCTGTCTTTTAAACTGTTCAGAGAATAGATCAGCTTGTTGTATGCATTTTCGTTTTCCGATTCAGTTTACCAAATAAAGTACTACGAAAAAATGTTCTACGCTCTAGGCAGTTCAATAAACACGTGAAATAATGATATTTTTTTTTATTAAAATTTTCATGTACACAATTTTTTGATACATATGAGTTTAATACAACAATATAATATTAAAATATTAATAAGAATTATATTATCTGCTCAACATCCAATTATAAGAATATATTTCTCATACGTTTTAAAATTTAAATTCTTGGTAATTACTGCACCGATACGTGAGCATTTATTTTTTAAAGTTAATGAAATTATATTTTAAAATTGAGTGTAACATGTTGGCAAGTGTGTATAATAGTTTATTATTCATTACTGTGGGTAACGAATTTAACCTCGTATTTTAAACAAGTCTCATGGAAAAAATTGTATTTTGAACAAAACTTTAACAATTTAATTACATGATATAATATTATTTAATAAACTGAAATTCGTTACCCACAGTAATGAATAATAAAATATGAAGAGCGCCGGCCATCAACAGTCACTCAATTT
>BMAW01022834.1:79181-103642 GCA_019974015.1 Nephila pilipes
ATATATATATATATATATAGAGAGAGAGAGAGAGAGAGAGAGAAGTTTATTACATATATAAATGAATATAAAAAATTGATATCTTGCGGTAATTTTTATTTCATAGATTTCAGTATTTCTATAGTGCTGTTAATATAAAGAAATAGCAACAATTCAATATGTAAATATGAAAACTAAAAGGATTAAAAGTCTAAGAGTAATTCACAATTCTACTCCTCTTTTAATAGTTCTTTGCATTATAAAGCAGTTCAGTAAGACTAAAAACTTTTTTTAAAGAGTTTTATAATGAAAAAAAGCTGTATCTTTTCTTTAATTTTGTGATTTTAGTAAATGATAACTTCCCTTATTTGTTACCTATTTAAAGTACCATTCTTATCGATAAACTGTTTGATATGCTGCAAGAGATATTCAACATAATTTAGAACTAAACGTGGTGATGTAGACTTAATTCTAAATGAAAAATGACAAAAATACTTGAACTCAGATTTCCAGTACCTAAAAATAAATATTTCTTCTTGATATCCAAATAGTAAATAGTTATTGCTGGAAGTGAAGTCTTGTACCAAATGAAGCGCAATATTCTGGAAATGGAAGTATAACAAGTTATTTTTAGATATGAGCTTATTTATATTTAAACCTGGTAATCGAATGATGAAATCCTAAAGCCCCACTTAAGCCCTTAAGAACACAAACTCTTAAAATAAATAATGATCAGAAAGTTTTCTGTAAGCTGTCTTGAAAAGGAAATGAAATGTATATATATATACTTGGCAGATTTATGGTGATATTTTGCAATTATTGATAGCAACTATGCATTGAAGTTCATACATGGCTATCTTTTAGTCATATATGAATTAGATGTGTTACAAAATTTGTAATTCTTTAATATACTTTAGAATTTCGTTTTATATGTAAAGCAAAATTTGAGATAATATATAATTCAATGAATGATATATGGTGGGGGAGGATTATTGCAGTTACTACAATAATAAAAAAATAATAATGTTTTTGTCATGCGTCATATTTACATCATCATGCACATCTTTACCTATTATTTTAAATGTCCAATTGTCAATTTTTTCCTCCTCCGAAGAAGTTGATTCTCATCATCTCTTTGCGAGAGAGATTTCATAAGCTTCCCTATTCATACACTTTTGAATTGTTGGTAAATAAATTTGTTACTCAAGTCTATATAATTTCATATTTGATCTCAAAAATAAAACGGTTCTTCAACAAATGTGGAATCTAGTAACAGGATATAATTCAACATTTAAGTACAGTAATATGGTTATGCTTTATAAGAAAATGTTCGTTCCTGAAAATAACATGTAGTTAAACGTATAAACTTAACAAATTAAAAAACTTCCATTTTAGTATTTCTAATTTAAGGAAAGGGCAATTATTTTTTTTTTGATTGAAACAGTATTAAAGATCCTCAATTGGCAAATGCTGACGACCATCATAATTCTACACATCAGTGAAAGTGCCATTTTCGATACTTTCTTGATATGATTCATTACAACACTTGTCAAAAATTTAAGCAGTTCTTAGATTTAATGTATATAAATCCTCATTATTGTTTGCAATGAACCTTTGGGGCCATGATACACAAAATAATAATAATTTTTTGTAAAATATCTTGATTAGAGAAAAAAAAAAAAAAAAAAAAACACGTTTAGTAGATACTAGGGTCGTTCAATAACTTCTTAGAAAACCCCAGAGATAGCACTCATAGCATAGAAAATGGTTTGTTTTTAGTAAGTATTAAGACTCATTTGAGAGCTGTCAAAGTCTCAGTTTATTTTCCTCATATGGTTTCATTTTCATTTTGGATTGAAGCAAGAAACTTGTATTTATTTAGAAAAATGAAAAAAAAGGGAGTTTTGAGCGGTGATTAAACTTTTATATTTAAAATGGCTTAACACCAAAAGAGATCAAAGCTGAGTTGGATGAAGTTCAGGGCACATCTGCTCCTGTGTTTGCAATTGCTAACAATTGAGTAAATGAGCTGAAATGTGGCCGTTCATCCACAAAAGATGAACTTCATTCGGGAGGTCCAGTGGAAGGGAATGGTTGACGGAATCCCCGATATCATTTTAAGTAATCGACGAATCAAAGAGCGTGAAATAGAAGAGGCCACTGAAGTATCGCAAGATATATAGCGTCTTCAATTTCGTATGAAAAATTGGTTTATGAAAAAAATCTCGGCAAGATGAGTGCTGCGTTTGCTCTCAGTGGAAAATGAACGCAATCGCTTTTCCGTCGCAGCCTTGACGGGCTTCTGCGTCGATGCATAACTGTGGACGTGGATACACTACTACACTCCAAAGACAAAGAAACAGTCAAAACAATGATGTTTTGAAGGATAATGGGCTCTAAAGAAAGCAAAGATGATGAAATCGCCCGGCAAGGGGATGGCCATGGTTTTTAGGGATGCACTCCGGATCATCTACACCAATTACTTGGAGAGAGAAAAAACAATAACTGGAGAGTATTATGCGTCGCAATTGCACTGGTTGAGGAAGAAATCACGAAAACACGTTCATGTTTAAAAAATATCCTTTCTCATTAAGACAATGCTCGGGTGAACACCTGTGCAATTTCGATGGCCAAAATCACGAAATTAAAGTTTGAATTACAACAACATCCACCGTATTCACCAAATTAGGTTCCCAGTGACTTTTGTTTTTCATTTCTAAACTTAAAAAAATAGCTTGGTCTGACAACGGTTCACGTTAAGCGAAGATTTCACCGCCCAAACACGTGCCTATTTGAAGAACTTTCGAAATCTTACTTTTTAGATGGCTTTAAAAAGTTGGAGATACTCTTGGAAAGTGTATAGAGATAAAAGATTATATTGAAAGGTTTTCAAATTATCTTCCTAAGATAATTTGTTTTTATATCTCTTTGTAAGGCACTATTGAACGATGCTCGTATCTACCATTAGTAACAAAAATTTATATTGAAAGGTTTTCAAATTATCTTCCTAAGATAATTTATTTTTATATCTCTTTGTAAGGCATTATTGAAAGATGCTCCTATCTATCATTAGTAACAAAAATTGTGCAAATAAGAATATTTTTCATTAAACTAGCGCCTTTTTTGTGTTAAGGTATTTAGTAATTATCAATACATTTTTGTTTTTATTGCATCCTTTTTCTCCAAGAAACCTTTTGCATCCGAAACTTAATGAAAAGGTTGCTTAAGCGCTATATTATATTTTAAAATTAAATTTTTAATTACATAAAAAAAGAATTGAACACAAGGTTTTGATTATTTTCGTAAGTGTTGAAAAGCATTTCGCAACTAAAGAAGCCTTTGGAGTATTTTCGGAAAATAATTATACGGGGGAGTTGAAAGGTTTTTGCTAAAAAGATTCATTTACTTCCTTTTTTTTCCTCTGAAATATTAATGATTTAATTAAAACTCTTTAAATCAAGCTCCTTCTTTTATGCTTAAATATATGTAGAAATTTTATGAAAGCATTATTTATATATTAGATACAAAGGAGGAGTCTATATATGCATGAAGAAACATTGAAGCCTTTTAACAGCGTGAAAAGGTATAAGGTTTTTCAAAAACAATTTGTGCTTAATATATATTAGCATATTAAATATTTTTTCTACAAGAAATCATGATAATAAAAACAAAAATTTGAGATATAAGCATTTTGAGTCTCATATCCTCTTAATATAATTAAGTTTAGACTATGAAATCCTTCATTATAAAAGCACTTGTCGGTTACTCCAAACTATTGAAAGGAATTGTGAATAAAGAAATAATTAAGTTCTCTAAACAGTATAATTTCTTATCAATCGTTATATGAAATGCATTATCTGTAATATTGAAAACATATATTTTCATTTCAGTGGATATTGCAAAATGTCAAAAGAAAGAAAAAAAAAAAAAAAAGATTATCTTTATTACTTAGAAATCAATTTTTATATTCCTTTTTATGTCTTAAAATAGTAAATAACGGATTTAATAATATCTAATGTTTTAGGGGAAAAAATAAGATTTCAGGAGCTTTGTTTATTAATACACTTTTATTAAAACAATTAACATGCATAAGTAAAATAAGGTACTTGCCTTAAAAGTATTTGCCTCATGTAAGAAAAAAAAACAAAATGAAGTAGTACTTTAGTTTATAAAAGTTAGGAAGAATCTTAATATTAGCGCATCATTTTCTAATTATTACAACTTGAAACTATGAATGGAAATAACAAGCACAACAACAAGTACGAGACTGATTTTACCTTTGACGTCAAAAGAAAACTTGTGATTGCATCTGTCAAATTACAGTCAAGAATTGAGCCCAATGTTTAATTTTGTGCTTAAATTAAAAATGTCTGTGTGGTGTGTTCCATCTACACTACTGTACTGATATAACAACATCATCAACATTAGAAGAAAAATGGCAGTTATACTGAAAGATTAATGGCTATTCAGAAATGAAAACAATTCTTGTGTCTAATCGTGTACAACTAACTGAAGTGTGCTGTATCTTGAAATATCTCTTACACAAAAACGTTGCAGGTCATTTCGAAATTTTATCTTATAACCTTTATTTTCAAATTTATATCTCAAAAACTGTTAATTAACAATGCGTAAATACTTTTCTTATTATATCTTCAAGCACTGCAAGAAACATGAAATATATTTTTCATTTATATGAATTCCAATTATAACTCTTGACGATTCTTTTGATAATACTTTTCTTATAGACCTTGATTTTTGGTTCCGTTAACGACCTATTTGATCTCAACAGCGTGGTCGTCCCAAAGTAGCAATTCTGGAAGAAATTCGAAAGCAAAATGTATCGGCAGGAAAGAAAAGAAAGATCGAAAACCATAGAAATGAAAATGCGTTTCTCTCCTCGCCGTTTTACAAATTTTCTCCCGAAAGATTGCGGCATTTTGTAATGTTCCCATAATCTTTTATTTGTTCTCGTGCTTTGACATCCTACAAAAAAGCCCTCTGCGTGATAATAGAGCCCTTTGAAAATTTTGCTTCCTGTAAACAACTTGAAAATGCAGCAAGGCTTTCGAATAGGATCACGCAAACATCATTATGTTTAATGGAAATTTCATTGGAGAACATTTTCGGAAAACCATCGATTGAGTCCTAAGCATCTCTCTATTCCTCTTTCCTTGTTTTTAGTTAAAATATCGTTAAAAAACCTTCTTATTTTTACAACGACATAAAAGATGATAACGAGAAGCATAATTATTTTTATTGTTTGATATTACGAAACGACTCCTAATTAAATAACACGAACTAATTAAATGTAAGAGAAATTCCTTTTAAGGTAACTTTCAACCATCAGGAAGCTATTAATATTTTTTCTACTTTTTGAAGTCAATGATAATTACAATCCCGCTTTTAAAAAGGGAATTATTTCATTTCTGAGTTAGATTATTCTTTGAAAATGATCCGATTTTTCACGAAAAGTAAATGAATGTGTCTAATATTCGATAGATATCAACAATGATTTTCCCTGCATAAAAAAAAGATAAAAGATAAGAAGTGATAAATACTTATTTAAGTTTGAAGTAATTAATTTAAAAATTTAGAAAAAGTACGTTTCCAAAATCAAACAACACACACACATATATATATATATCGCTGCGTATATCCACAATGATATCACTTTGCATTTAGAGATTCAAAATTAAGCAAGTGTTTTAAAACAAAAATTTTATCAAATAGGAAATTCAGCTCAAATACGAATATTTTCTTTATTTTTCCCCACGAATATACGAGCTTAAAAAATAGGATACATTTCGTCTTGAAGTAATTATAGCCTTTTATGATTTTAAAGTCAATGAGATATTATTTTTGTATTTCTCTAGGGATGTAATTTTCTGAGAGGAGAACTACAATAATTTAAAAACGTTGAGAATTTTGAAAACTAAAGAGCTGAAATATGTTGTACTGAAAAAAATGTACACAAAATGCTATTTTATTATATTTATGCAAAGTTTTATTTTTATAAGATTTTTATAATATGTATTAAAAGAATAAATGGTAGGAAAGTTTTTTAAACAAAGTCTCATGATTAATAAGTATCTGCTTTTGATAGATTAACAAACAAAAAAGAATAACTGCATGTACTTTAAACTCTGAATAGAACAATTAATTAAAGCAAACTTTGTTCTGTAAAAATTAAGCTTTTAACTCTTTAGGCAATTCAGCCCATTTACAAAAAGTATCCGTAGTCATTAACAGAATGATGAAAACTATGTAAAAACAAATGTTTTTATTTTAGAAACAGAAATTTTAGCTTATACTAGTTAATACAACACAATTATAAAAGGAAAGAGTTTATCTTAGAAACACGTAAAGATTAAAAAGAATTCGAAGGCACTAAAAATGAAAAATTATATATTTATGATTTAAAGTAATAAAGGCTTCATAAAAGGATTTAGATAGCAATGCTCAAAAGAATCAGGAAATTTCGTAAAAAACAACAAAAAAAATTAATTAAAAATTATTTATTTATTTTTAATTTTCTAAAATATGTTTATATTTCAAATACATTTCGAGTTTGTAAACACATTTAGAATTTTCAAATACATTATGAGAACTTTCTTGATGTTATTGTATTTATAAATCTAACTATAATTTTTAACTGAATATTATTTTCACCTGCCCAATCGTGATGAATATATATATATATATATATATATATATATATAACATGGAGGCTTAAAACGAATTATAACTAGAAATAATAAAGTCAAGTGACACGAAATAGAGAAAATTCAAAAACTTTTTTTTAGTTGATGCTTGTCTCTATCATTAAAAGAAAGTGAGATTTTGTTTTTGTCATTCTTCTTTAAAATGAAAGACACTCCCTAAAGGTTGCTAGATATTGTAGCATCCTAGGATGTTTAGGTAAACCCTAAAAGAAGACAAGGGATAATCCTGGTACTTCTCGTGATATTGATGAAGTCAGACTCCCTGACATCCTAATGTTTAAAAGTACTCGCAAAGCTTTTCTTTCAATTATTCGTGATTTTTACAAACTTATGATCAAGATTCATAATAAAATGTAACTTTAGTGACCAAATGCACTGACTGATGTTATATTTTACTGTACAGATCAAGTACTTCGCATATGAACGTGAAGTGATTCTGTGAAGGTGAAGTGATTCAAAACTTTTATTCATAAAGTCAATCTTATGAAAGTTTTATATTAAAATCATCATGGCTAAAGAAATAATATTAAGTATTAATTATAGTTTTTAGTTTTCATTGCTTAATATAAGAATTTATACTAAGTTAATTATTTAAATATCATATACTCAGTCTTTTTCTTTTTTTCTCTCTTCTCTCTTTTTTTTCTCCCTTTTTTAACTCTTTTTTTCTTTTAACTCGATAAATCATATAAACTTTAATAGTAAAAATACATAATTTTTCAGAGTCTAACTAAAATGTATGTAATAAAAGACCAATTCTCCTTTGGGTGATACAAAACCTATCTTGTAAAAACAAAAATCAATTTTAATTAAGAAACACATTTTATAAAAAATTTTAAGTTTTAGAATCTAATTTTTAAATGACAATGTTTGATAACTAAACTAATATCTCTTTCCTACTAATGACGAAGCATTTGACTTCTTAAAAAATAATGAATCTTCCATCTCTATAAGATTTATAGACAATATTCTAAATTAATTGATTATCCAGTTAATTTAGAATCTTTAAAATTGTTTCTATTGTAATATTTTTCTAATAGAGAGCAAGCATTCATTTCATTGTAAATGGATGAATTAGAAATGAAATAATTTTTCAATCTTTTCAAGATTCGAAAACATATTTCTAATATCTTTGTGCTCCAATAGAAAAATAAGACAGTTCTGTTATCGCTATTATCACGATCAAGAACACGTGTGTTTGCATATCTGCAATTGATATTTATTTCCGTTGGGAAAACATTTCTCAAACGACAACAGTTAAAGAACTCACTAAATTTGTACAATCATCTTTATGCACCAAATGAGATCACAAAATAAATACAGCAGCATCTATTCTGTAATAGACCGGAGATAATTATTTCCTACCTATGGAAAGCCTGACTCTCACTTTCTAAATCATTCAAATCCAATTAGCATTCCCTTTGATGTTATTAAATTTGAAAATACTTATCCCATTGCATATCATGAAACATCAGTCTAAAGATAAACATAAATGTTAGTTCACATTTGTGCCCCTTGCCCATTTTTGATAACATCATAAATTGAGTTATATGTTTCGGTAACGCGATCATTAAAGACCGATAATGTGATTAAAGAATTCATCAGTTAGTATAAGTAATATTCTTCACCGTTATATTCGCTCACTGAAATAAAGACTACCAAAAATGGCTTTATGATCTGAGATTAAATATAAATCGAAATGGAAATCGCATAAAAGTATATTCAGCATACAGTGTACGAGTGTTGAAAGATAAGGAATTTATAGAAAAGGATGCGTTCAAATCCCATTCTCCCAAATGAGTAGAATGAATGAAACTAATTGGGAATAAATGGCCCTTGACTGTTTAGGAATCTTAATCATCTGGAGTGAGGGAAGTATTTAAAACATTCCACTTTGGAAGGGATGCTTCAAGGATTAAATCTGTTCTGAGAATAAGAGAAATTAAAGCGCTCACGGTTTTGAAGTATAATGAAAATTCAATAAGCGTGGAATCTTAAATAATTGAAAATTTTGAATTTATCATGCATTGTTCACCCATAGTTCAAATTTTCGTACAGGCAAATTTGAATAGTTGTGATTTTAATTAAAGTGCTGGTATTAGATATAATTTTAGATCGACATGAAAATTGAATTGGGAAAAAAAATTGATAATAAATTTAAGTTTGGTCTTTTGAATCAATTCTAAGAGAATTTTTGAAATCTACGAAATTATTTAATTTTAAGATTCAACTGCTTCATTTTCTTGCATTTATGTAGGGGTGTCATTGAATAAAATTTAAAATTTAATAAATAAATGGTTCTCTTCCATCTTTAAAAATTAAACTTTCAATATTGACGGTTGATACAATATATAATATATATATATATATAAATCAAATATTTGGTGAAACGTTAAACTAAAAAATTGTTCTGCCCCATTTACTTTTTCAGATTCAAGAATTTGTTCACTAAGTCACCAATTTCACTACGATTGAAAAGTAAATTATATTTTTTAATGAAACTTTATAAAAATGTATAATAATGTATAGTAATATACATTTACTATGTTAATAACTTTTGTTTTTAATAGGAAATAGTTCGTTATTGGAAGCATTGCTTAAATAATAAATGCTTTCTGTAATTATAATGTTCTAAAAATATCTCCGTTAAAAACTTTTTTTGCAAAGTAATTAACTTAAATTCTTACAGTTGTTTTTTCATTTTTCAATATGCCGTAATTTAACTCAAATTTAAATTATCTTCAGTTCAAATCATTTTAATTCAAAACTAAAGGTGAAACAAGGTTTAATACATTGGCATTGTTCAAGCCGTAACTACCTGATCACTTTTAGAAGTAATCTTTTCTCCAAACTTCACCTCGTTAAATGATAAAACCCACTTTTTAAATAAGTTTTTCGAATTAATTCCTATTATTTCAACCCTATCTCAATGTTTCACCCGAAATCCAAACTTTTAATTTTGTACTAATTTGTCAGTGTTGTCTTAATTAAATGGGAAATACATAATAACTTTCGCAATTTTCATCGTAAATGGACAAAATTAATAGCAATATAAATAGCTGAAGTGGAACTATGTAATAATAAGTTAGTACATCAATTAATTAAATTGATATAGTTAATTAACTTCTAAAAGGACCTCCCTGTTGCTATACCCGACCAATGTACAAAGTAAAGTATAAAATTGTCAAAATTAACTTACGTTACAAATTTTAATTGAATCCAAATATTAGTTCCAGAGATATTCGAAGAAATTTTCGAGAATAATCTTATGGATTATTTCACGTGAATAATTCACATTAATAATTATTATTCCCCCTCTTTTTAACTACACTTGTTTAGTGAATCGATAATTAAGATTTATACATTTAATTCACTCCTCCTAAAAACATTAATTTCCTATTGTATTTTCAACATTGAATATTTCCAATTCTGTGGCATATAATGGCGTAAAATTTAAAATACAGGTTTTTTTTACGACATTGAATATTTAAATAAGTAAAAACTTTTGAAATGTTAGTATTCTTTTTTTTCCTTAACGGTATTTAATAATTCAAATTTTTAACTCTGATATAACTATTTTCAATTTTTTTTTTTTGTTCTTAGGATAGAAAAAATCGCTATCGTCCGGCGCAAAAGCTTTGAAAAATGTGCAGAAAATATTTTACGGCAAAATGTTTGAGACACCCATTTGTAATAGGGAACCTTTTTTTAAGCTTCCGTAACTCAGAAACGTGCATGCAGAAATTAAAAAAAAAATTATTATAGAAAATGAGACACACGAAAAAAATTGACATACGTAATGAGAAAATTTCTTTTTAGAAATTCCATCGTTAATTAAGCTAAATAATCAATCCATTAATAGAAAAACTTATTTGCCTCTAAGCCGTTAACATTGAAATCAATTTTGTTCAGCGATGATGAGAATTTCAAAAGTTATTAAGGGTTACCCATTTTTTTTGACGACTATTCATAATACTATTCGCAATACCCACCTAAATAAATGTAAGAAGTGTAATGTTTCTGTGTTAATTAAAATTGCGCGCCTTCCCAAAAGATTGGTTCTGATTGTTAAAGAATTCAAAGCATCGAAAATGTTTCAAATAACGTGTTGAAACTTCATAATGAGTAATCTGCCCAAAATGAAAAGTTCGCGTTTGTCGTTTCCCCCATTTTATTCTTGATTACTGGGAGATAACACATGAAAAGTTAATCCATATATAAAAAGATGTAAAAAATGTAATTAATTTTGACTTAAAAAAAGACTGTAACATAACATTTCAGCATTGTAGCTATTTTCATGGAATTACCTTTAGCTTAAGAAGCCTTACAAAAAGTCGTTAACGTTGCATCCTTCTTTTTATAAAAAAAATTCTGTCCATTGACATAAGTTTTCCGAATGAAAGGTACTTCTTGTAAAGGTTCTCAGATTTCCCTTACCAATCAATAATTTTAATTTAAAACTACATTGTCAATCTCAAACATTTTGTGTCCTAGTAACAAATAAAAAATATTTATTCAAACATTTTTACGGATACAATTACAAATAAAATTATTTCTGTTATTCGAAGTAGCGATAATTTTAAGACTGAAATATTTATAAATTCTATATCCAGATGCGTCAAAAATATAATAAAGAATTTCATTAAAAACTTGTAAATTCTTTTGACTTAAAAAAAAGTTTCGAAAGTTTTTAAGTACTTAAGTACGAGTACCGGTATTAAGTACTTATAGTTTAGAAATGGATTATAATATAGGGTCAAGTTAAATAGAATGGTTGTGAAATTCTTATTATGAAACAGATAAAGAACAGCTGCAAATAAAATGAAATATAACAAAAAGAATATCGTTATATCTCTTGCAATTACATTTAGAAAAAACTTTAAACATATCTTAAGCTTGTTTTGTTTCGCGTGTCAAATATATAATTTATATGGGGTTTCAGCAATAGAGTCAACATTCTTTTTACTTTGGCTAAATCCATTATCATTTTACCTTTTTCTAAAACGAATCAGAGATTTTAATTTAAAACTATTTAACCCTGGAGTCGAAAATTTTATTTCTAGCAATCGAAAGATATTCTTTTTATATATATTCTTTCAAAATCGAGCTTTTCAATAGATGAACCTTGCATTCTTTCTTAAAGATCTCTATCAGCCTCAGTTGAAACCAATCTATTCAACTAATCCTTAATAGATTGATGGCACTTCTACAGAGGTCCTCTGAGGAGAGAGAATTCCTGAAGTTGCGATAGTTCAGTAGTTGAGGAAGTAATGAAGGCCAGCCATCTTTTTATCGACGCTCCCCAATGTTGCGAGCCACATAATTTTAGGCGTCTTCAGTCGTTGGAAATCGATTCAATCCACCACCTGGCTATGTTAAAAATACGCGGTGAAATCACGGAGATTTCATTCACTAGGTCAGCTTTCATTGTTTTGGTTTGTTTGTTTTTATGAAAAATGTATTCCTACAAACGCGAAATACGATAGTTGTAGAAAGGCAAGGGTTTGTGAAAAATGAATACAAATAAGTCAGCGGAGAATTGAAAGACGCGACATATGGGAATTTGTAAAAATAAATAAATATTTTACAGATTTTATGTATATATAATAAAAATTACATACCATACGAAGAAACGATGCAAAATAATAAAACGAATATATGATTACTAATGTGCTTTAGAGTTTGTAAAAAATTTCTGTTTTAAGTAAGTCATACGCAAATATGAAATATAAAAGTAGGAAAAAGTATTATATTTATGACATTAGTTTATATATGAATAAAAAAATATTCTCACCATTTTGAATAGATATTTGATTTTTTTTATTATTTTAAGAAACTTTTTATAAGTTCCAATTAGAAAAGTAATGTATAAAATTTTTAAACTTTTTATGTAATGAAAATGCTATGAACTGGATTCAAGATATGTAACGGATAATAGATAATGTGTATTTCAAGTAGATATAATTAATGCCGTTTATTGTTTCCCTTTTTAAAATTCTGTCTCAAAGATTTTAATTTTCACTAACAATAAGTATTTCCATTGCAAAAAAACTATATTAAGATTCAAATTATCAAACTATTGTCAAATTATAATTTCAGAAAAGGTGTTTTTAAGCAATGACTCGTTTTCTTTAATCTAAATTAAATCAGTTACAATATTCAGAAAAATATACGTTTTAAGAGCAACAAAATTTTAAAATAAATAACATTTGAAAAGTAGTTAAAATAAAATTTAAAAAATATTTTGTGAGAGTCATTTTGACGCATGTTTTAGCATCAAAATAAAAATATAATTTCTTTTGAATCAAACACTGCTTTTATTTAAAGGCACAGGAAACTTCCTTTTAAATTCTTTGTAATGATCCTTTTTCAAATTATGATTGATTAAAATCATCTCTGCCTGGTACTGGAATTAATTAGTAAATAAATCTAAATTTCATTTTTAAAACTTCTTCCTTCTCCTTTCAAAAGTTTGAAAATTGCATCATCCAGGTACATCTTAAAACTGAATTGTAAAAATAAATAAATATTTTTTCAACATGATCTATTAAATTACTTTGTTTACCATTCATTTAATTAATTTGTAAAAAAATGAATACGTTGTAGTTTAATATAAATACTCACAAACAAGTTATACTTGAGTTATAGCTCAGTACTAAACTTTTATGTGGAGAATAATGCTCTTAACTAAACTAATAACTCTTTCTGACGATTATGATGTGTGATAACTGGGATTAGCAGATTCTAAGACATAAAAGCAAGGAATCATCTGAATACATATAATGTATTTTAATATAGTATTTCCCTCTCTCTCTCTCTCTCTTTCTTGTTGTTCAATACATTATTAGACCTTTGCATATTAAATGAAATGTCTATAATAGTAGTAGATGGAATATTTCAACTTTTGAATTATATCACAATATTTGAATTATTCAAGATTTTAATCTGTTTTTATAATGATAGAAATAATCCAAGATCGATCAAGAAGAATAAAGAGAGAAAATGCCATTTCTAAATTTATAATTTGTATTGGAAATGAGCAAACACATTGAAAATACTCGCAATTGATCCTGTTCCTGACCTCTTTGTTCTTTATGAAATGTCGTATCTGTAAAAGCTCATATTTCAGCATCGTAAAATGATAAGCCCTTTATTTTATCGTGCAGTGTACCATATCCCACTGCTTCTACGATGAACAAGCATTTTATTAACATCGCTTCCTGTGTTCCCCTCTGGCAAAAGCGATAGAAAAGCCTTCTTGAAAGATGAACTTTGTAAGCTTCAATTTAAAAAGAGGAACAATATTGCGAAGTCGAATGAACGTTGTTATATGATCAAGAAAAAACACAGAGTTCGAAGAATATTTTAAATTGCATTTTGTCAAGGGATAGGATTCGAGTAACTGGCAATAAATAATGTATTCTCAACCTTTTGCTGCCAGTTTAAGAAAGAAAAGTTTTTTAATTTAAGTCTACTTTAGTTTAAGGACGCCGTATCGTTATAGTTGTAACTTTTTATTGCAGGTGCTCTACATTGATGCTTTATGGACTTAGAAAAGATTTATGCACAAAATAAGTTATACTTGTAAGTAAATTATAAAATACTTCTTCATTTAATTTTGTGAGTCAAAAATATTCATGCTTATTGATTTATAATAATTCATAAATACTTTTCAGATTACAAAATAAATCTAAGTAAGCACCTTTTTACGAATTTCAATGCAAAAAAAAAATTGCAATGCTAAAAAGTAACAAAAGCAAAATTAAAATTACTGCGAAAACTAACTATTTCATTATAAAACAAGCTTCGATAATGGGCTTAGTTCCCTTTCTAATCAAAAGCTAATTATTAATGAGCAATTTAATGTAATTTCTAATACCTTAATGGTTCGTGAGGAACAGATGAAAAATTGTAAGCCATGGAAGTACGTTGTCAAAAATATTATTGTTACAAGAAAGAGCCACAAGATAAAAGGGACACTAATATGTTTAAAATAGTAATATTTTTTCTATATTGCTGTTAAAAATAAAGAGGACTTTACTGATTCCGTTGATATATTATGTATGAGAATTCGATAAATTGAATGCTCAAAAATGGAATTTTAGAATAGTAGTTGAAAGAGCCTCGCCATAAAGAAAAATATCTGCATTTGAATTTTTCTCAAAATGTAGTTTTTTGGGATTCTGGAAAGTTTTCCTCAAAATCTATTTTATCCGTAGAGCTGGTGTTTTTCACATCATGAAATAAAAATATTTCCTATTCAGTGAGCATATTTTTTTTCTAATAAACATTCTCAAATTTTAAATATTACGCAATATTTATGTAAAAATCATAGAAAATTTGAATCATAAAATTTTTATATTCTGAAACTATATTAACTTTCGTTTTCGAAGATTTTAGAATTATGTTAGGTGCATAGAATTCTATGTTTCTGAATACTCTACAGGAGTTTTAAGTAATAAATATGGTAGACATTTTTTGCAAATGTAAATACAGATTTAATTATAACTTGCTTATCCATATTTTTTAATATTTATAAATTTAATTTCCTTCGCATGAACAGATAAAATAAATATACAGATATCTCAATGTTAAAATATGACTTTAATTTCCTTTATTTTTAAAATATGAAAATTATTTAAAATTTGCATAAAATAAGCTCATTTTATCTTGGCTAAAACGTCCCAGTTACCTGAAGAATATTTATAATAAAATTTAATTTTATATATCTTAATATAGTAAAGCTGTTCCACTATCTCTTGAATTATAATAAAATTATAGCAATTCTAAAACACTTGTTCTATTTATCAGGCTTATATATTTTCATTTTTTTTAAAAACTTTCATATGAAAAGGATCTTAAGTAAAAACAAATGTAATTTATAGTGAAAATGCATTTTTAAAGAGATATTAGAGGCTTTAAAATATTCTTACGGAAAATTTCTTTAAAGAAATTTATTTTAAATATTTTTGGTGCGAATTAATCTTTCCTAGAAAGTAAATTCATAAAGAGAAACACAAAATAAAATCTGGATTCTTCATACGTTAAAATACCCGACATTTTAAATTTTTAGAATAGCTTAAGGAAAGAGATTGAAAAATATAAGAGGGGAACAACAAATGAAATTTTTATACAAAAACAGTTTCTATCACGTATGCTGTAAAATCCTTTTCTTTGTAGAAATCCTTCAGAAAGTATTTTTCAAAACGCTCAAACTCCACGACCGTTTTTTCTCTCTATTATATTTTTTACGAATTTTATATAAACTGACAATGTGTGTGTGGGGGCCGGCCGCCAAAGAATAACTGAAAGAGAAACATATACAGAAAAATACAGGCAATAAAATAAAACAATACAAACTTTTTAGTATTTTATTGTGATCCTTATATAAAGATTCGAGAGTAATTATTAGTTATTTTCGTTTCTTTCCTTCCATCAGGGATCTTTATCACTCTAAGTCACATCGTGTGGCAGCTTGTATCATGGCTAGAGGTGGGTCAACACCTTATTGAGCTCGTTACTTTATAACTATGTAATTCTGAAATAAATCATTCAATTTTTCTGAAATTTTAATCATTTTCTATTCTGTACATAATTTTTCTATCCCGCCAATTTTTGTCTGTACCGGAGAACTCCTTCTTGGAGCGTCACTTTTTTTTGTTATAGAGTTTACATCTATTCCCAGTAAAAATACGATCCTAAAGTTCTTACTTACTTCTTTTCCATTTTTATACCTAGATGAATTAAACTAAATTAAATATGATGGTATGTGTGATTTACCATTTAAAAGCTTAATAATCAATAAAAGTTAGTAATTGATTGCCAATTATATTAAATTATGCTTAATAGAATAATTAACTCAGCATTAAACTGGAGTTTACTGCATTTATTATAATACATACAAACTATGTAGTCTGAATCCAAAACCTATATCTATTTTATGACATAATGGACTTTTCATGATTATGTGCAATATGAGTACTTATTTAGCTAAATAACTTTCGTATTCTGTAGAATCATATTAATAATTATTAACATATTAACTAATAATTGCTGAATAAAATGGAAATATAAAATAAACAGAAGAAGAATTCTTTGTTAAAACATAATCATTATCTTCAGGATATCTTTAGGATATAAAATATCCAAGAATAAGATGACACTTACTATTTCAATAAAATTCAAGGTATATATTATGAGTATACTAGCAAAAATAACCTTTTGAAGCAATGCATTTATAATGATAAAATTTCGGACATTATTATCATTATTTCATTTTTACATAATTCTATAATTAACGTAATTTTATCAAAATATATTCAATATCCTCAGGTTTGTAAATTTTGTTTCAAAAAATTCCAGAGAGAATTTCAAGAACTGACTTTTCACAATTATAAAAATTACGTTTCGAGCAAATTTAGATTTGAAATCGGCAAAACAAATTATATGTCTAAATTATATTGTTACATTTTTAAGCAAATGTAATGCATAAAAGTAAAGTTTCAGTATTTTTATTTTATTTTAATCAACATTGTTATATTTCAACCTCTAATAGAAAAACTGTGATACTTAGAAGTTTCTCAGAAGAATTTTTACAAAATAGTTTGAAAGTAAAAGATTTGCCTTTTTGTGTTGATTTTTGTAAAGTGATACATTGTGATCAAATACAATATTTTTAATGCTATAGAATACGATTTTTAAGGGACTAGATAAAACATCCGAAAAAAAGAGCGTTGGGTTAAAATACGTGAATTCGAAATATTTTAGGAGTACCTTGGAAAATAGATTTGAAAAATGCGAAATTTCCCGTAAAAAGTTAAAATTCCTTTTTCGATAAATTTATATCTATTTTATACAGCAAAAAAAGGCTTTCCATTACGACTGATTGCTTTTTAAAATTGTTTTTAGGGTAATGTATTATAACTTGTGATATTTCTTATCATAATTTGATATTTATGATATGTTATCATTTTATTAAATGGTGATTTATAAAATGATAACATGATGATATGTTATGTATGTTATCATTTCATTAAATGGTGATTTATAAAATGATAACATGATGATATATTATGTATGTTATCATTTTATTAAATGATGGTTTCTTATCATCATTTAATAAAATGATAAAATACATAAAATATAAGTATAAAAATTATATTAAAGTAATTTATTCATGGACGAAATGAAGGAAACCTTGATACTCTTTATTTCAGAAATGTTACATAATGTTGTGAAGAACAAAATTATGTAATTTTTTTATATAGATTATATATATTCTTCCCCTCTACTTCCTCTTTTTTTAAAAAGAAATTCGATTTAAAGAGAACTTTGTAATTGTTTTTAAGATTTCATTTACAGTTGGCTCTTGCTTCTCTCGAAAAGAGTAGAAATCAAATGTAGAACTTTCTTATTCGTAGTCTATGAACCAAAATAGAGCCAGAAAAATTTATTACAAAAAAAGAGAGCTATCCTCTGGTATAATACCTGAGTATAATATCGGTATGCACAGTTATTTGAAATACACAATAAGAGATAAGAAACTTTCAAGTTCAATGCATACGCATGAAAAAAGGAGGAAAAAGCAATATGGAGCTAATATTAGTACTTCCTCCTTTTCCCCTTAGCTTTTCTGAGAACAGGAGGAATGTCGTATTCTGAATAGATAGAATAGAGTTCTACATCATTTACTTGAGAAAGGTATCTTGACAGAAGAAATCGTTCCTTAAAAATCTAGTTTTTTCTTACGTATGCTGCATTTGAACAATTTCTAATTAATGAACAATACTTTAAATAAATCAAAGTTATTGTTCCTATTTTATGAAACAAAAATTTGCTATTCGTTTGGTCTGTTTTTTAATGCAACAGGATACAGGAAAAAATATCATACTCAAAATAAATACACAATTTAGTTTTTTTTTTATAAAACCTAGTGCTCTAAATAAAAATGTCAAAATAAATACATAGACAATTTAAATTTTTTCTGTCAGATTCAATATACTTTAATTTAAATGGATTTACTTATGCAGATTTTTAATTTTAAAAGCCATGTTCGACTTTATACTTCCAATTTTATTTCTATGTATTTCTCCGATTTGTATATTCTGCGATTTTATTTCTATCTGAAATTATTAATTTTGCTCTACTCCAACATTTCTTTCCCATTATTTATTTGCTTTATTTTATGATTTTTTTTATATAGTTCAAAGTAATGTTTAATATAAAAATTGTATAGGAGGAAAATAAAATATTCATCTGATCGCTAAGATTTCGAAAGTTTTTCAAAAATGCTTATTTTCAGTGTTTTAAAGAAAGAACTAAATAATAAAATTTTTAATGAGAGAAACGTGTTTATCTTTAATAATCTTTAAAATGTAAGTTTTAACCATAATATCAAATTAAATAATATTCAGAAATAAAGGTAATTAAATTATGAAGAAATGAAAGATAATATTATACATGAATATAAACAATAAGTTTAAGTGGACACTTATTTTACACAGCACTTAAGTCCTTTATTAAGTTTGTTTGATTATAATCAAAGACGAAAATAGTTTTTTTTTTTTTTTAAATTTTTAAATACCTTTCGATCATATTATAATTGGTTAAAATTATCTCTAGCAAATACTTCTTCATTTGTAAAAAAAATGTTTAAAAAGTCATTTGTTTAAGCAAAAATAAATCAACAAACGTATTGGGTTCTATATATTAGCCATTAAATTATTCTGTTTCCTGTAATATTCAAAATATAAAACGAGTCAAATTGTATATATCTTATTGAAATATTGCATTTAAATACACTTGAGTTTTTATCTTGTGGCAAAACCAACAAATGCAATATAATACTTTAAAAACATTATTAGTAAGACGATTTTGTAATCTAATGCATACATTTCTATAGTTCAGGTAAATTATTCAACTTAAACATAGTAATACGTATGAAATTAAATTAATATTCACCACTTTCCTCAATACATTTCACTTTTGTGCAGAAAATAATAACACAAGAATCGAGAGAGAGTGTATATCAGCCTCTTGTTTTCACCATGAAATAATTGAGAAATTTATTTCTAATGTTTATTTTACATAGAAATTGTAAAGATCTAAGTAATTCTACATGCTTCTAATTTATGTTTTAAAATACGAATTTACTTTTATTGTTTCCTTTATTCAAGCTATTTTGATTTCGTAGCATACAAAAACGAACATTTTTGGGAATACGTTTCATAATTGTATTGCAATTATAACAAGTTTAAATGTCACACTCTTTGAAATAATGACCAAAACTCATAGTAAAAAACTACAAGGCAGATTTTGCTCTAGAGGTGAATTTGCATCAAAACTTCAGAACTCAGTATACTAACTTAAACTATGTACGAATTAATTTTAAAGAAGCAAAACTTACGTCCTAAGAAAAATAAAAAAAAGAACAAACAGAAGTGCTGAAGATTCAAAACTTAGTCTTTAAATAGAAATTATTTTTGAAGACATTTTATTTTCATTGTCAATGCATTTAGAATAACATAAGAGAATCAATATATTTAGAATATCATAAATCTTAATTTTTTTTTATTTTAGCATTTTTAATAGTCATACAATAGAAACTTTTAAAAATTTGAGTCAAAACACATTTTACATGTATATTTACTTAAAAGTTGTACATTTTTTTAAAAAAAGTTTTTGACGTTTTATATGAACATTACATTCAATATTTTTGGAAAAATTTATACACAAGTCGAAATAATTTCTGAATTAAGGCAATCCACACACGCATTTTAAAGTAAGAAATAATTATTCAAATTAAATTAGAGTCCACGAAGTATACACTACTGTTCATTTCCTGTCAAAAACTATAAAAAATGCTATTCTTAAAATATCAGATTTTAATACTCATTTGATGGCAAATGACATTAAAATTGTGTAATTGCAAAATTAAAGGAATAATATTTCAATTATAGATGACTTCCTAACATAACAGTTTTTGATAACATAACAGTTAAGAACTTACCTGATTAAACAGAAAAATTAAAACTCATTTTGTGAAACAATTTCTTTAATTTTGCAATGAAAAAGGCAGTTTGAATTATATTAAGTCAAATTTTAGAATAAAATGATTTTTTAGAAAATTGTCGTGTATCATAATCATATATTTAAGAAAAGCATCAACGAAAATAATTTTTTATTGAGTCAATCTAAAGAATATATAGCAATTATAATTCTTAAAAAGAAAATAGAAAAACTTGGAAGAAGTCTAGAAAACTCTGTAGAGCTTAAAATTTACATTTGTTTCTTACTCCGAAGAATTTTTATTCCCCCATTTTCCCCAGAATCAGTGCACATTTTGAATTCGTAGTAAGGAAGAAACACTGTAAAAATGTCTTAGAAAACATCAGATCACGTTTAGAGTAAAGCATCGTTATGATCCCATTCTATTCCCATGAAAAAAGTTATTTAAGCCAAAAATGACCGTATCTGTCTTACATGTTCCCTCTTCTTTTAATGCTTTTATTGCTATCATTATTATTATTGTGGTACTATCATAAATATCGGCGATATCTAAACTTTTATTTTTATTTAAGTATCAAAAGCAAACAAACTGTTTATATTTATATATATATACATTTATATTACAAAAACTGTTATGTAAATACTAAAATATTTTATGGCAATTTTAAAAAATGTGTATTTTTTTGTAAGAATTTACTGAATACAAAATTTTTAATGCAACATTTATATCAAATACTGTAATAATAATAGAAAAACTATTTTACGAAAGTGCAAGAATCGGCTTTTTTAAGAGAATAAAAATCTTTGGAAATTGCTTTTCCAAAACTTTTTATTAAAAAATTCTTTCTTCAAAAATGCTGTCCTTGTTTAGCTTAAAAACACCAATTTAGTGATATGTACCATATTGTATGTTTCTTTTTTCCGTTATGATGAAATTTATTTGAAACCACACTAAAAACATCTCAGCTTTTGAAAATGTACGCACTTTTGGCACAACAAAATAATTAGTTTAATGCCTCGATCGCTTCAGAAATTCAAAAGATATTTGTCAGGAGAAATTCTTCCTTTTTAATATATTATTGTTAAAAGGCTTCTTTAACATGTTTAAAAAACTTATAAGGAATATTTTATTACAACCAAAATAAACACTCTAAAAAGGAAGATGAAATTTATAAGTTTTCCCAAAAAATATTTAAAAGCTCAAGAATTGAATACATTGCCTCAAAGATTTAAAAATGAAAATAAAAAATAAAATTGTGTGTAGGCAATTATCCACGCAAAGACACGTAGAACAGTGACAAAAGCACTATTTCTGTTTAAAACTGCGCTACAAAATTGTTCGTGTCTCTATTTTGAGATCATATGTTTCACCTGTGTCAGTCGGATGTATTGACAAGGAAACGATGTAGTCAGCTTTACTTTCGAGAGGGAATTTTTATCCTTCACCAGGATAAAGGGCTTTATGATTCTTGGGAGAAAAATAGTGATAAATGGGTTTCCTGGAAAACTTGGTTACGGGATTTTATTTTAATTGTGTTTCTAAGGAAATCTTGTACTATAACAAATTGCGTTTCTGCATGGAACTTGAAAATATATATTATCAATATTCTTACTAAGAAAATATCACTTGTGTGTGTGTGAAGTTTGTACGAGGATAATGTATAAAACGTATAATTACAGGAAAATAATTATTAAAAACAGCAATTTGTTCCTTTATCAATGTGTCGATGAATAGTTTCTTTCATCTTCAAATTACTCAAACATATGCTATCCCTAATATACACATGTTTGGAAAAAAAAATTATTTTGCCTTACTAAGAGGATTCAGACCCCTATGAATAATTTTTTTTTATTCACGCTTTTAAGAATTCTACTTTAGCATGTCATATAGTGTTTCTGTACAAAATAAAGATTTCAGGTAAAAATTTAAAAGACGCTGCAGAAAATTTCTGAAAAACTTAAAGAGTTTCTTTTAAAGAGATTTTGTAAAATTTCGAAACCTTATTCCTCCTGTATTAATTAATATTTTAAAATGATACCTTTTGTTATACTCTCAGGGTGTTTTCAACAACTTCAAGGATATATTTTTGAATTACTCATATACGTTTTTGGAAGAAAAAAATGATATGCAAATTAAAACTCAGGAAAAACTCAGATATTAATCATATTTTTCTTTTTCTTTTAAAAAAAAATCATTTTGTTTCCAAATGTATACATAATTTTGATACATTTGTTATACATAACACACAGAAAAAAAGGGAAGTGATTTGTAAATATTTGTAGAAGCAGCAGCATCTTAAATCCATTGATGTTTTTAAGAAATGAAAACTGAGAAAAACCATTTTAAAGTTTATGTCTCTGAAAAACTAATCGCTAAAGGCTTCAATAAACTTAAAATACCATTTAATATATTAACTAAATATTTTTCTTAGAAGCAATTGTATTACATATGTATTAACTTTTTTTATTTTATTTATTTCAGTTCTTTCAGTATTTGTTTTAATTATTTAACATTAAATTTAGATCTTGATTTTTTTAGGAATTACTTAGAGTGTTACTGTTTCTTCTGAATTATTATTATCAATATATATATATATATTAAAAATTGCAGTGATAGCTTACATAAATATAACACAACAAACAATGAATTCTTTCCTCTATTGATTATTTACAGCTCAAACGTGCTCATTCTAAGATACTTTTTTAGATAATAAGGATTTTTCTGAATGCATATTCACAGAACTTTAGAAAATTAAATGACATTACTCCAATAGTGGTCAGCTTTCAAGACCATTGTAAAATATTATTTTAATACTAGAAATAACGGCAAAAATAGCGCAGTGTAAGATTAATTCGGATTGGGACAATAACACATTGGCTACATTGTGGAAGAATAATAAAGATTTTCATTAAGTATATTAGACATAATATCCTGATTAAGAGACTGAAAGTACGCATTTGTTCCTTTTTAAGTATTAAAAGTATACTTAATTGTGATTAAATTTTCATAGGCTTGTTTTCTAAGTTTTTGAGTACCTAGTAAGCTATGTTGAAATACATAATTTTCTGTGAACATAAAC
Organism: Nephila pilipes; assembly: GCA_019974015.1. Taxonomy (NCBI): domain Eukaryota; kingdom Metazoa; phylum Arthropoda; class Arachnida; order Araneae; family Nephilidae; genus Nephila; species Nephila pilipes. The sequence continues at coordinate 102,970 of BMAW01022834.1, forward strand.
TGTGGATTCATAGCAACATCTTAAAGGCTCAGAGTTAAGATGACATCTTGACAAATTATTCTAACGTTCAGTGAATTCAGTCCTGATAATCACCTATTTCTGAAACAAGGTTATCATCATGACTGAGCTCACAAACCTCCAGACAAGAAAAGGACATCTTGTCCATAGCGGCTTATTTTGTTGATGGTACTGGAGCTATAACTGGATTCAACTAACTTTGAATAACAATTCGATGAATATTATTTAACAAGATAGATATCATTACATGATGAAGAAAAAGATTAATTAGCACAAATATGATCCTTTCTATATGGTTATTATTCTATTTTTATCACAGGAGATACTCATTATTGAACTCATAGAAGGCGATTATTATTTAATACTTGCAGTAAATGATAATGATATTGACAAATGAAGACAAGTTTTCTTGACCAGGAGACCATGGAAAATTATTTCATGAGTTTGTATGAAAACAATTAATCTTTATTTTTCAGCAGCAGGACATTGTATGTCTCATTTCTTCTTTTATGCTCTCATTGAAGAAATTGTCTCAGCGTTCTGATGATATTTTGACGAATGGGTCTAGAGTTCAGTGAATTCAGGCCTGATAATCACCTATATCTAAAACAAGGTTATCATCACGACTGAGCTCACAAACCTCCAGAAAAGAAGA
>BMAW01022834.1:108290-154272 GCA_019974015.1 Nephila pilipes
ATATATATATATATATACTTTTTATATATATATATATATATATAAACTTATTACCAGGCAATAACTCATATTCTGGAGCCTATTACTTAAAAGTAACCATGCGGATTTAGTGCAATTAATCTATCTTTGTAGCAATTTTCAAAGAGATGTAATTGCTTTCTTCGTAAAAAATATAAAACAATTTCATATTCAATGAAATAAATTTGTCTAAAATAAAAAATAAATAAATGAGAAACTTTAAAATACACATAAGTAATTTATTTAATATAAGCATGCATACATGCAAACATGTGCTTGTATCTGAAAGAAAAAAAAATAAACAATTCCATTTAGGAAAAGAAAGAACTCAGTCCCCACAAACACGCGAAACCTAGAATTTTCAAAACTATTTACGGATATAGAATTTTTTATTTTAAACATATATTTCTTTCTTAAAGTAGCCGTATAAGTAATCACCTACTCCAAGGGATGAAATAAAATACGTATATCTATATAACGAAAAAGAAAATGTAGTTATCACTCACTACTCATAAGATATTTCTTTTCTACGGAGTCTTGATAAAAAATGCAGTCCCAATTGAATTACTTTTTTCGTTAGTTCCAAAAACCCAATATTCATCATATATATCCGTATGTATAGTATGTATCATCATCAAAAAATAGGAACATGTATACATTCTTGACCAAGCAATCGTAAAGTGACCCGAATTTTCTATATTTTTCTTTATTTGCAGGATCTTCCTTCAGAAATACAATGTCCACGAGAAAAAAAAAGGCAGAGAATTTCTAAAATATGTTGAAACTTCCAAACAATCTTATACGAAGAAAAAGACGAGTGCCATTGAGAGCTATAATAAATCCTTATTTTTTTTTTTTTTTTTTTTCTTTATAAACCCAGAAAAGAAATCGGGATAGTATAGGTAGGAGAAAATACACCTTAGTTTGAATTTTTCCTATTCGGTCTATATTGTACGTTTTCGGTTTTCAAATTTATGGTCACTTTTTCCCAGAGTATATCAAAATATCATGCGCAGAAAGGACCAAAGACTGTATAAGTCTGAGAAAAAACAAGAGAATTATTGAACTCAAAGGCTTTATGTATAAAATTAGTTGCACTTTTCAGGATAATTTTCAATAGTTACATTTTCATGAATTTTAAATGTAGATAATATAATTAGACTTAGTTAACCATCGTTATTGACTTACATATTATTTCAAACCAAGAAATACTTATCAAGTTAAACATAGATTGATTGTTTTGGTAAGGATTTTGACTAAGCAATTTCTGACTTTTAATTTTAGTTGAAATAATTATATATTTAAATGTTGTTAAATGTGGAAGTTTTGTAAAAAATTGTTAATTCTTAGTATAGAGATAGCTTATTTTTTCATTAATGAGCGATAGGAGTATACTAGTTAACTTAAAGAAAATTTTATTCGAAAGACACTTTTAAAATAATTTAAAATGTCAAAATAAAAATCCATTGTTTAAGTTGAAATTGCTATTATGATAAACTATTTTTAATCTCAAATAAAAAGAGATTCGCTTATTATTATTATTATCGCTTATTAGTTATTTTAAATTCCAAGGATCGCGTAAAATAATTCTTGTGTGTAAGGAATATATGACGCATTGCATTATATTTAATCTCTGCTTTTTCAAAAGTATTTCGAAATGCATGAAGCAATTAGGTATAAATCAGAGTTACTGGATTCATCAAAAGCAAAGTCAAACAATGGACAGTGTGTGGCACACCATTACAACTATTTTTAATTAGAATCATACTGACTTGTCGGTCCAGTACTAAAACAACAATATTTAAACTCAAAATTGTTTAGACATGTTATTCAAACAAAATTATTTTACATGTATTTTTTTTTTATTTAACTTGCATTTATAAATCAACAAGTTTTGATACTTTTATCACTATCTAGGAACTCAAAATATGTTAAATATTTTAATTGGGCGTTTTTTGCTAAGTGAACTACAAGCCGTTCAACTCATAAACACACGCTCTTTAGTTTTATTTGTTCAGTGTCATGAATAAAATACGAAAGAAAATTTCTAGAAAGTTTCAATTACATATATTTTACTCCACTGTTAAAATTATTTTTGGGGCAACTCATAATTTTTATCACTAAATCTGTTGTAGAATCTGCTTCGTATCTATTATGGAATTTTGCAAAAAGTATGATTAGAAATTTATGTATAGCATTTATATTTAGTATGATAACTTAGAACATATTTTCAAATGTATCACATATCATATCTTTTTTAATGCACCCAGTCGTACAAAAGTATTTAAAAATATATAAATATACTTGCGTAGTTACAGAGTTTTAATACGTGTTGATATGCAATATATATGTGTCGTTGTACGACAAGAATGATGATGAAACTTAGAATTTGGACGTTGCATTGTATGGAAAAATATTAAAACACTTTCATAGGAACTTATGTAATGTATGTGATTTTCATAAATTTTTACAAATATAATGTAAAATTACAATAAGATAAGCAACATAATAAGCATAACTATACATGAAGATTAATTTGACCAAATATATTCTCGATGAATTTTACTTATTTTTACAGAATTTGTTTATCAATAAAAATCAGGATATATATAAAATTATTTTTATTTCTGGAAGAAATTGATACGTATATTGGAAAAGGATCATATGTAAATTTTTAAAAATTTTATTTAAATACATATAAACAGAATTTAATGCACATGATTTATTCTTTGAAGAAACTAAGTGATAAAAACTTCAAATTTTACGTATCTATTTAAATAATATAATTATTTCATTTTAATTACTATGATTGTTTATTCAGAGAAACATTTCTCTCAAAATGTTCTGAATTTTGATTACTTTAAAATTCATTATTACCCAAATAAATCAAAGCAAACTTTTTTCATCCACGACTAATTTTATTCTCAAATCCGAAAGAGTCCAACAAATATTTATGATAATAATAGTTTCTAATGATTATTGAGATAGAATTAATAATTACTCAACAAAATTAAAAATTTGAGAGAACACTATTGGCCTTTAAATGACAATGCAATACAATGCAAAAAGTACAAATATTACCATTCAAATAATTTATTGTTCAATGAATTATTTTCAGAAATAAAAAAAAATGTAATTACATTAAGTATGCAACTAATATTTTATGGTATTATAAATTAATTATACATGCATTCAGTGTTAATAGTATAAATTCTTACTCAGAACCGAAAGAAAATTATTGCCTAGTCTAGACAGTTCAGGAACAACAATAAATAAATAAATAAATTGATTGTAGTATATTTATACTATTACTTTTATGAATGAATATTTTTATTTTGAATAATTAAAAGTTACTATAGCTAAATTCTTATTTTAAAAATGTATAAAGTTCTGCAAAATATATTTCGGAAAATATAAATTGCTATTATTCCCAATTTAATTTTCTCGCTTCAATAAAACTATAGAAACCCTATAAAATATTTTAATGGTTGTTATAAAACGAACACACAAAAATATTTGCTCGGTTTTCTTATGAAACATATAATCATTTTTAAGGGTTGTTATGAAACAAATACAAAATTATAGGCTCAGTTAAATTAGGCAACATAACAAAATATAACACTGTTTAAATAGATGCTTTTTTAAACTTGAGGCAATTTTATACATCGTCTAAATTTTCTTTCAATTATAATATATAAGAGAAGGTTAACCAGAAACATTTCTTTCTCTTCTCTTTTTTATCTACAATTATAAGTTTAATTAAATATTTAAAAACTGATATATGCATAGCATAGCAGTTCTAAAAGTAGGGGAAGAAGTATATATATATACATATATATATGTATATATATATATGAAGAAGTATATATATGCATACATACATACATACATATATATATATACTGAATTGAAAATATCGATATTTTGCATTCTAAGCAATAATTCACAGATTCATCATGTATATTCTAGATGGGTCCCTCATCACTTTAATAAAGAACAAATGCAAACAAGAAGTCACCAATTTTGTGACTGGAAACAGATTCTTACAATTTATCCAAATTAGCTAAAGACAAACAACAGGTAATGAGACTTGGATGCATCATTTAGATCCTCTTACCAAGTCCTCGACAAGTATAGAGAAACACTATGATTCTCCACCTCCGAAAAATAAATAAAAAGGGAGAGAGAGAGAGAATCAACGTTTGAAATCCCCTGTCCTAAAGAAAGAGTGGATAGCTATTGACGGTGTTAATTTGAAGCATGGGTAAGTAACAAGAAATATTCATGAGATATTAACTCCATATCCTGACTTCCGATTCTTTCTTATGCAGTCGCGGTAACCGAGTGTACTAATTGCGAGATCACAGCCCGCATTCTTTTTCTCCAGTAAGTTCGAATAATGATGTCACTTAAAACTCGTTATGTAGCAGGGCTGTTGCACGTTCAATCTGTCAGTACTCCTAATTTCCGTTGGCGTCGTGCAAGAGTTTGGAGGGGAAGGTGCTAGTTGACAGAGTCCTCGTCACTTGACAGAGGCATAAAACAACAAGGGCTCTTACCAGTAACCTTCTTGTTGCTTTTAAGTGCAACTATAATAAATTAGTCAGACAAAGATTCTAGATTACATTTAAAACAGTACACCAACCTCTACTATTGAAATTTCAGCTGGTTTTTATTATTCATTGTATGTAGTGCTTTACAATAAATATTTTAGTTAAAAAAATACAAAAATATAATTATTTTATTTATAAGCTATTTGAATAAAATATAAACATTCTATAATTAACATTTATCAATATTTTAAGACATTCCAGTGTTTCATTCAAACATTCAACGTTTATTTTATTTTTCAACTTTTTTTAGGATTAACATTGATTTTAAAATTTCATGAAATAAATCATTACTGTATTTAAAAAAAATCCCCCAAAAAATTATTTAGGTAAGATAAGTAATTTTCTTATCTAAACTACATTTTTTATCACTTATTTATTTGGTTTTACTTTATACTGAAATACCCGCAATAAGACAAACTTTAACTTCATCTATATTTTATAGAATTATGATAAATCGTACTTTATGAACCAATATTTAATAATTTTTCTTTATCTTAGCCTTTTACAAAGCGATACTTTTTTTATAATGGAGAGAGTACGTATGTTTCTCACACTCCTTAATAATTTTTTTTCTCTTACCATTATCAGTAAATCACGAATTTCAAGAGAACAAACTGGATATGCTACACTAGTTTTTTCCTCATTGAATTCGTTTATTTTTCTAGTTTATTACATTTTTTTCCTATGTAAGAAGGTAAATTGTATCTTTTCACAGTCAATTGTTATTGATAAATTTCTTATGAATAGCATATTGTGCAAAATTTTCTTAAGAAAGAAAATGTATTCAATAGTATTAATGATATTGATGAGAAAGAAGAGCATCAAAGAGTATGAAAACCGCGATTATTTTTTTTTTCAAACGTTTTTTCTAATGAAAAGAAAGGGGAAAATTCTAATGAATATTAATTCCAAAAGCATCGATCTACGAGGAACAAAAAGTGACCAATATATTTTAATTAATAAATTGATACTAAAATAATAAAAAAAAAGTTTTAAACAAAAATAAACCTTTAATGCCATCACGAGCATCCGGAAGACTGACATAATATATAAGAATTTTTTAAAACAAATTCTCAGCAACATTCTACAATTTTAACTCACCCGGCCCTTAAGCTATCATTGTACCTCGAATTTTTTTCATTATTATCAAAATTTATTTTACATTTAAAGCAGACGTAGAAAATTTGTTTCCTACAAATTAAATTTTATGATTAATTTCACTTAGATGTATAAATTTGAAGAGCTCCTCATAATTTTCAAATTCGCTATCCTTACTCATTTGAAAGGACAGCTTTACAAACGAACTTGTGATAGATTTTTGGTAAGCTAATTTCTCTTATAAAATAGCGCATTTTCTCGAAAACTTTAAGGACAATCTGATAGAATCTAGCATCTTTAAAGTAATTCTTCCACGACAGATTTAATTAAATCTTTTAATTAAATCGTGATAAATAATTAGGAAAACTTGAAATAAGGAGTTTGTACTTTTCTGTGAATCTCAAATTTCATGTGAATGATTCATATTGAAAACTTTGTTATCAAACATACATTCCAGATTAAATTTTATCATTCAACGATTCATTAGAATTTCATTTGTTTTAAAATATTTCCCATTATTCATCAAGGACTTCATTGAAAATTAATTGGCATTAAATAGTTGGGAGTCCCTAAGGATGTCTGAAGATCTTTTATCATATTTTCTTAAAATATAAATGATCTCTCTATTTGCTATAAATTTCAAATATTGATACAATGGAACAAAATATCCTCCCTTAACTCCTTATTAAAATCAAAACAAGTAAGTTCTAGGAAAAATCTATAACTGTATTCACGGGTGGAATGAGAAGCGATATTCTTTTGTTCATAGCAGAAAGGACATTGACTCGAAATATAATTGAAAATACTGGAGCTTCCAAGTTTTGTTGCAGATAATCATGATTTACTATACATTTATAAAATAATTTGGCGAGATTATTTTTTTCTCTTGTGCTTTTTTTTCATTTTTTTTCATATTAAGAATTCAATTCTAACTATCTGAACTAAAACATAATAATTTTAATAATATAATTATCATTAGTTTTGAACAGCATAAAATAGTTCATTATGCAAATTAAACCATTTTATTATATATATAAATGCTACAGATTTCTATGCTTTTTCAAAATAAGTACTTTAGAATAGGCTTTTTATTACAGGAATAATTATATATAGCCTTTCGAAAACGACTTTTTAATGCTTTTATAGCACATGTTAGGTGGTACATACTCAGTATTAGAAATAAAACATATTAATTTTATTTTTCACTCTTGAATAAAACATTAAAGAGAAAAAATAATTATATAAGGAATTCTCTGTAATTGAATTATATATTTTAATATTTTCATTCTATAACTTATCGTCAAGATGAAACGCGTTTTTTCCGATAATTGAGGTAAATATTCACGGAATTCTTAAAAAATTTAAATCTGCTCTTAATAAATTTGTTACATAAATACGTATATTAAATATATTAAAAGGCTTACATATACTTATAAAGGTGGTAAAAGTTACCTTGTTTCCTATTGTATCATTGAGTAATGACAAATAGAATCAAACTAATCGTACACAATACATTTGAATTTTATGCTTTTTGCAAACATTTAGTTTTTAGCTTCTGAAACTTAAATATTTTTTTTTATTTTTCTTTATTAATGCATTTTGTATTATTTTAAGGTTTTCAACATAGACTTTACATAGCAAATTTAAGAGAAATATAAATGGATAATTTTAACTCAAAGAATGGAGTTTAATCATGGTGTTTGAAATAATTTAACTAGTAAAGCCTATGATTTTCATTTAAGTGAAATGTGAAATTAATATTTTATTCAATTTGCGGAAATTAACATTCAAACAATTTTTTTGCAGTCTTTTTCCTTCAATATAGGTAACGTAATAATTAAGGCTTTTTGACTTAATAACAATGATCGAAGAAGCAAAAGAATCTTAAGAGAAAATTTCCGCAATTTAATTTTACAGGAATTTTAAAATGAAAAATTTAATTTTTTCTTTTCCAATGTTAACTAAGCAGCGAAAAGTTTTTTTACGAATCTTATTCTTTAAGTTTAGAAATAAAAACGAGAGCAAAAATAAATTACATTTAAAATACCATGGAAGAAATTTATTTTGTTTTTGTAAAATATATTTAGCCAATTGATTTTAACCTTCGTTTTATAATAATTATAGATTATGAAACACTTGGGTGAATTTAGTATTTAACACACAAATAACTGGGAGATTAGTGTAATTACATTTTTATGTGAACAATGTGATTTAAAACTTTTATATAATTCGCTAATTTCTTAAAATGAATAAGAAAATTACTTAAAGTATTTTTATGAGTAGAAATTATCGACATGAATTTTAAATTATAGAGATTTTATCTCAAAAATAAAACTTTATGAGAATGCTATTGAATAGGACTGGGTATTTTTATTATATAAATATAACAAGAAAATAAACAAATTCATGCAGCTATTTCTTTAATATATATTTTCTAATTTTAAATTTTGGATTAAATATATGGCATAAAATGAAATACACTGATCAATCAATTAATTGATGCATTGTTGAAATATCATTGAAACAGCAAATTTAAGTAAAGCTTTGGAAAATAACCATCAGCTTTATTGCACGCTTCATTTTTTATTTGCTATATTCAACGAAATAGTAAAGAAGTATATTATTATGAATATTTTTTATCATTCAGTAGGATCTTAATCAGATACCGGGCACTTACTTTTATGAGTAAAATATGTATGTAAGTAAACCAATTATGTGAATTGAAATAAGCCTATTAACAGAATTAGGGAGATAAGTATCAATTAATGAAACTCACTGTCTTGAATAATAACAGAAATAATAAAAGAGGTTGATAATAAAAGAAATTTAAATAATAATTAAGCAAATGTAAGCAATCAATTAGAGATATATTCTCTCGATACGATTTCTCCCTTCAATGCGACATATTAACAAATCGATAGTTTAATTAAACTAAAATGAATAAATTATTTCTAACGCTCCGAAGATTGGATATTACATAAAATATAAAATCTAATTCCTTTAATGTAATAATAATATAATTCTTTAGAGAAAAAAAATGCTTGATAAAACTATTTTTCTAAATAGAATTTTTTTTTATTAAATCACAGATATGTTTTAGATAAAATACGTTTTTACAGACATTACTTTGCTTTTAAGCTAATTTAGAAACAAAGAACACATTTGCTTAATTCAACATGGATATTCTATCTTTGTTCAGTTATTTTTTTCTGAAGTAATAGTTAAATCATTTAAAAAATACAAACAGAGTTTCTTTTAACTTATCTTAATATATATTTACCCTCCTCTAAGCTATTATACTCTTTTTCTGCTCACCCGTATCGGAACGTATACATCATGGTCTTACCCGGGCACAAAAAAAGAAGGATCCATATGAGATAAACAGCATTCATCCTAGAACGCCTTCACCCACCATGAAGTTCAGCAAGAGAGGCAGTCTGATGGTCTACTGACAATTGTCAAGCTCCACTCTTACCTGGATGGCATCCAAGATACAGCATACGGAAGAGCATCGTAATGTTTCAATTATTACTAAGAAGTAACTGAGATATCTGGATAACATTTATTCTTATGTGCATTATGTTGTAAGTTATATCTATTAATGTCGATTTATTTGGTTTCAAGAAGCCGTAGTTTCAAGTAACCTACAGTGTTGTAAAGTTTTAACATTTATCTCGGGTATTGTAAGAGTTTTAAATGCTACTAAAAGTAATCCAGATCGAAATTTAATTTTTATTTATTATTCTTAAGACTTTTCTACACAGTCATCCCCTGTTCCCATAGTTATACATTTCTCCCAGAATTTCTTGGCCATTCAAAGACCGTTATTGTAGATCTGCTATTAATGTTGATTTATTTGATTTCATGAAGCTATAGATTCAAATAACTGCGATGACTACACTTAAAAGTATGTTACATCCGGGCAGAATCCTCATTAAAGACAGCTTGACTCGCGTGAATGGAAGCAATTCATGTATCCCATGAACTTTGACCTTTTAGAATCTGATATCCTTGGAACCAAAAACACCCCAGCACCAGATGCACAGTTTTGCAGGTGTCCATTCCATTTCCAATTGGAGTACTCAGTGACTAATAACTGAGTTTATTACATTCAGCTGTCCAACCGAAACAAAGGTTTATGTCCCGTGGATTTCATTTGATTTTTTTTTGGCTCTATTAACGTCGCACTAAAAGAAACACGGGGACTATTGACGAAGTACCTCGTAATTTTGAACCTTGATCAAGTGACGTGGATGACACCTGAACTGGAATCCACCTCTTCTAACTTCCACACCACGTCTTTGGGAGGAGAAAGAGCCTCGACAAATGTAACGTGCATCTTTCCCAGCTACAAGGAGGTCCTCAGTGGCACAGGGTTCGAACCCACAACTCGACGAAAACAGCCGGCCTCGAGTCCTCTACCATGACTTCTTGGCTACCGTGACCATGTACGTAGTTTTGGAAGAGACATAGCTAATTTAATTCCACACAAATCTCCAAAGAGATAGCTACTAACCGTTCGACGAGATCATCGTTTCCACGTGTATTATAATTTTCTAGCAAACGACTTGCATAAAAAATGCCATGTTTGCATAGCAAATGTAAGTGCGACAAGCACTTTATTTTGAAAATATTTATTTTGATATTTTAAATGCATTAAAATAAATGAGTGTCAACGGTACTCTCTAGATATCTTAGCATTTAACGCGACTTACACAAACATCTCTAGCCAAATAACTATTAGTATAGAGAAGACAGATTTCTATCTGTCGAAATCTACAATGACTGCATTCGAAAGGGTAAGAAACACTGGGAGAAATGTATAACTCTAGACAGTGACTAATAAATAAAATTAAGTCTCTTTATCTTGATCATTTTAGTAATAATTAAGATTTTAAGACCCTCCCCCTTGTATAGTTCTGTAAAGTAGTACTTCAGCCACAAGGTGAGGATTCATCCGAAAAATCCAAAACACCCCTTATCTGTAGAACTAACACTACAGCAAAGTTTGTTTGCGAACTCCGATTTACTTACAAAGAGACTTACCTCCAGCCAATTGATAGAAACCAGCTTTCTTCTGTCATTTGTCTACTATAAACCTCAGGCCAAAAGGAACGCAAAAAAATATCTTTAGGATACCACTTTCCTCCTTATGAGAAACATCCAGATTATTCCAAACATGCAGAATGGAAAGCCGACAGTGTCAGTACAAAAATAAACCAATAAAGAAAATAAAAAACATAAAACAAAGAAATCAATCTAAAACGAAATATACAACACAATCATTAACAGATTTCTGGTATGGAAACGAATGGAAGAGTAACATGTGTTCCAATAAACAGCAAAAAAAAATTATATCTGTGATCCGGACGATGAAAAAATAAAAATTGGTTGACAAGAAGAAGGGTGGAAAATAGGGAAGGGTCACTAGAATATGAGGAGCGTATCACCAAAAACAGTAAAACGCGTGGGAAAGAAAGGTATCATTAGGGTACTTCGGGGTCATGACTCCGTAGTTTTCTGAAAAAGTTAAGCACTTGAGGAGAGTCGGTGATGGAAGGTGAACCTTAAGAATTTATCAGCACACGCTGAATTAAAAGAACAATGATGAAAGCAGCTCATTACTAAGTTATAAAATAATTTTCACTTAGTCACAATTTCTTTTTCTTTCTTTTTTTGTTTGGGGTTGTTTTTATATATATTTAACATTAGTGTTACTCTTGAAAAATTAAAGCAACTATCTACATTTTGAACATATTTTATATGTATTAAAATATTAATTTAGCTATATTTAAATTGGCTTCTTTTTACATTTTATTTACATTTCAATTGATCCTCGTTCTAAAAGTCGTGACTATGTTTTTTGATAGAAACCAATCACAAAATTAATTTAAAAATCTAAACCACCAATTAGCCGTATAGTAAATTTTCATTGATTTCATTCAAAATTCAATATCAAAAATTTATCAAAATACGTAAAATAAAACATTTTGCGAAGTTGTTTTTACCATGCGTTTTTTTCCTTCGTGCCTAATCCTATCTGTAATTACACACTCATGTTTGTTTCTTTATAATCGAATTAAGAAAGAACGTAAAAAGGCTAAATTATAACCTGCATAATAGTTAATGTAATCTAACCTGGAATTCAACAAAGCACTTTGAAAAAGGATCTATTTAAGACAAACTTCAAGCAAAAGGTCGAAAAAAAAAAAGAAACAATTAAATTAATTTTCTAAAAACCATTTGACTTAGTATAGCTAAGTTATTTCATTTAAAGAATGCATTAAATTTTGGCTTAATTTTAACGTCATATTCTTATTTTCTGGGTTAAATCACTGTAAAAAACCGTTTAACTTATTACAGATATGTTATTATAGTCAATGAATAGATTTTCAACTAGAACATTTGTTCCACTTCTCGAAAAATCAATATAATTCCTTTTTTTTCATCCGTGGAAAAAGAACAGGTGGATAGAAGTTGCTTTTCAAATTAAAGAAATTGGTTTCACCCCAGCTTTTTTCATTTCTTCGCTCTATGTTTAATATCTGATTTCAAACCAATTGCGAGACGGAGTTTCGAATTATGCTTTTGAAATGCGTAAGAAAAACGCTACTTAGTTTGTAGAAGAACTGGAAGATAATTTTTTTTTGCTTCTTTGAGCGTAACTTTTGAATATTTTATTTAATAAAGGGATATTTATTTTATTAACGCAAATATTTGAAATATTTCTTACTGAATAATTAAGAGTTTAATCGAACCATTTCTTTTTTTTCCCCCGAAATAAATATTTTATCAATCAAAATATGTTATATTTAATGATGTTCAGAAAAGTACACTTGCTGATCGTTTTTACGACTGTTCAGTTATCATTCTGAGACCGGGTAATAAATATGTTAGAAGATTATTTATATCAAACTACCCAATACATGATTCGTGTGGGTTTTATACAGTTCCTAGCAATAATTTTATATATTTTGCGTTATCTTGTAGAGTGTAATTTCTATCAAGTATTAATTGTCCGTTTCGGAATACATATAGGTAGAATTTTACGTCTTTATCTACAATTATGAATTTTTAAATATAGTTTTTTAAACACTAAATTCTGCTTGTATATATATTTCATAGGAGAATTTCTAGAATATTTCTTAAAAAATTTTTTATCAAGAAATTTTCAAGGTATAAACTTCGCTTAAATTCTTATAGATTGGTTTGCTAAAGACATTTAATAAGATTAAATAAAATTTGAAAATTGTTCTCTTGCAATGAAAAATGTTATTATGCGTGTTTCTGCTAAATAATATTTAAAAAAAAAACATAAGAGAGCTGTTAATATCCGAATACAGTTGATACTATTGTCATCAACAGCCACCGAAATTTTTCTATATCGGGTTTTCCCTGCTATTAACACGTTGGCTCAAAGGCATGGAATGGGAGAGAGAATAAATTGAAAAGTTAATACTTTTAGTGCATTATACCTAGGACACTTGAAGGTTCCATCTCCAGCAAAAATTTGATAATTGACTAAAAATTAAAACATTTGCATGGAGGCATAGCTTTTCAATCACACCTCTGTGTGTGCATAATCATATTGTAATCAGCCTAAGATTCTGTGCATTACATTCAATTTGTTCAAATTTTTATTACTTATCCTTGCAAGTGTGCCTTTGTGTAGCATCATTTCAAAAGAAAGTCTATTACTCGTCTTATTAAACCTTTTTTTATTGATTTCATATATATCTTACTCTTTTTTTTGCTGTAATATTCCCTTCACGTCAAGAAGTTCTTTCGCAAATGCAGTGGTCTGACGAAAAGAGTTTCACTATCTACGACCCCCATACAGTACAGAGATCTTCACTTTTATTATTTGCTCTTTCTCTGCTGCCCTAAATTGAATCTGGGTGAAACGGTATGCAGAGAGATGATGTTGTTTGCAAACAAAACCCTTCAAACTTTGGTATCGATTCGACAAATGTTTCTGTTTTGAATTCGAAATCAAGGAACGCAAACTTTCGCTTGGGATCTGATTCCACAGTGTGAATAATATAAATTTAAAATTTGTTTGTAAGATCAATGGAATTAAATATATAAAGCTCTCTTTTCAAAATTCATTTGCATTAATGAGAAATGCAAAAGATTCAATGAACTCATCAGGTACAGCATAAGAAATGTAAGCAATGAACATTGGAGAAATTTGAAAGAGGTTAAGAAACATTATACTGGAGCCATCAGTTGGAATAATTGTTTCTTCTCGTACGTTAAGTGCATTATAACTCGTTAAAAATGTTCCTTTTAAGAAACACATAAAACATTTATATTTTAAAAGTAAAAATAAATAGGATTAATCTGATATGTTAAAAGAATTCTAAATACATATAAATTTTGCTCGGGCAAAAATATGCTTTTATTACTATCTTAGACTTATTACGAGAGTCGTTCAAAAAATACTTGTATTTGAAAACAGATGACAACATTAAGGTAAATTGTTGATGAAACTGTGTGCTGCCATCTCTTAAATGGATCCGAAACAAATTTCACATGGATTCATACGTTAGTTTTGATTTGATAATCATTTGCGGCCTATTCAAAATTTGATTGTTCCCACGTCGAGTTGTCGACGTCATTTCGCGTCGAGTTATCACCGTCGATGATAAATCGATTCATCGTTATACACTGGCAACCAAGCAACAACCAATACAATGGGTTGCTACCGGTGAATCTTTTCCAAAGAAGACGAGAATGATCTCTCCTGTCGGAAATATTATGGCGAAGAATTTTTGAGGAGTGAAAGGCGTCATGGTCACGAATACGAGTAATCGAAATTCAGACAGCTGTATAATGAGTTCTGATGCCTAGAAAAACCAATCAATTTTCGATGCTACGATCACCATTTCTTGGTATTTCTAAGGACTTATTGAACGACCTATTTGTATTATTTGTACCCATCTTCTCGGTTCAAATCTTTCAGCCAGAATTTTGTGAATTAAAAATTCTTATTTAATCGCAAAATTTGCAATATGTAGAACAAACTTGGAGCTTTACTTGATATCTTAATATATATATAGTTTATTTTACAATTTTTTAACAAATATTGATAAAATGTTTTTACTATAAAACAGTAATCATTATAGATATAGAGAGACTATCAGTATAACTGTTATTGTCTCACTGGTTTTCACTTTTATATTTATAAAGATATGTTTCAAAATATTTTAGTGTTTAAAAGAATTATGCTACAAATACTAATTAACCTGTCCCAATAAAAGTATGAAGCACAATTTTAAATAATAAATAGAAATTAAACATCTTCGTATTTGAAAAATTAAATTCGGTTTTATTAAAGAAAAAGGGGATTATTTCAATTAGGGAAATTTGCTTGGGGAAGAATTATTAGTTAATGACATAACGAACATTCTACAGTAACTACTATTGCATAAAATTTTTATTATAATATTATATAATAATACAACTTTAATGAAATTTAATTCATCTTACAAGAGAGAGAGAGAACCTTTTAATTAAGTAAATAGTATTGTCACAAAGAAGCAGTAGTTATAACATACATCACTGCACAGTTAAAATGAAACTGAAATAAGTCTTCCTGTGGTCGTTAATATAAACATTGTTCAGTTTCTAACAAACGTTGTACATTTATTGTACTATTAATGTTTTCAAACTAAATTGAAATAGTTTTATTTAATTCCTGATTTATGTGAGTAATTAGAAATGCTTTAATTAGATGAATTTTTCCAACATCAAACACATTAATTTTGCATCGAACTCAAGTTCATTGTCTGACATTGGCAAATCTTCTCGCACTGGTAATTATTTTCTCTTACTTTGATCATGTTTAAAAATTATTATTTAAATGGTGTGCTAATTTTTTTTTCTCTTTGAGTTGTTCTCATATTCTTCGTTGTACTCATATTCTTCGTTGTACTCGTTTCATCATTTGAGATTTTATTTTTAAGTTCTTCGACCGTTTCGAACAATCCAATATCTCCAGTGCTTGACTTCCCTTAATTTTTTCCTTCTTTTTTTCCCTCTCTCTCCTTTTTTGATATCTATATTTATGTTGATAAATTATTATATATTTCAAACATATATATATATATTATGTAATTTTGTAAAGCATTTATTTATTGATGCACATTCCTTGCCTCGATAATTTTCCTAATTCCAATTACATTTGTACCGATAAGGGAGATTTACAAATCTTACCAATCAAGTATAATTACATAAGAGATACTAAAGTTCGTAATGTTATCGTTATCACCCAATCCAAACAGATAAGACATTGAAATTCTAGTATAGAACTGGAAACCACAATGGAAATGAAATGTCAAGGGAAAAAAGGAGAAGAGAAGGAAAAGTGGAAAAAAACGAAATGAAGAGGGAAAACTAAACTAACGAAAAAATAGAATAAATGGTTGCTGAAAGCAGAAAAGCTGATAGAAACGCGGCCGATTTTACAACCGATCCAGTGTATTGTGAGGTATATTGTGAGAGAGAACAACTTAAAAGTGATTTATAGTTCAGGATAGTTTTAGAGGCGACGACGACGAATATTAAATCGGTGATGAGCTCATGTGCAGGGCACTTACACTCTGACTGACAGATAGTAGGAGTGATTGATTAACGATAAGAGATTTCTCAAAAAAGGAGGAATAAAGAGTGGCAGGAACAGGAACAATTCATCCAGTTTCTTGGCAGTGCAAGTGACCTTTAAGCTCGAATTAGAAGCATTGTGATGTTTCCTTGCGATGTTATGCAATTTCACACTGAGTGAATTTTTGGAGAGTAAAAAAAGCAAAGTTTGAACCCCATTGGTGGAAGGGGTGGAGGAAGACCAGAACTAGTTTTAGAGGTTTCGAAGCGTTGCTTGACATGGAAACTGTGGCTACGAGAACTCATTTTTCAATTGGTGTTCTGTAGTTGGAGATGAGTGGCTCTATTCGCTGCCTAAGTGGTAGGTGAATGATATATATGTTGAGAGGGAGGAGCTTTCGTGGTACAGAGTTAAATCAGCTAACGAATGGCAATAGGTTTAGAAGGTATTGAAAGAAGAAAAAATTCTTTCAGAAAATTATTAAAAGAATTTAAATTAAAGGGCTTTTTTTATCAACAGTTCATTAAAAGGAAGAGTGGCACAGACTATTTTGACATTTTATACTGTAGTGCCGATACGATGAAGAGCTGGTGTCATGGAAGGAATGGTATGGGGGGGGGTCTCCCTTACTATCCCAAGCCATACGAATCCAATAATAAAAACACAAATACTTTTCACTCACCGAACTATGAATTAAATTACGCATATCAGACGACTAAAAGGTTTTTGCCTTTCAAGTACTCCTAAGTCAAGAATCTTTCTAAGCTTCACTCTTTCACAATACAAACTTCAATAACCTCAAAGCGCTGAGTGGTACAGAGTTAAATCAGCTAACGAATGGCAATAGGTTTAAAAGGTATTGAAAGAAGGAAAATTGCATATAAGTCTCATTGCACTATAAGTACATTTTTGCTTCAAATTCCAAAAGTTTTATATAAAATATTTGAAATTTAATATATATGTTGAACTCAAACCCGTATTCCAACCAGACCGCTGCTGAGAATTCATCTCGCTTGCATTGTCCACTAGTCGATCCTATAGATTGATGATAAATAACTTTTCAAATCTCAAATACTTTTTTTCATAACTGTAGTTTTAGTAATACTGTACATACATACATACATACATATATATATATATATATATATATATATATATATCTGAGTGTGTGTGTTATATCCCTTAATGAATATCTTTTTTCCCAATAAACGAAGGATTAAAGAAAAGAGGAAAAAATTATCTGCATTCTTAGTTTGTTTGCATTTAATATTAACAACCTTTTAAATTTTTTATTCCCCCCTGGGGATTATATCAGGAGACTTCAGGTACTTGCCTTCTTTAGGTAAGTACAGGCATCATGACCCCGAGGCACCCTAGTGATCTTTTTCTTTCCTATGGGGTTTACTTTTTTTGGTAAACACGAGTGACCTGCTCCTGGGATACTCTACCAATCCTTCTCTATTTTCGACCCTCCTTCTTGTCAACCAAATTTTGTCTTTTTTCACGTGTAGATCACCGTTACACCTTGTTTGGCGCAGCATAGCCAGATCTGGCTCTTCGTTCAATAACTTTTACATTCACTCACTGACCCACTACCTTTTTACTTTATATTTTTCTTAACCAAAGACTAAAATAAGTTTATCTCTGTTCAGTTTACTTACCATTGATAAATTTTACTGATTAGTAATTTGTATCAGTATACTAACAAATATGTGACACAATTTATTAAAAGCGACGATTAAGAAATAAACATAACAAAACTCGAGAAAAAAAATTTTTTTTTGAAAAATTATAAGGGTTATGTATCAGTTTGATAGAATATTAATTCCCACTTGATTCAAAATGAATAAACATGGAAATAGTATATTTTAATAAAAACGACAAATGTTTAATACTATAGTTTCAACTACTGAAGCATCAAATTATTTTTTTTATTATTTGCGAAAAATTTCCAATTTTTTAAGAGCCGATTTGAAAAGAAACTAATGTTCCTATTTATAATCCCAAAGTAATTTTGCCAGTAAAATCCAAATTTGGCAAGAAAAAAAAGTTCTATAACCCGAGTTAACTCGTTAATTTTGGCGAGCAACTATAGTGTATAAAAAAGACAATTCGCTTCTGGAATCATATTTTATTTAATATTTGTAAACAATTTATATGGCGGTTATGCTGAGATATACGCGCACATAAGCGAACATAGCACACATAAGCGAACATAGCACACATAAGCGAACATAGCACACATAAGCGAACATTGCTCACATAAGCGAACATCGCAGTCCTTTCAATATTAATTTCATTCTTGTCGAAATTTTTTCCCTTTCACATCCGTTATGCATGCAAACACTGTCTTTCAGGGTTTTGTTTTTCAGCAGTTGAAGTAACAAGACCTGGAAAATGTCTCCCAGAAAGTCTTGATGGCTTCGGTGTTTTACTTGGGCTTCCTATACGTGTAGAAGAAGTGTAGTACGGAAAACTCCGAATGGATAGTCCAAAGTATTCTCGCCGCTGCATTTCTAGCATATTATAAGCGAATTCCGTCAGGCCAAATCAACCAAGAGATAAGAAATTTTCTTACAGTATTTTTTCTCTGTTACGAGGAAAAGTGTGGGTAGATAAATGTTGATCTAATCTGCAGTTAAAACTGCAGTTATAACTAACTGTAACAAAATAATAACAGTAGGTATAATAAGCTACAAGAGTGGTTCAAAAAGTACTTGTATTTGAAAATAGTTGGCATCATTAAGGCAAATTGTTGTTACTACAGTGTGCAGCTATCTGTTAAAGGAAGCCGAAGCAAGTTTTACATTGATTCATTCGTTAGTTTTGATTTGGTAATCATTTGCTTTCAAATCAAAGTTTGATTGCTCCCACTTAGATTTGTAGACATCATTTTGCGTCGAGTTATCACCGTCGATGATAAATCGATATTCATCTTTATACACTGGCAACCAAGCAACAACCAAAACAATGGTTTGCTTCTGGTGAATATTTTTCCAAAAGGGCGAGGAGGATCTCATCTGCCTGAAAAAGTATGATGATGAATTGTTGAGATGTGGTAGGCGTCGTGAACACGAATACTAATAACTGAGACTTTGACAGCTGTCTAGTAAGTCATAATGCTTTCTAAAAACAAAACGATTTTTGATGCTACGAGCACCATCTCTTGGAAGTTTTAAGGACTTATTGAACGATCCTCGTATATGCTGTATCAATCTTGTCCTCTTGAAAGATTTCAAAATTACGAGTAAGTCAGTCAAAGTTATTTCTGTATATAGGAAATTACATATATTTCATTACTTATAACGAATTAACTCGGATTATAGTTTTAAGTGGTTAAAGAAAAATGAGATATAAAGAGAAATAAAGACAGAGATAAAACCTCTTTTATATGAAATTTACTTGTCATCATAATCGTTTAAAAAAAAATTTTCGAATAAAATTTCTTCATCAGTAATCGATTATTTAAGATTCTAAAAACCAATTCATATCAAAATTTTTAAAAATATTTTTTTTGGAAAAAATTGTTAAGTAAAAGTATAAAATCAATAGATTATTAATTCCGCCCAATTCAAAATGAAAACAATATATTTTAATAAAAAAGACAAATGTTTAATGTAATAGTTGTAAAGAAAAAAAGAAAGAAAACTTGAGATAGAAAGAAAGGAAACTTGTTTCGTTAAAAGAATCCTTACCAGAAATTATGCTATTCCTATGAAATATTATAAGAATAAGAAATTCTGGTATTATTATAATAAACAATTGCTCTCAAAATATTCAAGTTCCTATATTTTAAATTTGCTTTTTTTTTTGCTCAATTTATCATTCAGAATTTTTTTTAAAAATTCTAATTATATTGTTATCCATATTCAGTTGGAAAGAAACTTTAATCAATGATTTTATGATATAGATTTCAGATAAGCCGTGTTCTCTTGGAAGGAATAATATATTTTCTCAAACAAACATAAGTAAATATGATTAAAATCAGCCTCATTCTAGCAATTTTCAAACGACATCTTCAGTTGGATCTTTTAATTAAATCATGGTAAATAATTAGGAAAACTTTAATTAAGGGGTTAGTGTCCTTTTTAAATATGTTTCGTTTAAAATGCGTGATTTGAGTTGAATACTGTGCTCTTAAACAAATATTCTAGATACAATTTCCTAGTTTAATGAATCATAAAAGTTTATTTCGTCTTGTTATTTGATCAAATTTCATGGCTATCATAGGAATTATTCATTGCAAATTAATTATTATAAAATAATTTGGTAACGTATTTTAAATCATCTATTATGGTTCAGTAAAAGTTGAATCACATTGTTTTCCACAAATTCTTAAATATTTATACAATAATTCTAAATAAAGTACGTTTAGCTATTATTCTAAATCAACACAATAATCTTTATGAAAATTTTAAGAACATATTGTATGCCTGGAACGAGAAATAAAATTGTTTTACTCATCAAAGAGAGGAAATTCGTTTTAAATGTGATTCAGAATATTTCAGCATCTGATTTTGTGTTTCAGAAAATAATTTTATTTCACAGCAGTACAATTTTCCTTTTGGGGTTTCTTGATCCCCATTTCTGTGGTTGATTAAAGGAATGTAAGAACAGGAAACTTAACGGTGGTTCTCAAAATTAATGATAAGTATTGCTTTAAAGGATTAAATGAATTTAACTTGACCCTTTTGAAGTAATTAACCTTTCTTGATGAAAAGTGATGTGATATTTTAGGAGGCAATATAATCCTTGTTAATCGATTTAAATTATGGTATTATAGGTGTTCAAACATTTATGCACCTTAGAAATTTTCAAAATATTTATCCTAATGCTTTGGGAACTTAAATTTAATGGACGATATTTTAATATAATTAGCTAACATATTTACGATTATTTTAAAACGCATTGAACACTGACAATTAGATTATACTTAATGTTCAGCTTATATACTAAGTCAATTAGCTTATACTTTGTGTTAAGCAGCTTATGCTTATACTTTGTGTTCGAGGAAAATTCAACAACTAAATCTCAACTTTTTTAAAAATTAATGGATTAAGTTTTAACACAATTAATTGTATTTAAGCAGTATAGAAGTTATAATGCAATTATAATTGGCATAGGTACTATACAATAATAAAAGCACTTGAAATGTTTTCTTTCTTCTTGGAATTCATTTTTATATAATTAGATAATAAATCTATTGTAATATCTAAAATCAAAAATTAAAATTTATATATAAAACACTATCACAACTCTCTTCGTAACTTATAACATATTCCACAAAACCAATAATTTTGGTTTTGATTAACTCTAAGCTATTAGAATTTTTTTTTTTTTTTTTTTTTTTTGCTTCTGTTAAAATGTTTTCTCAACTAAAAAAATGGAGATGTGATTGTACATTTGATATTACATTGCTTGAACAAGGGCAAGATAAACACAAAATACATAAGTAAATAACATCGAAAATCAATAAAAAACTAAATTTTTGAAATAATAATACAAATTTTACAATAATTTTTTGATAAATTATTTGACTATAGTCATTTAAATACGGTAGCATACACAGATGACTTACTGATGGTAGGTGTAGTAAGTAGGAATCTATACTCAAAATTGGTAGTTAAATATTTTATTTTATGTTGGAATAAAACATAAAAAATATGTTATTTGTAATACTTGTTTAATATTGTTTTATTTTGTTTATTTTCTGAATTTTAGTTTTGAAAGCTTAAGCATACATGCACAAATATTTTGCTTCTAATTATTCAGCTAGTTATATAAAGTATTCGAATAAGATATATTTAAATGTCAGTAGTTTGACATAGGTATTAGAAATAATCTAAAAGACTTTAATATTGCGCTTAAGATTAATTAAAATTACAATTATTTCAATTCTAAAAGAAAGAATAAAGACAAACAGGGATACTCTTTACAAATAGTAAGTACTTCTTACCCTTAAAAAATAAAATTAAGATAATAAGCAAATTCTTTCAATTATTTCTTTAATACTAATTTTCATTCTGTTTTTTAAACACATGGTAGAAAAAGAAATGTATTGGTTAAATAATTAATTGATATGTCTCACTCTGTAAATATCTCTCGAAAATAATATCTCTCCCTGTCTCAGAAAATCTAAAAATTCTTGCAATTACTTTTTTAATACTAATTTTCTCATTCTGGAACTTTTAAACATATGGTAGGAAAAAGCAATTTACAGGTTAACTAATTAATTATTATGTCTCTCTGAAAATAACTCTCAAAAATATTCTGTATCAGAGATTCTCTGAGTGTAAAAAAGTAATGCCATGAAATAATTATCAACCTTACTATTCATTTCCTATTCTTTTTGTTACATTCAAAGCGATATTTAAAGATACAGCATTAAAAATATTTTCAATTATAAGATATCGAAGCAAGTTACTTCATTATGGAGTTCATTAGAAATATGGATTCAGTTGATGAACATGAAATTCAATTAATGAACACGAATACATTTAATAATAATATTTCAAAGATAAATATCCAACGAAACAAACAATCTCGAATAAGGAAAATAATAGAAATTGAAATCATAATTACAGGAGCCTAAAAATTAAGTGAGAGGTATTTTCTCTCAAGAGCATTTTCAATCCAACATATTAGCAAATCAATAATTTAATTTTGTTCCCGAGAAAAGAATTATTCATTATTTCAGAAAACGGCTTGATGAAAAAAAAAAAAAATAAATAAATAAAACTACTGCTTCTTTTCACAACTCTTTGTTCGGAACAAATATTTTCTTCACGATAAAATTAGAAATAAACGTAGAATCACATATATTCGTTTTTGGAAAAAATAGATATTTACGGATTTATACATCACCTCTTTTCTTAATTTTTACGAGTTCAGCTTAATGAACAATGATATATTCCGTCTCTTTGCCCTATTATCTTTTAGAAAAAATATAATAAGTTTCCTGAAAAAAAAAATGCTCTAACATTTCAATTTCTTTGAAGCTTCATGTGATTTACATTTAACTTCTAATAATTTGTTTGCTTTTGTCTTCTTTCTTGGATTCTTGTTCTTATAGATTTCTTTATTTTTTGTAATATTATTGGGACAGAATATTACAAAAAATCTGTAATATTCACAGAAATGCAATGTATTCTTCATGACGCTTGATCTATTTATAACTACATAGTAAAAAAGTATTTTAAGAAATGAGTTACTTATAGAAAGTATTTTTAAATCTTAATTAATTTATAATTAATTTTAATCTGTCGAGAAAAATCACACCTATTTGGTGATCACAAATTACTTAATCTTTCAGCAGTTAATTTGGTCAAAAGTAGAAATTGGTACTGAGATTTTATTAAATGACCTAGATGAATTTAAATGACGTTGATATATATATATATATATATATATATATACTCTCACTATATATATATATATGTAAATACAGAATTTACTTTTTTGTTCTAACTATAATGGAATTTAGAGAATTCATATATATATTTAATTGAAATTTTTATTATTTAATGTAAAGTGAAATTTTAAGAAACATTCAAAAGTACCTTTAAGCTCTAAGGAGGAAATAATTTGCTATTTCTAAAACAATTCATATTCATAGTACGAATCTATTCATTTTCAAATTCTATTTAACCGCACACCGCTTTTTCATCTTACTCAATGTACTCATCCACCTAGGAGTTATTCTAACGTCATATTCTAACTTTATGGATCATTTCACGGTCAAAAAATCATTTAACTGTTCACAGCTAAGATATTTTAGTCAATGAATATATTCTTATTGGTACACTTCTTCTTTTCCCCGAAAAATCAATAGAGGTTTTTTCCCCTTCTCCTTAGAAAAAAGAACAGGTGAATAGGAAAAGTTACTTTTCAAATTAAAGAAATTGGTTTCAACCCACCTTTTTTTTTCATTTCTTCGTCTGAAGTTTAATATCTGATTTCAAACCAATTGCGAGACGGAGTTTCAAACTATGTTTTTTAAACTCGTAAGAAAAACGCTTCTTAGTTAGTAGCTGAATTTAAAGAAAATCCTTTTTCTCTTTCGAGCGTAACTTAAATATTTTATTTTATAAACGGAAAGTTATTTTACAAACACGGAGAGCTAGAACATGCTTTTCTTCATAAAGGAAATTTTATCAAACTGATCTTTTCCTTAAATTATCAGTTTTATTGATATATGATTATCGATGCATCGATTTTAAGTCATGTTTAAAATAATCATAAAAATGTATATATGCTAGTCGATTTTACGACTTTTGGGTTATAAACTAATGGCTGATTAGTAAATGTTCTAAAGTATTATTTGTATCAGATTTCCTAAAAAAGTTTTAGCTTTAATGTATTTTATAAAAATAATTTGACCTTGTATCATGTTGTTTAGAGAAGTATAATGCTTTATGTTTCTCTTAAGGTGCAGAAAAATAACAAATGTTCAATTAATTACATTATTTTAATTGTCAAAGTGATTATTTCTTTAACTATTCACAATCTGTGCTGGTCAATTTTTCTTAAGTTTTGTTTTACTTTGATTCTGCGGTACTTCACAATTTTAAGCTCATTTATATTATGTTGTTTTGTTTTGAGGATTTTATCTAAAAAATTCAATATTTCAAGAATGAGTGTCATGAGTGTCATGAAATATTTATCATTGATATATTTTTTAGAAGAAAAATAAGTACTTTTTACTTTTACAATTTCTACCTGTAGAAGTTTTATGACATGTATGTTTTAAAAACATCATTTTTTTTCGTATGAAAGTTAATTATGAACGAAGATATCACTTTTTTGTTCAAACCTAAAATTGTCTTGAATAATGAAATATAATTATTAAGATCTTGAGTTCTTAACTTTTTGCGTAATTATTGAATTAAATAAACATTGACTAAAAATGGTACCATTTTTATTTAATTTTCGGAAAGGAAAACAAGATTTAGAAGTTTATTCAAGATGAATGGCTCAATAACTTACGAATTTAAATTCGATTAGTAACATTATAATAACTCTGAAGCGTAAAAGTATGCATATCCAGTTTATATAATGCTACACTTCTAATATTTTCATCTCTAAAGTTCTTGAGGGTAATTCGATATTATTAAAAGTTATTAGACAAAAAATGCATAAATAATTAAAATATTTAGTTCTTTTTCTATTTTCTCAGAAAAAAAGATCACCAGATGTTTAACTAATATTATTATATCATCTTGTTTTTCAGAGTTCATATAAGCATTTGTATAAATTATTACAAAACAATAAAAACTGTCTTAAAAGCAAAAAGGAAGAAAATGGAAATTTCATAGTTTTTTATAATTCCTTTACATCCTTAATTCTTTTTTTTTATTATTGGTAGGACAAAGTAGAATTTTTAAAGTTCCCTTTAGATGAAGGAGAATTAACTTCAAAACAAAACTTGAATTATTGTTTTTATGGTACATACAATTTCAATAGTAATTATCATTAGTAATTTATCAGATAATACGTCCAATATGGTAAATACGTATCAGACTGTTAAGTAAAGAGATAATTTGGATTACGTTTTGTCAATATAGGCTTGAAAATTAAAGTGATAATTGTAGGATGATAATACTTCTTATATTTTACCAATGTACAGGGGTGGTTCTAGAGGCGAAGCCTCTATTGTGCCATTTAATTTCAGCCACCCTCTCACCTTGTAATATATTCACTCGTTTACTAAACCAGTGTATTTAAAATTAAAAGCTTAATTCCCTGTTGTCAAACAAAATTAAAAAAAAAATTATAAGTAGAAAAAGACTTGACTTGGGCGCTTGATAAATCATCAGTAATTGGGCGCTTAATAAATCATCTTAATAAATCATCAAATTAATTCATCAGTAAAATTCAAAATATTCTCCATTACTGATTATATACTTAATTTTCTTGAAAAAGGCGTCGCTTCGAACTATAGCAAATTTTAAAATTAAACAATAATATATTTCTTCCCGTGAAAAATATCTTTATAATATCTAAATATGAAGAGATATGTATAATTAGACAATTTGAAAAATTAGCATTTATTACTAAATTACAAGGGAGCAATACTAGCTATTTGGTACTACAATGAGGGTGCTGAAACTTTGCGAAAATTCCCCGAAGATGAATTTCGGGAAGGAAACATTTCCTGAGATATTTAATAAAATATCCCATTAACTTAAAGCATTTGAAGTTTCGTCAAAGCACATTTAAAAATTCTCCCTTCAATTTTATGTCAGAATCGTCTTATGAATCAACACTTAAGATAATACGGTTTTGGTTTGAAAATATTTTATTGTTAACTATTGTAAAAATTATTGAAGTTAATCCAGCGACAATGTTACAAATGTAATTCGAAGCTAACATTTAATTTTGACTATATTCTAACGCAACTTATTAATATAATTGGAGGTAAAGACGTAATAGTTGAAACTGATACGTCAAAATTTGAGCTCAGAAAATATTACGGAGGTCATAAAGTAAGATAGTTCCTTCATTTCTGATCTTATGGCTAGAATCTTCTCTTTCCATTCTTGAAACTGGGATGAATGGATTAAAAGTATTCTTAAGGTCGAAGAAATGTTGGGAAATTATAAAATTAAATTATTTCCTTCAATAAACTCCGATTTTTAAGGGATGGGTAATATCATAATTAATAATTTTGTACATCGTTAACCTAGTGCACAAATCATCACCATTAACATTCCTACATAATGGACCACCATTAGAAACTTCTACGGAAATATCAAAATCCATACAAGATTTTTTTAAGACATCATTGACTATGTTTCTAAATTTAGCAAGAAATTTAAATAATATGTTACATTTATTTTAAGGTGATAAGTATTTCTTGAACAGAATTACACTAATATCTACTACTGTTAAGTAAAATTCATCTTTAAGTAATAATTTTAGATCTTCGGCCTGATCATTAATGAATTCATAATCGAAAAGTTGATTTTTTTTCTTTGTCGCACGCGTTTAATGTTAATATAAAGATTAGTCTCTATTGCTTCGGCATCATTAATTAATTTATTAAAGGCCTCATCAGATCTAGATCAATTCGAGAAATTGATAATTTTCTTACTGATTAATTTGATGAATTCATTAATTATAGACTTTGAGAATTGTAGCATTTCACTGGAGACATTAATATTTGAATGGATATCATACCATATCAGAATTGAGCAGATAAACTTAAAAGTGAATACGTTACCAAGTAAAGAATTTGCAGCAACTTTAATACATTTGGGGTCATCTTTGATTAACATATTTAAACTTTTTAATACCATCTTTAAATGCAATTTTAAAGGTTTTATTGCTTCTATTCTACTTTCCCACCTAGTCTCTCTTCTATTTTGTAAAGTTAATTTATTTACATTAGATTTTAAGATATTCCACCTACAAAGAGACGCAGGAATAACGAATGTAATTCTTGGATAATACTGAAAAAGCCAAAAATCTCATATGTTGGCTTGACCGCATTATTCACCATCAAATATATAACGAATGAGGTACATAAGATATATATATATATATACTTTCCCTTCATATTGGTTGGTTGGTTTTCTTATTAACGTAGCATTAAAAGCAACACGATTGCTATTGCCGAAGGACCTCACAATTTTGAACCTCGGTCAAATGACATCCCTTCATATCAGAACCATTATCACATCCCGTATGTTTTGCATATGTAAATCATGACTAACTGACAATTCGTTGGTAAAATAGTTGTACAATATTTCTCTAATTACGTTCAAAACAAAATAAAACCCTAGGAACAGCTCTTTCATTTCATTAGGAAATATATTCATATCAAGGATTCTGACTAGAAATGAAATTTTTTCTACGTAATTAGATTCTATCGTACTGTCTAAATTAACTGAAAACCAAGACTTGAATTTTCGCTTATATTTAGTTAGCCAGTAAAGTAATAGTTTCATTTTGGAAAAAATATACAAGGTAATAAGGCATGTGACTATATTTTTACTGTTTTGTATATTATTAATAGGACTTGAAATAATTGGCTAAAATTTCGCTAACGCTTCTATAGCTTTTAGAAAATTTCCATTACTCTTTTCAAATTACATATATAACATTTGCCTCATATAGTTAAAATTGTCCTGCTAAATAATGAACCAATAGCAATAATACTGATAATAATATTTTGCCATTATTTTCCACCGTCTCACAATACCGTTACTGCTCGCAATCCGTGGTAAAATATTTTTTTTTAATTTTCTTTTTGAATCATTCCATTTCTTATAACTTAGCGCATGTTCAATGCTTGATTCATGTCGTGATAATAAAGTAGCTAAGTGCCTCCAATTGGAAAAACAGTCAACAATAACAAAATTTGTGGAAACAAACACTAAATACATCGAAAATTTCGTATTGATATACTACCTACTTAAGCTGCCAAAAAATTCATGTGTTGTGATTCCCCCCTTTTTCTTTGAAGCAATTTACGAGGGAAAGATAAGTGGCGATCCGAGGCTGCGTTTTGATGAGGACGGCCACGGCCGCCTTCATTTACACACCGTCTGCACGACCTTCAGGACCACCCCAGCCAATGTATTTTTACCGTACATCTGAAATATTGCTATATTTTATATCATTCATTTATTCTAATACTTTTTATTAAAACTTAATTAAATTGCTGTTATTAATTATGTACTCCGTAAGAAGTAACAAACGAATACATTTTAAATTCTTTCCCTAATTCAGTGAATAATTATCTATTATTAGTCTTTTTCCGGATGAGTATTTTTCAAAAATGCATTACAATAAATGGACTTTCACATAAAGAATAATAATAAACTTTTCAGTATCACAGAATGAAATCTTTGAAAAATCATAAGATATTGCGTTTTTTTTTTTAAATTTCAGAGCTTTTTGATCTTCCTCTCCGAAATATTATTAACCATCATCATAACAAATAAATGTAAGATTAGTTCTTAAATATTTTTTGATCTATTGAAATGTATTCATTATTGAAAGGAACAATTTTATTAAAATATAAATATTTAAAATGACAGTACACCTTCTAAAAATATTTTTGGTCAAAATATTTTAGAAAATATATCTTTTATATAATAATTCTTTAATAATAATAATCTTTTATGTAATAATTCTTTATATAATAATCTTTTATAAAATATATCTTTATATATTTTATCAAAATATTTTTTTTCTTTAAAAACCAGTTTGAACTTTGTTTCTATTGTATTTAAAAGCTGATTTACTGCTGTTTTAAAATGAAGTTATTTCTCTGACCAGAAAGTCTCTAAAAAAGATATTTCTCATTACTATAAAATACAATATCTGAAAATGTTACGCATCAAGGAACCTGAAATTTTATACATATGTTTCTCAAATACCTAGATATAGATAAAACTGTTCTTGAGATTTTATATTGAGCAAAACCTTTTTATATTGCAATAAAGTAAACATTACTGTCACTTTTAAAGAAAATGTCAGTGTTCCGACCTCAATCTACCATAGCTTCCTACTTAAGAGCTATATTATCAAAATAATAGTCAATCACTTAGATAAAGCTATATTCTGTATTATTTAATTTACAAAATGTCAATATATTTATTTTATTTTCAGTTACCATGTTTTACGGAAAGTCTTAATTTTTGCTTATATTTCTATAAAACACCATTTTAACAGTAACATTATATACACTAATAAAACTTTTCTTGTGTGTTTTTCTAATTTTGAAGCACCATTAAGTCATAAAATATGCGTTTGTAGGGGGAAATTGCGTTAATTCAAAAAAAAAAAAAAAAAAAAAAGATTTCGAAGGTGTATTGTTAACTTACGTTCACTAAAATGTACCATATTTGATGAAGCTTAGTTTTTTTCAGTGTCAAATGAATTTTTTTAAATTCAAATATGACTCTTTATTCTAAATTATTGATATTAATGATATGAATACTTATTCTGATGTTTGAAACTAATACGTATTAACAACAAATAAATTTCTAATTTTCTACTTCCCATTTCCGTATAGAAGAATGAAACATGTTTAAATTGCAAAAGCGGTATTTTCAAAATAAAAGCGAATCGTATCAAAAATTACCCAACATATCCTAAAATTACCCAAAGGCTATTTTGAAACGGAACCTTTATTAAAATTAGCTTTATAAGAGGAAGAAAAACCATTTTACGATAAATTTTAATATCCGTGATGTGAATAATAATCATCAGATGAGTAACTCTTATTAAAAATTTAGATTTGTTTTAGGGGAAAAAATGATATTAGGATTCAAATATTCAGAAAATTCATTAATTTTTTCCCCATGTAAAATAAAACCTAAGAGCAGTGCTTCAAACGTTTTTAAACATTTAAAGTACGCAATACTAGAAATATCTTTTAAATCTCTCCGTGTAAATCATTTTTTAAACTTTTATTATATTTTTTGAGGTTTCCAGCATCATCTTGAATAATTTAATAGATGTTTTCCCCTTCATTTACTACCTTCATATAATAAGAAATATGACCTTTAGCAAGATCTTTTCATAAATGAAATTTTAATTGTTTTTCTTTTGGAATGAAGAAGTCACATATTTTTCATAAGCAATTAGATACCGAAATTTTTCAGAGCGGGTCAAAAGTTAGCATCTGATTTCAATCTGAATCAAATCACGCGATCAAACATAGTTAATTATTCTGAATATATATTCTGATGTGAATAATAAGGATCGGATGAGTAACTCTTATTAAAAATTTAGATTTGTTTTAGGGAAAGAAATGATTTTAGGATTCAAATATTCAGAAAATTAATTCATTAATTTTTTGCCATGCAAAATGAAACCTAAGAGTAGCGCTTGAAACGTTTTTAAACATTTAAAGTACGCAATACTTGAAATACCTTTTAAATCTCTCCCTGTTAATCATTTTTTATACTTTTATTAATATATTTTTTTGAACGCTCCAACAACATCTGAATATTTAATAATTATTTTTCCCGCTATTTTACTACCCTCATATAATACGAAATGTGACCTTTAACAAGATCGTTTCATAAGTGAAATTTTAATTATTTTTCTTTTGGAATGAAGCGGTCACATATTTCTCATAAACAATTAGATACCGAAATTTTTCAGAGCGGATAAAAAGTTATCTACAGATTTCAAACAGGAATCAAAGCATGCGATCAAACATGGTTAGTTATTCATGAAAGAATTTATCTGAAGTAAGAAAACTCCCCATTTGGAAGATATTCATTTGATGAAAAATGTTTAAAAATTCAAAATCAGGATGTGGAAGGAGAATAAATAAGTGTTATCTGATATTTTGTATTATGTCCGACTCATATAAAAAGTTTAATTTACTTCATCCGAACAACGTACATACACATCGAACGAATAACCTTACCTTGCAAACATTTTCCTGCTTTCTTAAGCTTATTTGACTACCTGTTTTTAAAAGTAGAAGACATTCGATTACTCATATATATATAATTCAACCTTTTTTCCGTAATACGCGCTTTCTTTGTACTTCATATTTTAGAAATAACTGAATTTTATAATCTCGTGATATTTTGAATTCTTTGAATTCTTTTATTTTTGTTTCAATGTGCTTTTATTTTTCTTTTGCAATGCCAAGATAAATTTTTTAATCAATGTCAATATTTGCCAGGAATTCTTTGGACGGAAACAAAGATATCCCCTAAATAAATAATTATTTTTTAAATCTTCTACCATTATATCCTTTAAAGAAAGTTTTTGTTTTCTTCGAGATTTTAATTACTTTTTCTTTAACCTTTAATTATTTTGTTTTCGAATTTAGCAAGATCTGTTATTTTAGCGTAATAAACTTATAAATATCCATAAGCAAAAATTAACCTCCATACCAAATGGGATCAGTACTTAATAAGAGTTTTTGGTTTAGTTAAACCATAAGCTTATAATTAAATGCACATTGTTACATGCTTTACCCATTTATCATAATTTTATTTGCTTCCAAACTTTTATCATGACATTTTTGCTTTAGAAATCAACTTACTCTAATTAAGATTATAAATACTTTTAACATATTGAATTTATTGAAATTCAGCATATATATATATATATATACAGAGAGAGAGAGAGAGAGAGAGAGAGAGATTATTTCAAGAATTTAGGAAAATTAACATTTTTTACTATTTAATAGTTCTAAATTTTGTGTATTCAATGAAAACGATTTAATATTTTCTGTAATGTGTTACTTTCTTACTATATTTTTATTTAATGACTTTGCAAGTAAGGGAGAAAAGAATTTATGACCTATGCGTAGCTCTTCACAAATCAGAAACTTGAATTCCAATCTTGGAATCGTATTAAAAAGTCAGATATTCATCAAAAAAAAGTTTCCGACTTTAATTTTAAAAAATGATAAACAGAAGTTATTGAGTTAGTTGAGAAATAAAAAAAAAGTATTCTGTTTCATATTTTTCAAAGGAATAATCGTATTTTGTAAAAACACACCTTTTACGTATTTAAATTCCTAAGTTTCTGTGAGACTGCAAAGATTGTTAATAGAAAGAAAATAGCTTATTTAAAAAAGGATTGTGATTTTTTATTAACGTCACACTGCGAAGCAACACGAGGGCTATTGGCGACGTACCTCGAAAGTCTGAACCTTAGTTATGTGACAAGGACCATACCTGAGCTACCATGCCATCCTCTCCAAACTTCCACACCACGCCATGGGAAGACTTGAGACTTAGACAGATTTTCCGTGCATCAGCTTCTCTATTCGGCGAGTGTTTGGTGGCATCAGGGCTCGAAACCCCGATTCGACAAAAACATCACTAGCCGTGAATCCGCGACCATTAGCCTACCACGGCCGTTTAAAAAAATATCTTGATCAAATAATATATATCTTGATCAAATAATACAATTTTCTTGTTGAAAAAATAAAACTATTAACTCAAATATTTTCAGATTCTATCTCTATAATGAATTTACAAAGGAGTTTTAATCTTAGGGCAATGCAATCTAGTGTTTAATTTAATTTGTTCCTGATATAAATAATGTGTAAGTTCCTTTAATCAGAAAAGCATTCTAGATCATTTAAGAGATTAGATTCTGAGAATGGTATTTGATTTCAAAATACTTTAGTCATGCAGTATGTGTCCGATTTCACTTTTTTATTTTTACAAGAGTTGTTGCTATCGCATTTATAAGTTCGTTTCTATGGAGACACATCACCTCTTATCAATTCTTTTAAATTTAACATACCAGCATGATTAATCGTTAATCATATTTCAAAGAAGCCCTTTAACAAACGTAAGAAAGATCCGGAAGACCCTAAAGAATTAATCAATAAGGAATTAGTACTTAGCGTTAAAGAAATCTGATTGGTATTTGTATTTCATTCGGCCTGTGTGATTTCTAGCACTAGCATTCGCGGTTTGTTTTAAAGTATGTAACATTCTTTTAAGAATTTTTTACTTACTTCACTTACTATAGACGTTAATTTCGAGACGAGTAGAATTTAATTCGATGTTATTCAAACAAAAATGTGTTAAGGAATTCTAACTCTTTGACAAATAGTTTTAAGACACTTATCTAAATTAGTAAAGGATTTCTGGTTTACATTTGTTAAAAATATAAGTTAACGTCAATTTTTACAATATGTATTTATTATATTTTCTATTCTTTACAAAAACTATGTTAATGTGTATTAAAATATTTTACAATAAGATTTTAAAAAGCACACAACGTGTGTATGTATGTTAGATAAATTATTTAGCTATTTATTGTAGTTGCGTAAGATTTAATCGGGTGAATTTTTTATCTCGAAATATTAAGTGGACTTCTTTTGAAATTTTTACTTTCTTATGAATTACACTTAAATTATTTAAATAAATTAAAATATCTAATTTTCAGATTTTCATTTACGAAAATTTTAAATGAGGTTATTCAACAAAAAGAGAATATTCTCAACGGGCTAGGCAAAGTTATTTCAAAGTTAAGCTTTCTGGAATTAACCATTTAACTTATCTCAAATTAATGTTCATTTTCTGTGGATTTAGAAATATTTTCAAGCTATTTTATGACGTAAACTTCTAGTTAATGGGTTACATTTAAGTATTACAACATAAAATAGCTTATGTACTCATTATATTGAATGAAAGTTAATTAAGTGAGTTTATTCAAGTAGTAAAAGAGTTTAAATGAAAAGTGAGTTCCAAATAAAATAAATGTGCATAATTTAGCTCATTAAGAATTAGATGACCTTCATTTCTTTAATTACAGGTAAAAGTTCACGAGAAAATCTGTTTCAATAGAATAAAAAAAATTAAATAAAAGTTAAATCTATATTTCTAAGATTGTTATTTTAAGGAATTGTTAATTCGCTTATTTTTTGAAGTTATTCTGCATTTAAAATAAAATTACATTAGATCTTGAAAAAAAGAATGTAAAATATTTTTTCTGAAATACATGAAAATATTTTAATAGAAAATTTCTAACCTCGTTTATTACTTTTGATTTATGTGTTGAGTTCATAAGCACAGCTTTCTATAGTTCAGATCAATTTAAAAAACTAAAGAATGCAAAAATCATTCATTAGCGTCGAAATTTTAATTTGTCTGTACACTAATACACTAATTTTTGTTTATACACTAATTTTTCTCAAAACAGTATTTTTTATAAAGTTTTTAACTTCGTATATAAACTTTTCAAGACGTTTAACAAAATAAAGTACTGAGTGATATTTTTCAACGTTCAAATGAAACTTATTTTTTATTTCAATTATACTGCAGATAAAATTCAAGATACTTTCGTGGATTTCGTACATTTTTTTTTTTTTTACTTTTAATAAATTTGTCAAATCAACTAAATTTACAAAACGTGCCGGATGATTGATAATTATTAATTTTTTTTTCAGCGAGAACTTAATTCTTTTAATTGGGAAACTGAAACAATTTGTATACTTATCCAAAGATTATAGAAGATAAAAAAAATTTTTATGTTAAGTATTTTTTATCGTAATTTACTAAAGAAGATATTAATTTTAGTTTTCCTCTTTTGTGCTAAGTGGAAGAAGATTTCTTAAGTTCAGCTACAAAAGTAATTACTTTTTCATATTTAAATCTACTTTTGATCCAATGTATTAGTAATACTAATCTTTGGATACCAATGTATAAGTAACAACATGGAAACCTACCTTTTTTATTCTGGTAAATATAAATGTACGTCCGGAATTCAATTAATTGTTTTTACATTTAAATATTTATCTTTCTTAAATCTCAGATGTTTGTAGAGCTTTAATATTGTTATTTTAAAATAGTTAATTTTTATTAGTGATATTCAGCAGTATTTTCATTGTAACTGAATAATGAAACATAAAATTTTAAAAAAAGATTTAGTATCGAAGTTAAGTAAGAAAACAGGTAATTAAAACATTGCAATATTTAATTGTATGACGGAAACTCTAAGCTATTTTGCGCTAATATCCCTTAATTTTAAGGAAATGTTTTCAAGAAAGTAATCTTTAATTTGAGAAATTGGTCTAAAATAAGATTTAATTTTAGAAATTATAATCAAATCTTATTTAAGACAAAATTTGCTTAAGTTAAAGATTTCTTTCTTGAAGGCTTTTGTTTTATTATCATTTAAAGTTATAATTAATATGGATTAGTCCTAAGTTTTTTCTAATTTGTGTGTTAGGAGGATATTAATAATTAATAATTACTAACCACTTTTTTTCTTGTATGTTAAATAACGTCATACAGAAATGAATTATTCTGTCATAACAAAGACGTCATCCGAAATAAAGTGACCAGATACATAATACTAAATTTAACTGAACAACAAAATTATATTTTTAGTTGTTACAAACACTCGTAATTGCAAGCGTTTTACTAGGATAGCTAGACAAGCTTTTTATTTCTGGTAAAATTTTAAGTAAAAATTAAAACATTATCTTGAGGAACTAATTGCAAAAAATCGTTACACTGCAGTCAAGAACAATTTAATTCATTAGCTAGTTAATTTTCTTTTTAAGTTATTGTGTTTTTCATTCCTTTGTCAATAACCCTGGGTTTAGTAATTCACACTTTGCAGATCTCTTTAAGAATGTACATAGGGAATGTAATAAGAACTTTCATCAGTACAAGAACAAAAATTTTGAATCTTAAAGTTGAGAGAGAATAAAAACCAATCACTTCAAATCTATGTAATAGGTTACTGTACCTTTTTTACTCCTATAATAAAATACTTTGCAAAAAATTTTATATTTCTCTTAAACATTCTGTTAATTATTTTAAAAGAAATTCATATTTATGTACTAAATAACTTTTATGAAAAATAAGTGATAAGGTTCTTCATATTATTAATATCAAGCAACTAATATTTTTCTTTCAATGTAGAATAATATCTAAGAATTTAACAAAATCATCAAAACTTTTTTTTATTTTCATTAAAGTTCAACTTCACTTACACGTAAGCAAAATGTTTCAAGTAATAAATGAATTTGGTTTTCTCAATTGTACTCTCAATTCTTACCTCCAAAATAAACTCAATATCTTTTTTGAAGTACCATAAGCTAAATGTTATTTCATTGTTATAAATTTATATTTTGTATTTAAGAAGAGAATGATGCAGATATCCAGTTCATTTAAATAAAAAAAATTCGTGAAAAGAGTTATGAGAATTACAATATTTAGAGTGCTTATACTATTTATTGTAGCCATAATAGTAATCCTTTCTTCATATTTCTCACAAAAACTAAAATTCTGTATTATTTAATTTTTATCTACCTATTCCTTTCAAATAACAGATGAAACAAAAGTTTTTTCATTTGAAAATTGTTATTGATATATTATTGTGTGCCTCTCAAAAATTGCATTCAAGATGCTATTGCATCTGAATGCAATTTTTGAGTGCAAGATTTTGAAAGTGCAAGAATTAGAAAGTGCAAGATGCTATTGCATCTTGCCCTCTCTAATTGAACAGCAGTTGGAACACAACTGAAAAGTGAAAACTTTAGAATAAAATTTAAAGAACGATCTATTTTAAAACGTTGGTTTGGTAATTATACTATTACTAGGTAATAATGTTTGCTGTACCACTTGAAGTGGGTTGAGAAATGCTCAAAAAATTGTTGAACTCTGAATTGGAATTAAGGCCTATCTCTTGCACATTTAACTGAATCTTGCATATTTAATTGAATAATAAATTTATGTAATTGACTATATGTACAGTAGCCGTTATATTTAGTGAGTTACAGTATTTGTTTATATAATATGTAAAATAAGTAAAAATTATGAAATTGAAATTAACTCTCTCAATTTTGGTAAATAAGAGTGATCTTATTATTTTTAAGATTTCCCTTTCCTCACTTTATTATTAAAATCATTTAATGTGTGTGCATGATTACATAATATATTTAAACAAAACTACTCAATAGACATATACATTTAAAATATAATTAAAGAAAATATTCCATACTCACAACCTGATACATTCGAACTTACACAACAGTTATTCGAACACATTTAATTAGGAATACTTTCTACTTTATCATGGTATTTCAGGACAGTTTTAATAAATTTAATGATTAAATTAAGAATTTTCACTTTTCCCTTTTTTGTTTTATTTGAATAAAACTTTAATTTCATTAATGAAAGCTAATTTCTGCTCTTTATTTACAAAAAAAAAAAAAAAAAAAAAGATAAAAGGAAAAATTGATCTGTCTACAGTAAATTAGATAAAAATTGAAATAAAAGGCAATTAAATAAATGATAAGTCTATAAACAAATACTGTAACTCACTAAATATAACGGAACAAAAACAAGCGAACTTTAAATATCGTAAAAAAGTTTATTAGCTTAACTTAATGAGTATTTCAAATATAAATATTTTAAACTTATTAGAAGGAGACAGATTAAAGTTTTAGATACATTCGAAACAATTTAGTTCTCTTCATCTTTAAATTATTTGAAAATCGCACGAAAGGAAATAATTTGCAAAATAAATGAATATATATTATATTATTCATTTTGCATAAGAATAAACTGTCTTCAAAAAAATAAAGAATAAAAATAGGCTCTCGAATTAAGTAATTTAATTTCGAAACTCTTTATTATATGAGAAATTCATATAACAAATTACATTTAAAGCGAAACTTCTTAACTTCTTTAAGAACTATTGACAAAAATATTTAAAATGAAATTGTCTGCACTCACGGAAAATTAGAATTAATTTATTGTAAGAATGAAACAGAGTAAAAGGAAAGAAATACTTATTTTCATTATGCGGCTTTCATGATTGCTTTTGATGTAACACCTTATGGTATTTATTTTAAAATGGAAATTATAAAAAAAATTAAAGGGATGTATAAAGTTTGCCTGGTTTGTATCTTTATGGAAGCATTTGAATTATGCAACTTGTTTTTCTCAACTTATTTAGAGTCGTGGTCAGACTGTATGGATATTTTTCCCAATGGCTGTACCTCATTCCTCGAAACTTCTTGCCAAGTTGGTGTGAATTAAATTAATTTGATTTGAACCAAATCCATTTCCGAGAACTCAGTCGCAAACTTGGATGCCGATAACTTTTTGTTCTTGGTTTTTATTAATTTGAATTATTCAAAAATAAGAATATACTTCTCTAGGCTTTTAGCATTGAACGGATGATTATTTTGAGTGTTTCTAGACCTTCATTCCGTATCATACTAATACTTGTTTCTTTGGGGGGGGAGGGTGAAAAAATGAAAAAAGTGCATAAATGGGAAGTAACAATTTGAAACTTAATTTATACAAAAAGTTTAACAGACTACAATGAATTCTATAAAAATTAAACTTATTAAATTGTATTAATGGCTCATAATTCAATATTCAAATGAAATTGTAAATCATTTAATTCTTAATTCATACTTATTTCTAACAAATCTAGAAAAATCCTCGCAAACATTCTGCATTGTTTTCATAAGTTTTACAAATAAAATACCGATAAAGTTTCACTACCCGACAGGATTAATTTTCAGTTTTATCATAATATGAGTCACAACAAGTTTGTCATAATCTAACTGATTTTTAGGAAACTTTCTTAGTTTTTCTTATAAAGTAAATCGTTAAATTCAGTATTTTAAATAAAAAAAATTTTAAAGAAATATCAATACTAATTATATCACTTTATTTGATATTCTTCACAGATTATTGCCAATAGTTTCGAAATAATTTCATTAATTTAATCACCCATCTTTTTGTAATAGTATTTATAAATTTTAGA
Source organism: Nephila pilipes (assembly GCA_019974015.1). Classification (NCBI taxonomy): domain Eukaryota; kingdom Metazoa; phylum Arthropoda; class Arachnida; order Araneae; family Nephilidae; genus Nephila; species Nephila pilipes. The sequence goes on from BMAW01022834.1 coordinate 147,864, forward strand.
AAAACAAAATATTTAAGTTATAATTTAGCTTGTCCTTTGTTTTTCAAGTTTATACTACCTAAATCTTAGTGAATACAAGATATTTATTCTCTGAACTAAATACTAGAATTTTTCTTAGCAACTCATTTTTCAGTCGTTTTATTTTAGCAAATTTAATGCTACATTTCTATAATTAGCTACAGAGCTATTTTTTTATTTCTTAAGAATTCGGTGAAAACATCTGCAAAATGATAAACATACTTCATAGTTAGTTGCAAAAACTTCCCTCTACTTCTTACGCCTTTTATAAGAACTATAAAATCTATTACAAAATTGTTTTGAAGCTGATGCAGAACTCCATTAAGAGAGTAATATATTAATTTTAATATTTATGAGATTCCCTGCAGCGCCATTGTATTGTTAGAAGGATTTTACTTGTTATGCGTGTAACATACAATGTTTCGAAAATCAGCTAAGGTTTTGAATTTATAACAATTTGACAAAAACAAATAAAGCTGCTTTGTAATAGAGAACAAAATAACATTTCTTTACAACTTTTATGAAGCAATAATAAAAAAAAAGAGTAATAAATAAAAATAAAAAATAAAATGGAAATGAATTTTGCCTTTTTATAAATAATATAACATTACAAAAATGTAACATACCACCATTAGTAAATGAAGAGCTTATTTATAGCTTACTTTGTGTTAGTTTATAACAGTTGCTAGAAACAGTGAGAAAAAATTAGCTATTAAACTTTAGTGGTTATTTGTTATTATTATTAGCTTACTAAAAGCTTGTACAACCATTTTAATATAGTTTGGATTAAACGAATTAATTCCTTAAAATCTGGAGTTACTTATATATAAATGTTTCTGTGGGAACATTCAAAGGTTGATTCAAAAAGCATCGGATTTTGTCGACAGATGGCAAGTCGGTGTAACCATTATTTGCTTCCTCTTGTCAAACGGCGCCAAAGCAAATGTGACACTGATTCATGAGTTAGCTTTCATTACTGCCGAGTTAAGTTATCACCTTTGAAAAGACCTGGATTCATCTCCTTATATACAGTGGGAACAAAGTGATAATCAAAACAATGAGATACTTCAAGTGAATCTGCTCCAAAATAGGCGAAGACCGTTTCATCGACCGGAAAGGTTTTGACATCTAATTTTGGAATGAGAAGGGTGATATACTCATTGCCTTCTTAGAAAAAAGTAAAACAATGGACGACACTACAATGAGTTATCCCATTTCTAACACCCCATTTTCTATTCTTAACATGAGTACTTTTTGAACTAACTTCGAAGTTAAATTTGTAATCTGAATTACTTTTCAGCAACTGGCTTCATTAGTATAAGGCTAGCTTAATTGTAATGATATTCTATTCATTTACATAAATAGCTAAGACCGTAATGTAATACATTTGATGCAACGAATTTGAAGTGTAGTACATTTGATACAATACATTTGAAATGTAATGCATTTGATGCAATATATCAGAAATGTAATGCATTTGATGCAATATATCTGAAATGTAACACATTTGAAAAGGCTCGAATGATTGTTTATATTCTCCAGTGTTATAAGGATCATAATGACTTGGAACGACACCATTCAGCAGAGGGTATCAAATTACATGATCAATGGATTTGAAAATTCGAGTGTTGATGCCGTTAAAGATCATTGTAGGGGGAAATGTAGGTCGTAGCATCTTGAATATAACTTAAACTAAAAAAGCCTCAAATTATGTTGTTCAGTAGTTGAGAAAGTGAGATAGTATCTAGAGTATTGTTCTTGTGAAACGAAAGTAACTTTAGACTATGGGGTAAATCCCCAACAGCCTGTTGCTTAACTTTTTTAAGAATAATTCAATAAATTTGAAAATTTATCTTTGACTATATTGGTCTTATAAGTATAAAAAAAAGAACAAAGATCTAAATATAATCAAATTAAATGAATTAATCAATGCTTAAAATATATTACTTAATAGTTATTATTCTGGAAAATGATTCACACACACAATTAAAAAAATATTTTTCAGTCAGTTTGCTTCAAACGTAATTATCAATTCATGCACAACTATGATTACAATTCATTACGGTACTGACATTGTTTCAACATCCCCACGTTTATTTTCCATCACACACACACACATATATATTAATCTTTTTTTTTCTTTCCAAAATATTTTATTAACGATGGGAAAATCGAATTATGCCGTTATCTCTGTTCTTGCATGCACTGAAAAAATTTCTGTTAATTGAAAGAAGAGGCTCTTTTAAGGACAATTCATGTGTATGAAAATTATTTCTCACGCTTACTCGACCATTTTCTCAATTTGAGCCTGATGTATTTTGGCATCACCCGCGTGGTATACATCACTTCAAGATAAAGATAGAAAGTAAAAAAAAAATCTTTCGATAGGATAACCCAGTCATTTAGTAGATCTAGAAAGGCACCTGACAGCTAGCTGAGCCTAGACGAAACCGATTGAATTTACTCTGGATCATAACATTACCTCCAGAGGCTGGTTTGCATGACAGGACCATTGATTTTTGAGTAGTTTTCTTTTTTCTCTGATGTTCCCATCCTTTTGGAAGAGAATAAATCTCGACTCATCGGATCTCGTAATTTTTTTCCATCGTTCCAATACTCAGTCCAGGATTTAAAACTGAAGTGATTTAAGTCAGGTTTTAGAATATTGACTTGTGTATAATGATATCTTATGATTGAGTTCTTCTAGTCATCTGTGAGAGAGTTTTACCGGAAAATAGCTGAAGATTAATACGATACTGATATTATATATCCATTCTCTTTTATTTATAATATGTAAAAATATTACTGAAAGGAAGAAATTTCTGAAGAAAGATTTTGACATTAATGAAATATACGTATTCACAGAATCAGTCCTTTATCTGCCATTCATTTTATTCTGTAAAAAAAATGTGCTAACACATTACATAAATTATAAAAGTATGAGTTTTATGCATGCATAATATGTATGCTTGTTGATATTGACCCACTAAGTTGGATAACCTTTTCAGGTGGAGCTCGGTCTTCTTTAGGCTTATCAGTCAATATGAATGCCGATGTGAGCAATTTAAATATAGTTTCAAAATTATATGGAGAACAAAAAATTTAGCTTTTTACAAATTTTTTGACTAATTTGATTAATCAGGTTTAAATTTACAAATTTGTCTATATTCTTAATTTAATTATTAAATTATTCAGAACAGAATCCCAAAGTACTGTGTGTGATTAATTATTAATTATTCAGTAATTAAGGATTATGATCCTAAGTATTATTACTTAGGCTATTTTTCAAACTATAAAAGATACTGAAATAAAATTTCACTTCATATTATAATTATCGCGAGTTAATGAAGTGATGTAAATGTAAATTAACATTTTTCTATCATAAGTATAATAGAATATTACTTCGATAACTTTAGCTCCATGATAGAGAAAAAAATTCTAATTTGCATTATACATCTTTCAAAATCTATATTTTTGACAATAGTCTAGAGAGGGAGAGAGTAATAGACTTCTCTTTCCCCAGTACTTTCAATTTAAGAATATATATCTATCAACAGTGTGTGCGTATAAAAATTAACAATTTTTTTTTTATTTACAAATTAAAATAATTTATAAATGCTTGTTTTATAATATTTATATTCTTCACATTAAAAGTCTTTACGAAGGTTACGACAAAACACTGTCTTGAACTTGTTACTTTACTTGAGTTAAAACTCCCATTTCTTCTTACAAAGGAATTTGGTCTTTTTCAAAGAAAAGGGAAAATTAAATTATTTCTTCAATACACATTAAATTGAAAACTGCTTGCGAAGAATTTAGCAAAAATTGCAGGTCTCCCAATAACTGTAATTTGTTGCTAAAACTATTTCTTACTAGTGATATGTGGTCCCCTCCCCCCGATTATGCTGCAACAATTACTCAATCTGGGGCTTCTTCAAACCAAACAAATCAACACTGATAGCTGTGATTTATAATACTATATACGTAAGGATCAATTAATATGCAGGATAAATTTTATCCAGATACCTCGCTTATTTCTTAGTAAAATTAAGACCCTGAATATTTCTTGACAAACTATATACCTTTCTTAACATACTTAAATAGATTTAAAATTACAATCATTCCTTGTTGACTATGCGGTACTGTTCGAGATTCAATATTTTACGTCTTTGAAAAGAGTGTTAGAAATTAATACTGTATGTTTTTACAGTATATTTATGAATTATTTCCTTCATCATTAATTTTTATATGAAATTTAATTTAACATTTAAAATTAAACAATACTAAATCAAAAGAAAGTAATCAAAAAATGTAAATTAACTTCTGTTACATTTTAATATAAAACATTATTGAGATAAATTTTTCCATAAAAAGAATACTCTTAAATCCCTTGCAAGAAGTGTTAGTAGTAAAAAGTAATTATATACTAAAACTAGATATTTTTCTTTTGGATTAAACTAAATTGGAGTAATACTTAGATTTATAAACAAATAGAACTTATTAAATATATCACTGAATATTTATAATTAAGTTTTATCTTCCATAATGGTTGGATAAAATTGAAAAACACAGAGATACATATTTATTCTTATGTCCTTAGCTGAATGTATTTTCTTAGAAAAATATTCAAAATACTTGCCTTTATTCATATGCAAGTAAAACATTTTAGAGTTTCATGAAAACAATAATATATAAAAGTATAAATGTAAATTAAGAATAGATTTTTCTCTTAATTTTAATGCTTTAAAACAGTGAAATATCATGTATATATATATATATATATATTTAAAATTTTGTTTGTGTGTAAGTAAATGTCCGTTTAACAGAGCTTCCCATTATCATCAGAATTTAAGTTTTCCCCCAGTTATTTTTAACTTATCTAATCTCAATAAAATTAAAACTTTTAATACTTGAAACTTCTCGCTAATTTACAATTATTCAGTTGTTTTTGAACAATTACTACAAATCTAATGCGAAGCAAGACATTCTTAAGGAAGATGAAATATTAATCCCACACACAAAAAATTGAACTAACATATATTTCTATAAAGATATCAATATTATTTACCAGGGAGATATTAATTTATAACAAGATAGTACTCTTAACTAAAAACCATTTGGAATATAGCATCAAAAAGATGATAGTTCCAGTTACTAATTTCATTTTATCAGAGCATAGATATGAAACTTAAAATTGAGCTAAAAGGCTTAAAAAATCATCATGATGGTTTGTTTCCTAAACGCACACAGTAAAAAAACACATTACATGTGTTTTTAATTTACATGTTTTAATGCAGTAAATAAACACATGCGTTTTTTTACCACAGTAAAAAAAACGCATTTATCTCGTTGGATTTAACCTAGCTAATGGAATGTTGAGTCATTCTGACCCTATCTATGAAGAGCTCTGATAACTTAAAGACATTAATTCTTTATTTATACACCAATTTACTATCCACATGAATAACACTGAGCAATGATATGCATAAGTTTAAAAGTTTATTATATAACGATTGTTTGTTATTTCTTCTCAAAATGTTTGAAGGTTCAATCTGACCCTACAATCCAGCTTATGTGATGTTATTTACCACATGGACGACTCATCTAAGAAGTTTTCTTAAATTTAACTGATCCGAAAGATATTAAAGCGATTTAACAGATATATTGAACAGAAAATCGAGGAAACGTAATTGAATCATCAAGAAACAGGACAAGAACTTTTATTACATTAAATTGTTAACCAAAGAAAGCTTTTTAATTGAGTCACGAACAGATATTTAGTTAAGAGATAATCAGATCCCACTCCCCCAACAAAAAAGTTTTTGAATTGTTTGCACGGACAATAATTTGAAGTATTATAGCAAGAAATGCTTTCACTACGTTTGTTCCAGCCATGAAAATTATTTGGTCATTATTGAAGGATTAAAAACAATGTTACATTTTTCACACTTTTTTGTTACAACCATTCATTAATCTTAGACAATCTTCATTAAAAATAATAAATTTGGGTGCATCATGGAACTCATATTTAATAATTTAAGAACATCTTTTACTTAATGTTAAAACTAATTATTCAAATGAATAATGCTTTAAATTCTGCTAAATAACAAACGGATCAATTGATCCAACGTTCCCACTTAAGTCAGGATTATTTTGTATTTTTTCCCCTTATATTATACATCAGGAGTCCTATTTCGTTTTTACAGACGAGAAGCAATTATAATTTTGTCTTTAAATGTCTTAAAAAAAGGAAGAACAATGCGACAATTGCCTAATTATCTGAGAATGCATGCGAAAAAAAACTCTAATGTATCGAAGGAAAAAAATCGTTGTAAAAACAGATTAAACTTCGGGGGGGGGGGGGGGGGGGGGGGGGGGGGGGGGGGGGGGG
>BMAW01022834.1:154372-169109 GCA_019974015.1 Nephila pilipes
ATATATATATATATATATATATATATATATATATATATATATATATGGATTAATCAGATGGAGACTAGTATCTGGAGTGGTCTCAAAGTCTACTTATTTGAAAATTATAAAAACTAGTTACGAACTGAGTGTCAAAAACTGATCTCAAACTCAGTTTGGAGCAGGCCAACGAAACTGGTATGATTGGATTCCTCAAGTAGAGAAGAGAATCTTTAATGGTAGCAAGACCCATTTCTGCAAGCATTGTAAAAATAGTTATGAAACGGGTGTCGAGTCCCAATCTCGAGTCTGGTATAGGGTAGGCCAACGAAACTGGTACGGTTGGATAGCCCACGTCGAGACAAAAATATGGAGTGTTCCCAAATCCCATTTATTTGAAAAATTAGTGACAAACCGGGTCTCTAAACCCGATTTTGAATTCCGCTTGCGTCCTGTCTTCGGATCTTGTACGATTGGATTGCTCAGGTCGAGACGAGAATCAGGAGTGATCGCAAGAGACTTTTCTTCGAAAATTATAAAAATAGTTACAAACCGAACTCATCGAAACCCGAACTAGAACTCTGTTTGGGTCAGGACAATGAAACTGATACGGATGGATAGAGTCGTATTGAATTCCAAAAGTGTTCGTATCGCATTAGTTATTGATTAAAATAACGAGATTCTTTAAGAGAGAACACAATTTATCTTTTAAACGTAAGGAATATTACAGTAAACTCTTTAATTTGGCACGAATAGGATCATGATCATGTTGGGTTAATTATTTAATAGGATTATTGACCATAAATATTAATTTATAGAAGATACGAAACATAAATAACTGTTGATAAAAAATTTAAGCAATTAAAATATGTATTCAATGGTTTTTGAATACATTTTGAGCTTGTGTAGACGATTTAAATATCTAAAAAATTATTTCATTTCATTCTGGCACCTTCAAAATTAAATTAAAGCATCAAACATTAATTTAATTGAATATTCTTGTAATGATAATAAATAGCACGAAAGGAAAATTAATACAGCAAATGATAGTTAAAACAAGTTGAGACGAGATACTCTCTTTACATATCTAAACTTTTTTTATTTTGTTGGCCCTTGAGCACTTGTTGGACTTCTAGAATAATTTACTGTAAGGCACTCTATACCTACACAGTTTTATATTGCACAAACGTGATATGTATCACGCTAGGAAACAAAAAGTACCGAACCGAAATGAAAACTGACAGCTGCAATAAACATTGGGCTTAACCTGGTGATTATGATCTACAAGCCCCCGAATCCACACAAAAAAATCCGAAATTGAATGGCTCGATCGATGACGGATTATAGAATGCATTGAATCATTGAAGGCTGGATTGAAAAAAGTCAATATTTTAGTATAAAAAAAAAAAACCACAATTTAGATAAATTTTTGGAACTTTGCACATTTACTGTCTCCTTAAAGGGAAATATTTATAAGCTTATATTTTTTACATTAAATTATTAGTATTGTAAAAATTATCAGTACAAACTGCTACTCAGAAATGAATTTTTTTTATGAATTTTTAGTATTTATATTTAATTACACCTTTCAGTTTCTTAAAATTGTTGAAATATATCAGTCGATTAATTCTTTTGACACAATATTTCAGATTAATGAATTTATGCTTTCAAATTTCGTGTAATACATTTATTTTTAAGTTAAGCAATTTGTAAATAAAATAACTGAAAACATACTATAAAATTCTGTGAAGTATGAAGACATAAAATTTTATAATTTATTTTCCTTCCTCTGAACATCGAAAAGGGAGACGTAATATAAATTTCTTATAATGTGAATGTTAAATTTATTATTCAGTTAAAATATTTCAAGAAACGCATGTGTAACTTTATATAACATAATTTACAAATATAGATTTAAACGTAGAATAATAGTTTCAATTTCCAGGAATATAAGTTTTGTACTTAGAATTAAATAACGATAAAATACTTTCAAGAACATGTAACGAGCTTCATTAATTCTTGAATTCTCTCGAATTCTCATTAATTCTTGAAGCTTTCGGTTAATAATTGCTTTAGAATTATGACTGAAATGTATATTTAAACTGAATAGCATGTAATGATAGAGTAACGTGTTATAAACTTCATTACATTTCCGAAAATGTGATTATTAATTGCTTTAGATTTACTGAAGTTTCATGTTTTATTTGTCATACTCTTGAAATATAAATAAGATGCGTCTATATAAATTTGAGAATTATTTGAGATGTATATTTTTCATTTTTTTATACGTCATCAAGCAAACTAGAGATTTCGTGGAATTTAAAGAAATCAAATTCTTTATTAATATATACATAAAACTATTTTATTAGATAATTGAATTATACTGATATCTTAATAGAACGATTTAAATAATTTTAATATAATTTTTAAATTGTTCTCGCGTTTTTACAACTGAAATATGCACAATAATTACAAAATAATATAAGAAATTGCATCAAAAATTTTAAGAACTTGTTTCCAGATCTTTTATTAATTTTATAAGAAACTCCTAACAGTTAAACATGTTTAAGTACGTACTTTAAATTAAGTACGTACTTAACGTAAGTTAGTTTAATTTCGTATATATATATATATATATATATATATATATATATATATATATATATATATATATATATATATATATATATATATATATAATTGAATTATAAAAGCTAATTGAAAATAATTTTTCTTCAATGTCATACACATGTTCGAGCAAATGTTAGAGGATTGAAAAATATCATTACATTTTCTATACAGGAATATCATGGAAAATAAATTTTAAGAAACATAAAAAAAATCACATTTTATAATGGGGAGCCGTAATTGCCATAGAAAAGTGGAAAAAATTTGATTCACATTTTTATGCTAATGTTTAGATAAATAAGCTAAATTCAAATGTATGCATAATGAAGAATTGGTTGAATATGATTATAATTGTTTATTAATGCCACACTGAGATGCAACACGAGAGCTATTGCTTAGGTTTGGTTTTATTAACGTCGCGCTAGAAGGAACAGGAGGATTATTGGCGACGGACCTCGTAATTTTGATCCTTGGTAAGATGACGAAGACGATACCTGAACTGGCACTTCATACTCCAAACTTAAATACCATACCAATAGGAGAACTTGGGATCTCGACTAAATTTAACATGCATCTGCCTAATAAATGGCGGGTTCTTAGTGGCATCATGGGAAGAAAGGATTGATGATCAATATCAAATTGATGATTATTTTGATATATTTACATTTTTATTGATGATGAAATTACATCTTCAGTCGTTATTCATTTTTTTATGAAAATTTACGTATGCGACGAACTAATGTGAGTAAATTATAAAAATTATGTATTTTAATATCAAAAAACAATATATTAGAATGATTTAAATGTCACATTTAATAAAAGTGCGATTATCTATTGAGATTTGGTAGTAAAAATTAAATTAAATCATATTTCATTATTTATTTCAACACTTGTTTCAAAATGTCAAAAAGAGATTTTAAGCTTTTAAAAAATGTCATTAAAACTAAACTTAAATATAAAAAGTTAGAATTTCAAAGTTTGACAAAATTTCTATTGCTTTTTTGAAATTAGTGTATAATCAATAACGATCTTAAAAAATGTTCATGTTGAAGCACCTTAATGAGCATTTGAAACACGAAAAAAAAATTGTTTATCTAAAGCAATCAAATTGTTAGGACAATGAAATAAAATTACTTAGAAAGCGAGTTTAACAATTCGGGATAAGCAATGAAAAGTTTATTTAAACGTATGCATGTTTCTGAATAATGTTTAATGTGTTTGAAAAGTTGCTTACATTTCTGGCACATTTAAAGATATTCTTATTATTTTATCTTATTCATCTTTTGAAAGAATATTTGTAATTTAGAGATTGTCACTCAATCTTATTTATCAGGAAAATTAAATTCATTTGAAGGAGTTTGGATAATTTGAATAAAAATGAACATCTGGTTTACTTGATTATTATATAGATTAAAAGAGGAAAAATGAGAATGCAAGCAAAAAAAGATAAGACGTGATATGTTTCAGTGCCCTCTCTATATCCTTCTTTTCTCCTTATTATTATTATTATTATTATTATATATATATATATATATATATATATATATATGTATATAATATTATTATTGTGTGTGTGTGTGTGTGTGTGTTATTATTATTGTGTGTGTGTGTGTGTGTGTGTGTGTGTGTGTGTGTGTGTGTGAAACTAACTGAATAGCTGTTGAAGCTAAAAGTTTTGCAGCTCCAAACGAAGTGAAAAAAATACTGAAAAGATTAGTTGCAACACTCCTTCGAATAATTTTTAATTCAGCCATAAAACAATATTTTAATTTTTATGTTTCCTTTTAATTAAGATCTAAAAAGAGAATCCTTCTTCACTCATTTCAATGAATATTTCTTTATTAACTGAGAATTAAAAGTTCAATGATTATATAATATTGAGGAGAACATAATTATAAAAAACAAAGTACAAAGTATATAAGAGTAAATTTAACTAAAGTATAAATATATCATAGCACATAATAAGATACATTCTTATAATATTTGGAATCAACAAATACGGTTTAATGGAGGTTGTATAAATGATTTATTCTTTGATAAGTCTAGATTTGCTCTGATGTCTAACAAAGCTGATTCTATCTGTAGAGAGAATGGCACATAGCTAAGGTAGACATTCGATCGTATATGTGAAGATATATTTCATCCCACATGTGGCCTCACACCGGGGTGAAATCGATCCTGATTTCCTTTAGGTGGGGAATAATGCTCTAGCCTAATGGAAATACTGTTAACGAATATTTCGAGCAAGAAAGTGACGTAAATGGAATTGCTTGCATCTAATCCAACAGTAAATATGAAAGATTATGAAAGGATAAATGCATAATCTCTCACAGTGCACTATTCTGAAAGCATCAACCTTATTTTTAGTAGAAAAAAGTTATGAAAAGGATGCCTTGAGAAAAATGAAATTATTATGTTATTCATCTAGAAAAACCTGATTTGGGAGTTGCGACATAAGTGGTGCATATTTAGTTCATCAAAACATTTATTTCTATCTTTCATTCCGTAATGATTTTAATTTTTGATTGATTGTTTATTGACGTTGCACTCAAAAACAACACGAAAGCTATAGGAGCTATAGGTGACCGTCCTCATAATTTTGAACCTCGGTCAAACGACGAGGATCCTGCTGAAAACTGACTCCTCTCGAAACTTCCAGCACAATTGCAGAACATGACGTTGAAATCAGACTTGTGTGAATCAGCCTTTACTGGTGGTATTCAATAGTCATTCCGTATTGTAGGTAACGTTAATAATTTATCTCATCATCACGTAGATTTCAAGATCTCTGCTGAATTTGAATTTTCAAGGGATTATATGTATATAATAAAGGACTACGGAGGTTATCAGATTGTAATACAGTACGTACACTCACAGATACACACACAAATATATATATATATATATATATATATATATATATATATATAGAGAGAGAGAAGAGGGGCTCTTGTGTGTTCACAAAATAATGCAGGAGCTTAAATTTATATGGAGCTTTGCTGTGATTGATGACCCAGAAATATTAACTAGAAGTGTGTCAGGTGATTGTGGGCTTAAGTTTATACCAACTCATTTTTCTCGCCTATTAAGCATCATCGTTGTGCTTCAAAATGACGATATATGTCAAAAATAGCTCATTTTGTTGATCTAGAGTGACGTCAATTCAATAAAAAATAAATTGAAGCAATGAAAGTTTGAAATATATTGTTCATAGCATATGAACTATATTAATCCTTTATAAATATTTTATTCATATTTTCTAAGATATCAAATACCTAATTGAATTTTTCCCCTTTTCCTTAATGCCTTTTGTCAATTGATTATTTAGCTTTGATGCCGGATTAAAAAAAGTGGTCAAGAAATATTCCAAGACCACTAAGTCTGCATTTCAAAGGGAGACATTATAACGTTTTAAGAAGTATCACAAATATAAACAGAAAGCACTTTCTGTGTCATTATTAATTTAAAATTATCTATAATTTAAATTTTAATTAATTAGCATTTTCGAACGACAGGCTCTGTTAAACAATCCTTGAGATACTTCGAGAAAATTATCATTGTATTCTCGTACAAGAATCATTGTAAATACGCTGTTTATTTCTTTACCTCATTACCTAAAAAGCAATGGCTTAGGTTTTGTTTGTGTTATCCATATGATTTATTGAAGAGGCCGTGGGGTTTTATTCTATCAGAGGCGAATCGAGAAAAATCTTATTATATAAGGATACTGGTAAATCTGTGTGAAAGAGGAAAAACTAGGTTAAGGAAGCGTTCTGAAACTGCCATTCAAAATGCTATAGATAGAAAGGATAATTCAAACAAATTAAAACGATCTTGAAAGAAAAAAAAGATTTTGATGACACAGCATGATTGAAAATGTTTTGGACTAACAACTAAAACTATTTTTTGGACTATCAACTGTGACAGTTTCTTAGACAGCCGACTCGACAAAGTTTAGAAGCTTTCAGCAAAAAAACTTCGTATATCACAGTTTGAAAAAGTCTTAAATCAAATACTAATACAATTTATTGCATAAAAACAGACCAAAACCCGAAGTTATGAAATATGATCAGAAAAAGATGAAATAGCATTAAAACGTCATTTCAAGGACAAGAAGAAACAAATATTTTCTGATCAAAAGATATTTAACTTTTACTGTCCCAATGCCTACAAATACTAGTATGGCTGACTTGAGAAGGAACTAAAATTGTTTCCGGTCTAGATGGGAGGATCAGTAAATGTTTGAGCGATGTGTCACATGACTGTTGGTCGATTTAAGAGCAAATTTCGGGACATATGGACACTGCAATATATCGAGCTATGTTATATGATCACTAGATACCGTTAGGGCTTTTATTTGGTGGTGCTAACTAGATATATTATCAGGACAATAATTCTTGCCACTTTTACTACAATCCCCCAAGATGAGTATAAAAGAAGAAAAAGAGGTTAATGTTTTGCCTTGGCCACATCAAAGTCCAGTCTTGAACTTCTTGGGAAGCATTTGTGGTATATTATGTTGCAAAATTTATGCTAATAATAAACAGTTTTCATCAGCCATGAACTGGAGCAGGTAGCCATAGTAAAAGGATGGCCTGATGTTCTGATCACCTAACACGGTTTTCATGAAAATAGAGTTTTTGAAGGTATCAGGAGAATGGAGGATAATATCATTATTTTCATACATTCTTTTTGTTTTTAAACCATTCTTATAATCTGTTAGCAGTGATTCTTCATTTATTTCTAATATTTTTGTAAATTCAATTGTTTATTACATTATTGAAACTTAATTATATCAAACATGTTGTAACATAATATTTCATTTGTTTAAATTATATTTGGAATCTTTAATTCGTAATTTTCAAAATTAAAATATTCTTATAATTTCTTAACGTTCTAAAAACTGTTATTTATAAAAACAACGCTTATTGCACCTGAAACAAAATTGTCTACTGTAAAATTTAACCATCTCGAAAATTGAGAAATTACATCACAAAAGACTTTGGGATTTCTTATTCCCTTCCAAATATTTGCAACTATAACTTCGACAAGAGATTGACAGCTCATATTCTACCTCTTGCCACTCTTCCTATTCAACCTAACTTGATAAATTGCCACTTTCTCAGTTTTACCGAAGACCAAAAGAAAAAATGAAATTATTTCACCTCCTTTTCAAACATCAGAAATTTTCACGCAAGTAGCTTTTGCCGATGCTTTCGGTTAAGGAAAGTGACAGAAAATCTTTCACAGTTTGGGAGCATTCAGAAGAGAATGAATTCAGTTTGCTTTCGTCAATTCATTCCACATTTTCCCCCTTCCTGACAAATTTATTAGGGAGATGCAGCAATTTACATGGAGCGATTCATGGGTGGGGGAGACGGAAATCTCTTAAGCAGAATGACTCAACGCCTGTGTCCGTTAATTTCAAACGCTAATCCATCACTGTATCTTAAATGAGCTTTTCATCCTTTTAGTAATGTATTAAACGGAGGCTCTAATGAGCGAAATGCACAGCACGTTTTAAACGTCCCCCGTATCTCTACGGCATTAAATGTGTCAAGATCACAGGAACAAATGATTTCCGGAGATATTTCTGAGTATCAGTTTGAGATACTTCGGTTTTTCATTAAACAATATTTCAAGCGTTAAAAATTAAGTTAAGTGCTCTAAAAAATTTTATTTTATATTTTCCATTGAATTTTAAAATTACAAGCATACATTGAAAGTTGAATTTTAAAATTGTAAGCAAACATTGAAAATTGAATTTTAAAATTGTAAGCACTCATTCAAAATTGTAAGCACTCATTCAAAATTGTAAGCACTCATTCAAAATTGTAAGCGTACATGCCAAGCCACAGAGGAAAATGTCTTTAAATGTGTTTTTTTCCAAAATGTGTTTGTTTGGGATTCATTTACACTTCTCTCGCCATCCACTTTTTTCACAGTGTTGATGTTTTGCGCATTGCAAAACGAGGCTATTACCTATACAATGACATAACTTTTTTTCTCATAAACACTGACAAATTTTAGTTATACCACAATATTCTTATAAAATGGGAAATTTGAAACATAGAATTTAAAAAGTTTTAAATTTTATTAAATTTGATTCCTCAAATTATAATTATGTGCTTCTATGAGTGTTTATGTTTGTAAGTTTTCTAAAAAATTTTAAAACAATAAATGCATTAAATATTATGCAAGATGTACCTAAAAGTTACTATACGACTTATAGATGTAAATACAGCTATTGATTATTAAGTGCTCATGGATAATTATTTATATTTACAAACATGATTTTTTAAATAAACAGATATGTAAATATAAAGATATCTCAATGCTAAAATATTTCCATTGCCTTAAAAAAAAGTTAGGATTGCTTAAACTTAGCATAAAATAAGCTCATTTTTCCCTTGGAAAAGGTGTCTTATTTACTTTAAGTAAATGTTCGCTTAAACACCATAACCAATGTTTAACGGTTTATATTTCACTAGATTTTTTGACTGATTGTTTATTAACGTCACACTTATTTGCAACACAAGGGTTATTGTCGAAGGACCACGTAATTTTCAAGTGCCATCCTTTAAAAGGTGTGAAAAGAAATGCGACACTGATTCATTCGCTAGTTTTGATTCCTACCACTTCAGGCTACGGTAGCCTAGTGGTCAAGGCTTCGGCTTCGTGGCCGGTGGTTTTCGCTCAGTCGCGGGTTCGATCCTTGGCCTCTAAAGACCCGCCGTGTGATGCACGTTAAATCTGTCTTAACCCAAAGTCCTCCTGTTCGCGTGGTGTGAAGTTAGGAGAAAAGGTGTCAGCTCAGGTGTCGTCCTCATCACTTGACCAAGGTTTAAAATTACGAGGTCCGTCACCAATAGCCTTCGTGTTGCTTCTAGTGCGACGTTAATAAAAAAAAACTAAACTAAACTGCCACCACTTCAAGTTGTCGTGATCGTCGAGTTATAACTATTTATGAGATCTGAGTTCGTTATTATACACCAGAATTCAAGAAATAACCAAAATAATGCTTTTCGGTGAATCTGCTTCAATGAAAGAGAAAACTGTCGTATCGGTCGGAAAAGTTATGACAATGGTGTTTTGGGATACGAAGTGAATTACACTCACTAACTTCTTAGGGGTACAAAAAAATAAATAAATATTTTTTAAACGAATTAAAAATAAATATCAAATGAATAAGTAAATATTTTTCAAACGAAGTAAAAATAAAAATCAAATAAATAAGTAAATATTTTTAATAAATAAAAATAAAAAAAAAATTTTAAGAATGAATAAAAAAGAAAAATAAAAAAAAATTTAAGAATGAATAAAAAAGAAAAATAAAAAAAAATTAAAAATAAATAAATATGAAAAATAAAAAAAAAATTAAAAATAAATAAATAAGGAAAATAAAAGAAAAAAATTTGAATAAATAAATAAGAAAAAAAAAATAAATAAAAAAAGATAAAACACAAATGAAATTAAATAAAACAATGAAGAAATTTACAACGATTTTTCTCATTTCCTTTCTTATAACAGTTACTTTTTGATCCTTTTTAATAAGCAGTCATAGCATCTCTTTGTCAGAGACATGGTTTCAAGTTACAATCCCACTTCATAAAATAATAACGCATTTGATACTCCATTAAATAAAATTTAACTTTTTTGTGGAGGTCTGGATTCTACGATAACATCTAGGATACTTTTCACATTATCCTACCATTGTTCTTAAGAACGAGTTTCATCGTTTATTATGTAAATCCAATGCAACGTTAATTAAACAAGATCAAGGGTATCATTTCAGTTACACATGTTATTTCTATTGATAATTAACTAAGAATCTTTACAATAACATGCAAAATAACTCTTGAAAAAGTGGAAATTTATTCAGCATAATTAATTGAATAAAAGTAAAACTAATTGCAGTTTTTATTTAGTTGCTTTAAAAAAGAATGTATTTTTTCTTCTTTAACCCTTAATTATTATTACTTGAAAATTACAAATTTCTCGAAAACAATTAATTTATAAACTATGAATTAGAGTCTTTTAAAGAAAACACCACTCTAATTATTGAAACATTTGTATTTGCTCCCATCACAACAATATAACACACGAAACTTAACAAATTATTCATTGTTTCGAAGAAGACAAATAAAGAATTCTAAAAGAGAAAAAGTGGTGGTCATGAAAAATTAGATTAGAGAGACCACTACACATTTTGCCGGTTCGTGATTCTTGCTGCTATATATTTTGCTTCGAATTGCTCAAAATATTCTCAGACAATTTAAGGTCCAGAGAACACGCTTACTAAATTCCAAGTTTGAAGTATTTTTTTTCAAGGAGAATTTTTAGGCAGCATTCAAAAGAATTTGCATCTGGCTGCGTATAAAGTAAAACTAAACCCTGATATTATGCATGAAAAGATAAAAATTAGCCTTTTCATGTCCTCTAATATGAGAGAAAATAACATAAACTATTTTTAACTTAATAAAACAAACAGAATTAAAGAATACACTGTTATTGTATGGTTTCATTAAAAGACATTATAATGCATTTGAAACGGAATTCTAAGAATAATTATACTCCATTCAAAAAAAGAAGCACTACTTTCGAATTGATGTAACTTATCAAAAAAACGAAAATTTAAGAGATTTAATTTCAGAACATTAATATGTAAGATTAAATTTAGGTAGTCAATCTATCATTAAGCAAATTGATTCATTAAAATGCTGCTATCTGGATAAACGATCATAAAAAGGAATTTTACAAAAAAAAAAAAAAAAAAAAAAAAAAAAAAAAAACATGAAAGAGAATGTATTATTATATATAAAAGAGCGCAATTTTATGATAGTAACAAATATATTTGAGTATTTAGCATACATTTTTATTTTTTAAATGTTCTTTTATTGGGCGAAATTCATTCTTCGATAATCTCATGTAGGTAAGAGAGAGAGAGAGAGAGTGAGGACTTATAGCGCATGAGAAAAATCTGAGTAAACACTTTTTAATCATCAAAAAAAAAAATGATGGGGGGAGGGGGGAATGGGAAAAAAATACCTCGGATGCTGAAAGAATATACTCATCTAAAGAAAAGTCCCCTGACAATTAAAAGGGAAAATAAACATTTAAAAAAGTTTCAGCTGATTAATTGAATATTTAATTCGCAATTAACGAACCTCTTTTAATTGTCATAACCATCCCTTAGTGTTTCTATGAAACTCGAACCATATTTAACATTTTTCAGTTTTTTATTCACTTGATTAAGCTATCACAAGTGATGTTTATATGAAATTAAAAAAGACAGGAAAAAAATTCTATGAAAAATCTCAAATTTCAATTCTTATTAAGCGTCTTTATAAGTAGAAAATGTTAATTTGCATTTGCCTGTTATTAAAATATTAATTTTACTTGTGCTCTTATAACTATGAAATTTCCTGAACTTATGTGTACTAGAGGAGTTAGTTCTGTTTTTTAAAATCTTTCTGCTACTGAATATCTGTCGTGAAACCTACAATCATCTCAGACATTTATGTATTCAGACTGGATGTTTTTCAATCTTCTAATCAAGGCTAGTTTAAATGCTGAAAGAGGAAAAAAATCATCCGTGAAACAGTTATCTTGACTTAAAACATTATGAAAATCTAACATGGAATAATAATTTTAAAACAAAAAGAAGTATTTAGAAAAATTCTCTTTGAAACGACAACCTATTTAATGTTATTTGCAAGGCATTTTTTCGTTGGAAAGATTTTCCTCCTCGGTCACATGCTTCATTACAATACCTGTTTCTTGTCAATGAAATCGAATTTCATTGCCTTAATAATGCAGCTAAATATCTGGATTTTTTGCTGAAAATATTCATTCAAAAATATGGTAATTTATTGGTTGCTTAAGCTATTTCTTCTTAAAACTTTTTTTCTGAAAGAATGAATTAACTCTTAACCATTTAAATCTCTATCATTCAATTAGCTTTTAACCATTCATCATCTTAGTATCTCACTGCTTACTACAAGGAAATTTTCCCCCTTTTTATTCAGAATTTAAGTTTTCAATAACAGCTCAATACTTTTGCATACAATTTACAATTCTAACAGTATTAACTTTTACAAATATTATATCGTTTTCATGTTTTTTGTCCTATTTATGACTGTTTTGAAGGTTTTTTTTCTAAAAATAGTGTTAAAAATAAGTGATAGTGATAGTATGTGAATAAATGCTTGATGAGATGTATTTAGTTCATCGTCTCGAAATATAACATTCTTCTAATATTTTACGTTATTGTATTTTTTATTGCTGTGTTTTTAGTGTAACATTAGAAAAAAAACTAGACATTGTTATTTTTATTGTTCTTAAATATGACTTTCATAGCTACTTTAAGCAATTAAATTGTGCAATCATTCCCATTTTACAATTCAGAGTCAAGATTTATTCAAAGTAAAATTGATAGCATGAGTCCAAAATTATACAATAGAATACCTTTCTTTGAATAAAAGTTTGCTTTAGTTCTAAGTTACAGCTGTAAACCTCCAATATTATAGTACTAAGAAATAAATATATGAATTATTAGATTTTATATTGCAATTCTTCATTTTAATTTATATAATTTGTATTTTAATATTTATTAACGTTATTGATGCGTTAATTTAATCCATGTCTATCTCAAAAGTTGTAAAATGGGTTATTTATGAAGGTCTTTATTATGATACGTAGCCATAAAAAGGTGGTAAAAAGAGATAATCCCTATTATTCGAAACCACATCACTTATAAAGGTTTGAGCCCAAATTAGATTGAAAAAGCAAGTATTCATAGTGTTCCAAAAGATGTTCAATGATAGAATCATTGGGTGGGCAGCAAAATACGATTAATGCATTAAGAATCTTCAGTACCATTTATAGAAATGTAAAATTCTAAGACATCAAAAGTTTGGTAACAGAAAAATATTTTGAGAATACCATTTTTTAATTTAAGAACGTCTAAATAATTCCTTCACGTTATTAAATTAAGTGTTCAACGATAAAATCGATGATGTATGGGTTTTGAGACAATTTAATCCTTTTAACGAAAAAACATAGATCCTGACTATGCATTGCATAAGTATGGTAAGCCCTAAAGAAACTTATTATGATTGACAATGTTCTTAATCAGTACCTTTACGACTTAGGTATGTTCCTCATACAGCGAAAATGTAGATGGTAATATTTTACCGACGGCCTTTTAGACTAAGACTTTCAAAAATTAAGAAAATTCTTTATTTATTTATTTTTTTGCAATTCCTTATTTTGACATTACTTCACCTTCAATGACTTCACTTAACCGTGGTTCAAAATTATGTGATCCGTCGGCAACAGCCCTCATGTTGCTTCTAGTGCGACGTTAAAAAAAAAACTAAACTAAACTAATCACCTTCAATGAAAATATTTAAGAAATCGCATGGAAGTTATTTTTGAAGCTGCAAAACAACTTAATCGTAAAAAATAAATCCGCAGAAGCTTTCAATCTAAATAGATTAAATAAAATAATTGATAAATAATTATTTTAAAACCAATTTATTGGTGTTTTATTTTTTTTAAATGACATTTTACATCATCGTATTTATTCATTTATAGTAAAAAATAAATAAATTACATCGCAAAATATACAACATCATAAATATGCAACAAAAAGAGAATTATTTTCATAACATATCAAATGAAAAATTATTTCGGGATTTTCATTCTCAGGCATTTTTTTTTTAAAAATCATAACATTGTTTCTAATTTCGTACTCTTAAGGATTATTTGACTTAATAAGTTGGGCATATCAAGATGAATTATGATTAGGTACTTGTGTAAAAACCATACGAACATTTTTGACATACATAAAAATGGTCCCAAATGATGCGATATTCCGCTAATAACGGAAGGAGTAATCGAAAACTATTTTTCCTATTTAAAGTCATTTCTTATTAAACGACAGAACGCATTAGAATATTTTCAAAGATATGGAATTTTAGCATAAATAAGTGACTGAATAGACACGATTTATTATTGTACTAGAATACGGACAATCAAGGGCGTCGCAACATCAAAGATTGCGGTAAGAGGTCGAAGGTATACAGTGCATCCCTTCCCTAAAGAAGGAAATACCTCCTCATAGTTA
>BMAW01022834.1:191992-221374 GCA_019974015.1 Nephila pilipes
GTGTGTGTGCTTGTGTGTTTGCGCGTGTGTAAGCGTTTTCATTATTAACTAAAATAATATTTCAAAACAAGTTTTTTTAACATCAGAACAGTATTTTTCCCGATGTAAATTAAACATAATACAATAATACATTCCGATATAAATATTTCTGTTGAAATTAATTGTTGACTCAGGGGTATTTTCCCTACATTTCAATCGCTTTCATCTGGAAAACTTTTTTTTATAAATAAAGTTTTTAAATTTGGTTTTTTTTTCTAACATTTTCATACAACTTGTTTATAAATGAAATAAAAAAATGAACTCCAAATTTTTTTTCAAAATTATTACGTTCTTTTAACAGTAGCTCATTAAATAATTCTGATGCCGTATTAATATTTCACCAAATCCAAACTAACCGAGCATTATTTAGAATAACTTTTCCTGCAGTTGCATCAAAGTCTAGATAGTGATTGATGTAAAGCTGAAAATTCTTTGAATCACTGGAAGGATCCAAAAGTTACATTCAGGTCGCAACAAGTCCATCGTAGCCTCCCTCCTAAGTGTCGCGTTATCCGGAAAAGAGAGACTTTAGCTATAAATCTTTTGCCAACTACAGCGTCGTTTAAAAGTGAAGAGCAAACCAAAGTCATCCGAACGTGATATGTTGCTTTTAGTCAATTTGGTTGAGTTTGGGATATTTAGAGTTAATTAATTAGTTTAGCAACGTTAACACCGAAAAAGAAATTTAAATACGACAGGTACATCGCCAGCAACATAGATAAACCGACCCCAAGCGAAGCTATTTTTCTATCGTTTAACTTAAACAGGTCTGAAATAATATTTTCTCATTCGTTTATCTTACGACCTTTTATCACAAATTAAAGCTTTTAAGATCAAAATAGTAGTAATTTTCAGTTTCTGTTGTACAGTTTTGTTCTGTGTCTGAAATCTGAATAACACGAGTACTTCGTCTTATATTCAAAAATAATATGCAAAAGTTTCAAATATTTTTTTTATATGAATTTTTGAAAACAACATTAGTTTATTATTTGACGCCATTCTGGGTCAATCTTATATAACTTAATATTTATGCTTTCGAAATTTTATATTTTATTTTTTGATTAATATCCTAAAAGAAAATAATTCTTATTTGCTGGTACGGATGTTTTTAATTATACCCAAAGTAAATAATAGGAAATAGAAACAGCGAAAAGTATCCTAGAAAACTAGCTAACACGTACCTGTTATAATTAATTAGCGCAAAATTATTTCTAACACAGCCATATCGACAATGGCATAGTGTCTGCTGACTTACTCTAATATTTTTAAATAACTTTAGTTAATAAACTTATAAGATAGAATACGTAGCAGCTTTCTTCTCCCTTACTACAGCACCCCATCATAATTCCCCCCACCATTCCTAAATTAAATATTCATCCATAGTTAAATATTTTGCTGAAATGCGATGTTATCATTTATAAGTAATCCATGTAATTCTAGAAGCGAAGATTGCGAGGTTAAATGAGCCGAGCTCAAAGACTAAGAATGAAAAGAATGAAACTAAGCAAATAATTATTTCAAACCCATTGTTATGTTATTAATCGATAACAGGCGTTCAAAATGGGGAATTCTAAGACTAAAGCTGCGCTATAACTATTCAGAAGATTATTAGTTGCAACTTGAGATCAATTAGAAAAGAATGATAAGGATGCAACAGATAAAGATGATAAAAATTCTTTTTAAGAATATTTTGAAAAAGTACCCATCTCACGTGAAGCCTGTTCCTACCTAAAAAAGGTAAGCCCATAAAGGCTCGGCTTATAAAGGAAACCCAAAAATCACTTGTTTGTCTTATAACTTTCTTTTACATGAAAAGAAAGTTAAAGCATCAAGAATAAAAAAGGTAATCCCACCCATTTTCTCAGATATCAAATTAAATCCTTTTTAAAAGCGGCTTAAATTATTTTTTGTTTCAGAATTTGGATAAAGAAAAACAGCAAACCGTTTCCAAGCAAGCATCATTATTGCAAAGCAGCTAACGAATACACAGATTTAACAAGAAAAAAAAATTCAAGAAAAACGAATAACATGATTAGTTTCTTAAAGATTATCTTTATTTTATAAGAAAGCAAAAAATTTTGCAAATGTGAAACACCGCTTAGGAAAAAGATTTACAAACAGGAAACTGAATGCTTAAATATATTTAATCCTAGAAACAGATACTGTATTTTTCAACCTTTGAAAGTTTTCAACCTTTTAAAAGATTATTTGCTTTTTCTACGCTATTCTAATGCTCTGCATTTAAAAATAAAGATGAATTACTTTACGGGGAGAAATAAATTTTAGAGTTCCACTCATGAGACATTATCAGAAAATGGAGAGATTTACGTAAAAAGGATAACGAAGGATTTTGACAAATAAAAACATTTAAAAATGTTAGAAATAACACATTTGAGAAATGGGATTTTATATATTTTGTTATATTTAAGTAATTACTTGTTAAGCGTTTTATTACGTATCATGTTTGCTATAAATGTTTTGTGTTCATAAGTTTCTTCATTGATAAATAGTAACATTATAGGATTTTTACACAATGAAATTAAATATTTTGACTCAAATCTAAAGAAGCAATATATAGCTCTCATTTTTTAATCTCTTTAGGTTAAAAAATGCTTAACCATATTGAATAATTTTCAAAAAATTAATTACATAATTAAAATCAGTATTTAAATATCTATTTATATAAATAAAAAATACATAATTAAACCAATATACATTATTTCTAACATTGATACATCAACAAACATCTTTAATTTAACACTCAAATAATATTACATATACATATCATATGGAATTTAAAACTTATAAAAATTTTACTTTGAAACAATATCATAGAATAACAAAATATTTAGCTTTTTAATTAGTACAGATTTTCAAAATACACGAAAAATGTATCACAATCCTCTGATATTAATTAAAAGTATTAAGTAATCCTTTGAATACTTTAAAATTTTATGTTTTATAAAAACGTTTTGCTTTAACGCAAGTTTAAACGCAAGAAAAAAGTTGACGCAGTGTTTCATGAAGAAATTTTTTTTCCTTTAATTAATGCATACATTTTTATTTTTTTAGGAAGAACTGGTAATTATAATATGGGATCAAACAATTTTTCAATTTTAAAATACATGTATTATACAAGATTTCCTAATTACACCCTTTCAAAATGTTTTGCTCGAATCAATAACTCGTAATTAAATTTTAACTTAATTTTGCACTCATAAGTTTCTGAAAATAACAATTATATCATTTATTACCATACAGTTTATAACAGTTTGTAGTTTCAAACAAATATGTATTAACTTGAAAATGTACAATAAATTATTTTTTCTAACAATATAATTTAAAATAATATTTTAATATTTACTTTTTAGTTTATATTTGAAAACAACTACCGCTGAGCGTCAGTAAACTTTATTAACTCTAAAAATAGTGTTTTTCGCGTTATTCCACCCTTAGAATTGACCGCTCTTTTAATAAAGCGGATGTATTTTAAAAACATACTTTAATTCAAATATTTAAAAGCCTTTATTCATCTAATGAAACATGAAAGGAGGAATGAAAGCACTTCTAAAAATATAATTATGAATAATCTTTATGTTTTAGATTATTTTTTAGAAAAACTACCATTAAACTGTAGTAAACTTTATTAACTTTCAAAATAGAGCTTTTTGCGTTATTAAAAACTTAGAACTAACCATTATTTTAAAATGCGCATGTATTTTGAAAATATACTTTTATTCAAATACTTAAAAACATTTATTCATCTAATGAAACATGAAATGTACAATGAATATTTTCTTCTAAAAATATAATTAATATTCTTTTTACTATGATACTTTAGTTTATTCTTAAAAAATACTTTTGCTGAACATCAGTAAAATTTTTTAATTTCAAAACAGTGCTTTTTACGTTGTTCAAAACTTAGAAGTAACCAAGCGCGCGTTTCGAAAATCTATTTCAATTCAAATGCTTGAAAGCATTTATTCATCTAATGAAAGTGAAAATTTAAGTTTTCTTACAATTTTAACAATTAGAACAGTTCCCAGAGTAAAACAAATAACTCATCATAAAAATAAAAAATAAAATATTAATAGCAAATAATATTATTCGTAAATATTCGAAAAACTCTTTTTTGAAAAAAGTTATTAAAATAGAGGAATTGAACTAGTTTTTCAAACTACCAGCTCTTTCGTCTTTTTTAACATGAAAAAAAAAAAAAACAATTTCCCCTTTTCGCGCATAATTTATTTTAAAGAAAAAACATTTATTCAAAAATATTATATTTTCTTATCCATCTAAAATTTTAAAATATTAATAACGATTAACATTATTCTTCGAATTCTATATTTTATTTATTTTTTGAGAAATTATAATTAAAATAGCGAAAATAAACTAATTTCTCAAACTAATACTTTTAGTGTCTTTTCGAACACGGAAATAGTCATTCTTTCCTTTCGCGCGCATTTTTAAGAAGAGCGTATAAAGTATAATTTTCTAATCTAACTAACATGTAAAGAAAAAAAAAATAATAAATTTATATTTAATTTTTACCATTTGACATGATTCTAATTGAAAAAAATATTATTTTGCTTAATATTTTAAAAACATGCATTAAATTGGGGGAAAAAAACTTTTTTAATGTAATATTAAAATTATTCTTTAAATTTCAATAAATTAACTTGCTTTTTAAAAAAAATTTCGACGTCAAAAAAATTTAATTCAAAAATTTTGCACTTCATGCAAGTTGGTCTAATACTACAGAAACCTACGCACTCACCGGCAGCTCCAGATAACTTCGGTAAACACCTGTATGAGCTATAACTTCTGACTTCAGCAAGTTGCGGAGATCAGCAGGAGAGTGGTGGACGAGTTAGCGAGAGAGAACTGCCGGATTCGCGCATGACAACCACCTGATTGGGTGGAAGGGTTCATTCAGGTAGGAGTGCAAACATACGAAGGGGCTCCGGCGCTCTCTCATTTTTCTCTCTTTTCAGGAAAAAGAGAAAGTGCCGGTTTCGATGTGGTTAAATGGGTCCCTCGTAGGAGGTCTCAAAGATTTGATTGGTTGCTCACGATTTACTCAGGAATCGGTTAAAATGTGGCTCGTCATGAGAAAAGTTTTAAAAAACGGGATTTCGAGCTTTTGAGAGGTGCGTAAGGATGCGGAGCTAAGTTAAGTTTTGAGATAAGGAGCTACGATGATGGGTTATCTTTTAGGATAATAATAATTTTTTATTTTTTATTTTGGGGGGAGTTATGCATTGTTCTTTTACTCATAACAAATTGACTGCATTGGATCTTAAATTAAGATCACGATAATAAAAATGAAAATCAATGGATTATTTCATGATGATGATAGTCTGAACAGAAATAAACTATTTAAAGAAAGTATTCGATTCCTAATTAATTGTGTTTAATATGTTAAATTGAAAAATCATTTTGAATAATGAGTTACAATGAAGGATTATCTTAGACTTATTGATTGTTTATATTAACGTCACACTGAGAAGCAATATGAGGGCTACTGGCGATGGTCAAGTGACGAAGACGACACCCGAGTAGGCATGTCCCTCTCCAAACCTCCACACCAAGCCAATACGAAGATTTGGGGTCCCGACCACCTTCAATGTGCGTCAGCTCTGCCACACGGTGGGTCTTTAGTGGAATCACAACCACAAGACCACAAGATTGTTTTAGAATAATACTTATTTTTTATTTATTAATGTAGTTCGTCATGAAAAAAGTCTTAGAAAACGAAATTTCAAACTTTTGAGAGGCAAGTATGGTTGCGGGAGTAAGAATAAGGAGATATAATTAGGAATAAGGAATTACGATGAAAAGGGAGAGAGGATTATATTAAAATTATTCTAATTTTTTTATTCATTAGACAGTTATGTATTTTTTCTTTCACTCTTAAAATATCGAACAAATTTAATCTTAAAATAAGATCGCAACAATAAATATGAAAACTAGAGGATTGCCTCGCGAGGTTGGAAATCTGAATACGAATAAATTATTTAAAGGACTAGAAGGTGTTTAATTCATAATTAAGTGTCTTTTTGCGAAATTTGAACCGAATAAGACAATAATTGTTTTGACGCTTCATTTAATTGTAGTTTCCCAAGGTCAAATAGTTTAAGTAAAAAATTTTTGGTAAATTCATTAATTATTTTGAAAGGAATTTTCTGGATTTACGTGCGAGAATATTGTAAAATTTATAAATATTATATTGAGAACACACAACTGAGATATCTGGTTAAAATTTATTAAATAAATTAATTGATTCTTATGTACATTATACTGTAAATTACAGCTTAAGATTCAATGTGTTTAGCAATAAAATATTAAGTAAATAATCTAATTATTTTTAGCTAAAAGAGTATCTCTGACCTACGATTTCAACTAATTTCAATATTACTGAGATACATCTAATCTTTTGATTCATAATTATTCATTTTATTAAATTATATACCAAAATAAGTACAAACTTCTTCATCTAAAGATGAGCATAAAAACAACTTAAGTCTTAAAACAATTTTGATTTCAAATGAATAAATTACAAATGCATTTAGTAATTAATGAAACTATTTTTTTATTATTATTACAGGGAATATTTCGATAAAATAAAAATCCATCATATCAATATAAGTAACTGAAATAAGAAAGCTGAGATTATTTTCTGCTAACATACAGCATCGAAAAAACTTTGATTTTTCTATTTCTTTGCAATATCTCTATTAGAATGTATTGTAAGCATATGTATTTGCTTAACTACAGTAAATAAGCTGTAAAAGTTTCAGCTTAGCATCCATAGAGTTGAAAATACTGAATTTTTGATTCTTCCAGAGGCTGGGGTATTCTAGTGACCGGAGATGGTCAAGTCGACTCGAGGATTTGAGTTCCAATTCTATCTAAGACCATAGTATGGAATAATGAGAAAATATACCCTTTAAATTCAAGTGGAATTCTGAATCCCCGTGTGGTGTCGAAATAAGGATGATATCAGTTCAAGTGTATCTTCAACTATTGACTGTGTTTCGTAAATACGATATCCGTTGCCAACAGTCTTTAATTTGCTATTGAACGACATTTCGAAAAATTAATTTAAGTGCAGTATAAATGGTCTATCCAAAGAGTGGTAGTGGCCGGTGTAGCCCACTCGTCATGGTCGCGGACTTGCGGTCGGCATTGTTTCCATGGAGTCGTTGGCTCGAGCTTAGGAGCCCCTGAAGACCCTCTATGCTACGGGCTAATGCACGTTAAATTTGTCGAGGCACCAAATTCCCCCGTTGACGTGGTGTGAAAGTCTGGAAAGAGAGGTGCCAGCTCAGGTATCGTCACCGTCACTTGACCGAGACACAAAATTATGAGGTCCGTCATCAATAGCCCCTGTGTTGTTTCTAAGTACGATGTAAATATTAAAAAAAAAGTAGTGGTGTGCAAATGGGAGTTGATGTACATTAAATCTTTTCGTAGTATCTAAATTATATTGATCGAGCATAGGATCAGAGTATATTGATCTTTATCCATGCTGAAAATCATAAGATTTGAAAATTGTACTGATTCAAAAAGAAAATAGGCAGACTTATTATTGAAACACTTCGTAAATTATTTTATGAAAAATTATGTTACACTGATATAAAATAATAACTACTTTAACTTATGGCTTACTAAAACTCACTTCATTTTTCTCTGTTCTCTGAAGTGGATATTCTATAATTTGTAATTAAGTATTCTGTTTCACTCTAAAATCATTAAGCATGTTATATGTTTCTTATTGGTTAACTGTAATATAGTAAGACGTATGAGTCAGATAATATTATCCTTTTCTCATAAATGACGTTAAAATGCGCGAAAAACCAAAAAATAACATAAGATAAGTGAAATTCTTGAGTTAGTGCAGATAAAAATTCATTACTATAGCTGGTAAAATATTTCGTGAAAAAGAATATTTGACTATTAATTATAAAACTAACACAGCCAAATTATTTTTTATATTAAATTGCGTAAGAGTTTGATCCAAGGTACATTTTCCTTGATTTTATTCTACATATTCAATAATAAACTGACCTCAAAATTTAAGTTATAGTTACTATCTAATTTGAAAACAAATGAACACAAAAACAGGAAATTTGGAAGAATTTGCTGTAAGTAGTTTCTTATTGAATTTTAAATAATTTTAACACAAATATCAATTATGATTTACAAATAAGGAATTTCATTTTTTTCCCCAAAAGTTCATCATTTCATAAAAAAAAAAATAATAACAGGTTTTTGTGGCAAAATAATTAAATAAATTAAGAATATGCCCCACACACTTCTACTGGTAATGCATTGGCGTCATCAACTTTCTGTTCTGACAATTAATTTATTGGATACTGGAAGGGTAAGCAAGGCTCATACAAGGAACACACTTATTTCAGCTCATTTAACAATATTGGAGGAGAACTTTAGGCAGCCACCAGTTTGCCGAGTTAGACTCAAAGACGTTCTATCGGATTACAGCACGGAGATCGAGCTAGCTCTTACTCTCGCTCCAAACTTCGATCTTCAAGGTTTTCACCATTAAACCTACCTGGATGAAGTCAAATACTGTCATCCATTAGAAAGAATTCATTACCAACAGATCGTTCATACAATGTAATACATGGAGCAAGGATCTCGTCCTAATTTTTTATAGGAGTCAGAGTTCCTCCAAGTCCATGTGACCCCTCAGATGGATACCAAAGACGTCACAAATATATGTCCTTCAAAAATGTATTTTCCAAAAATGTTGGGTAGGTACAAGGCGTGTTCAAATGAAAAGGTGCGAAACATCGTAAAACAACGTAACCATTAACATTTTTGCCTGTGTCTCTATGGTAGAACATAGCGAGACATCTAGGGAGAAAAATGAATTTTCCGGCGTGGATCGGTGCGTCCGCATGCTCAGGAGAGAGCAGAGGCTCTTATAAAGAGCACCGTCCAATTGACGCGGCAGTGCGTGTGAGAACATGATGACGTTTACATTGTAAAATTCGACGATTCAGGAGCAGCAAGGAGTTAAACGACTTCTGACAGCGGAAGGTTTTAAATCGGCCGCTATTGATTGCCGGATGATGACCCTATACGGAAAAGATTGTGTGTTTCTCCAGGTTCACACATGCGGAACTGACCAAGTTCAAGTGGGAGCTGCTTGACTCTCCACCCTACAGCCCAGACATACCGCCCTGCGATTTCCATGTGTTTGGTCCCCTGAAAAAACAACTGAAAGGAAAGCGCTTCAACTCGAACAACGAAATCAAGGACGCTGTGAAGAACTGGATCTCGTCTCGGCAACAGGAATTATGGGAACAAGGAATCCTTCGGCTCGTTAATCAATGTGATCGTTGTGCTCAGGCCTATGGTTTATACTTTGAATAAAATCTTCATTTATACTCACAGTGTCGTTTCGTACCTTTTCATTTGAGCACTCCTTGTAATATTTGATGCCTTGTTCTCTTCAGATCAGCACACGATTAAAAAGGTATAGTATCCCATTGCTGTTTGGTCAAGGTAACGAAATCTCTTTCCCAACATAAAAAGGCACTTTTGTACCATCGCTTAAGAAGTGCAAGTAGAATATGTTGTTTTGCATGGAATCCTTGCTTTTAAAAATGTATGTGCAACTTTGTAGCAGTGTCATCCTTGTTGCGGTACAATGAGCTGGCACTGCAGAGCTCCTCTTTATTCATTTTGAAAGAATTGGAAAATATTGCAACCCTTAGGTGATCATGAACAGATCTTCTTGAAACTGAATTTTCTTATTCAAATTTATCTTAGAGTCTTTGGACCACATTACGAGGATTGTTGAGACGTCTAGCAGCAGCATCTTGTGATAACAGCATTTCAATTCATTGAATTTACCGGTATTTTTGCTAATTGGGTAAACACATCTCCTAGACAAAGCCAAAAATGTATCAGTACCAAAAATTGAAGAACAACAAGCATAAAAAAATTCTACACAAACTACAGAATTCAGGTATTCATAATTTCCTCCAACTGTATACTCGAAAGTGTCTAATTAGTTGAAAAAAATAGTGGTTGATATAACTGTTTCATAAGGTTTTATAGAAATAATTTATAAATCATATAAATCATGTTTTTTACTTTTATTTTCATTTTATTAATACTGAGGGTGAAAACACTGGTTGTACATAAACTTTCGGAGGTCAGTATACATTATACATAAATGAATTTTTGGTAATATCTAAGGACAAGATTTGCATACATTAACAAGATTGAATTAGTTTCATCTTTCTACACAAACAATAACTAATAAACAAAGATGTATGTTAAAACCCAGTTGAGTTTATAATGGTTGAAAAGCACTAACTAAAGAAACCGATAAAAGAAAAATATATTTAAGGCGATTGCTGTCTCAAGAGCTTTTAGGAGACTAACCAAATATTATTGGAGATCTTATCAACTAATCACCTCAGTTATTTTTAATTTTCTGGTGAAGAAGAGATAAAATTAAATTAATTCTTTAATTACTAAAGAGTAATTCAATTTTATAAATAATGCGAAAAATCAACTCATTTACTCAATTAAAAATTTAGAAGATAAATAATTTTCAGAATATACACAAAAGATGTTTTCTTCGAAATGAACGTGTATCAGTTACTGGACGTAATTCTTTACAGTTAATATTTTGTAAAAATAATAATAAAAATCTTTTTGTGAAGCAAAGCAATTGCACAGCCGTTTCCAACAACACATTAACTTTCTCACCTGTTCGTTTTCTTTGTATATTATTCAAAGAGATTTTTTTTCTAGAAAACGATAAAGGACAACACTTAAGGATCTATTTACAAGTTTTGTCTCTCTAAATGCCAAAATTCTGTGATTGAAGTAATTACATGTTTATTTGAAACACGTGTTTCTGTATTTGAAAAATATATTTAACTTTTTAGAAATTTGAAGATTTGAAATGTTTTTGTAACAACTTCAAAAAACTGTGGAGTAATCATAATCATTACACGGAGGGAAAATACCCTTTTATAAATGTGTTGTATGTCAGAAAAAAATTAATAGATTCTCATCCCTTCATACTTTTCTTCCAATTTTCTTTTAATCAATAAATTGCAAAATAATGTAAATCTACAGTTATTTATTTATTTATTTATTGTCATTTAAAATAAATTTATTACATAATGCTAGATTTTTGCGGAAACTTGTGCGATGAAATCATAATAATTTTTTATTCAAAATTTGCAAGAAATTCCCTGTTTTTACTAAATTTAAGAAAACGTTTATCATCATAGTAATTTTATTATATGTATTCATTAAACTCAACTTTCCTAAGATTCTTTTTTCAATCTCTATAAGATCACGTCAGTTTTTTTTTTTTTTTTAAACGAAAAAAAAAATTTAATTTCCGCTCTTTAACAATAAATGTCTGCGCATAAATTTTTTTGAATAATTATTTATGATGATCAAAATATTGAAATGAAAGCAAATGAATTTTTATATTTCTAAAAAGAGATCTTCTCAGTTTTTGAAAATTTACATTAATTCTTAATTACCAAATTGACCAATATTTTCTTTAGAAAATTCGTTTACATTTTTGAGCACTCCTTAATGTATAATCTACTTACTAATTATGTTAAAGTGGTTTATACAAATTAATTGTATTAAAGAAGCTTCAAGAAACTGATACGAATATCTGACATTTTACTTCTATTAATACGTTCGTTTTAAACTCTAATAAGAGAGAGAGAGAGAGAGAGAGAGAGAGAGAGAGAGAGAGTTATTTTAACGTAATTACTAAAATAATTTAAAACTTATTTCAACTATTCATATTTTTAAGCAATTCAGATTAACCCTTTCTAAGCCTAACAAAATGTGAATGGGAAGATTGGAAAACACATTTAACATTTTAATTATATTAAACTTACTGCAGTAGAAACGGTTACGTTTTTGTGGGAAGATATTTTATGATTCTTTTTCAATAAGCAATTCATAATTCATTTCCTTTCCTTTAAGAATATTCCTTATATAAGACTTGTTTAAATGAATATGGAACTACAAAAATTTATAAGAGTTTATCGGTTACAAAGCCCATATAATTTGAAATTGAACAGTAGAACATAGTTTATATTGTAATAAGTAAATGAAGTAAAATTGTGTGTGCATTCACATGTTAAAATGTAAAGAAAAACTTATGTTGAAAGAGAACAGCATTTGGTATAGTGTTGAGGACAGTTTATCAGTTTATGTAAAATGAAATCAGTTATTGACGTATTTACAAACTGTCAATTATACACAACGATAATGTTAATTTAAACTATTATCCCATACTTCAAAAAATTAGGAATACTAACTTTGAAGAAATTCTTTGGTTAGATGTGGAACCATTCTGTAACGTTTATACGGAACTGACAGTCATCTGCAAATCGGTGTTCTTTCAATAATTTTTTTTCAATTGCCCTTAAACATGAAAATTGCAAGGTGATATGCAAACTTTAGGATCCTATTGTACCATTGAGTGTTGACAAGGGACTGCATTGTATTAATTGTTTTGCTTGATAACTACGTGTGCTTTACGGGGACGTGGTATGTTCGTTGTATGGACTCGTCCACTGAGAAAATTCTCTCTCTTACACCATTCAAACATACTAGTACTAGAAAACCCCTCATACCCATACAAATATACCATTCGCCTATAAATGTCCACTCCACAAACATCCCCTGCACACAAAAATTGAATTATGGTCTGCTACATCTCTTTCAAAAAATCCACTCCAAGCTCTTGAGATTTTTTAGTTTCATCATAAAGATGTTTCTATGTAATTTCCTTGCTAGCTTCATTTTCAAGCATTTGTTAAATGAAATTTAGTACAAATTCGTATGCTCGTTGTAAATGAGTATTTTGTTCGTATAATAACAAATCATAGAAGGATAAATATTCCAAAAGAAGTATGTGTGAGAGTTTTCTACTTTTTAAAGATCAAATTTCAAAAAAATTGAATTTTTTGAAAAATATATATTTCCATTTGTTTTTATGCACAGTCTGAAAGTTTTTTGATAAGCTAATAAGTCAATTGGTTGCAGCCGGCAGAACATTTCAAGTTCATTATTACATTACCGGTTGTGAGACAGATTGAGAACCTGTAGCTTCCTAGTGTTTCCTTCTTTCCGTCAATAAATGGCAACATGTCCCAGGCCGTTCGAAAGCTAAGAAATAGATCTATTGAATGGAGCATTACGTACCCGATTTATATCAAGAGATCACGAGTTATAAGTAACTGATTTTGGTGATTTCTCCAACTATGCAATAATAAAAATGACGTACCATAAGAAATACCTCTCGAAAATGAATTTAGAGATTATTTTTCTTTTAATTCTTCTAATTTCCTTCGAACCTTTTTTCTTAAAATTGAAAAGTAAATATAGGATCGACTATGGGAGGAAAAAAAATCGATTTTCTGACGCAAAATAAGCTAAAAAACTCGTCTGAGAATGTAATGAAGTTTATTTTGAGTAGATAAGAAAGCAAAAGTGTTGAGATGTTAAGTAAAAGGAAGAAAAAAGATGACCTTAATATGGAGAATCTCTAAGAATACTAGAGAGAGAGAGAGAGAGGTGTATTAGTAAGACTCATTCAAATGAAAGTGAGACTGCGAAAGCAGCAATGGAGTTTCGAGAGGTCGAACTTTCAAATATCTGCTGTTGATGGGCTGTATGTCTGGAAAAGCAGCGGTATTTGATTTAGTGGCTGTGTATCGTTTTTGAGCGTAGAAGTGTGCCTGAACCAGAGAAGATTATAACAGATTGGCGAAGTTGAAAGCGGATTATCATCAGCATATCTGTAATTCTCAAGGAGCTTGAAATAGGTGAAACATTATATACACCATATATTGTTACCCTTTATTGAGAATGCATTGAATAGAAAAGTTTTAAAAGACATCATTTAAAGGGCTTGAGTATATTAGTATTAATTAATATAGAATCTACATTGCTCAAAACATGTTTTAGTCCTTGATTGGTTAGAAATAGCGCCACTGTGGAGTAACACAAGGATTATTAACAACAGACTTCCTAATTCTGATCTATGGTCAATTGATGGGGATGACTTTCGGATTGATGGAACTGGTACATTTCTCTCCTAGTTTTCACATCACACCATGGCAGGGCTTTGAGGTTCAATTCCATTCAACGTATAACAACTCTCACTGGTTCGCATGGTTACTTTTAGTAGAATAAAGTTAGTTAAATAAATCTCAAACCTGAATCTCAACTTGAAAAAGCTCGTGTCCAGGACCCATCTGCAACCAAGGCTGTATATCATATTCGAACGCAAAAAGTAATTTAATACGTTGAGGGGCATTTCAAAAACTTCCACATTTCATACATAAAAAATATTCAAATGAAAATAATGAGGCATAATGAACAAGATGTATTAGGTTTAGGAATGCGCTTACATTCCATATATTTTATTATAACGCATCATAAATACAGTCTTGTTTATTCTCATCAATTACTTAAATGAGTTTTTAAGTCATTTTGGTACTCATAAAAAATCTTCAAATGATATAGCTCTATACTTATTTTAAACATAAGGATCTTATAACAAAACCTGCGTTTTAGAATAATTTCCTCATATCTATTCCAGTAATGCATAGTGTTCTTAATAAATTAAAATAATTAAAAATTGTTGCATTTTTAAATTTAGATTGGTAATTTTTTGTTTCTTTCAAACAACCAATCTCAAAATAAGTTTTTATCGTTACGAATAATCTAATGATCTCAACTGTAATACTAAACTTACATAATTAAAATATTTAATTAAAAAAACATAATTAAAAATGATTTCCTTGAAAAGTGTATCTGGAAAAATGTCTGAAATTTGTAAATTCGAATGACAGTTTAAAAATAAGTTTACAATGATTAATTAAATTCAAAACAAATTTAGAGTCAAAGCAATTTACATAATCAATAGAATAACATTAAAAAAAGCCGAAACTTGTGCTGAATAAAGATGTTTTCAAAAACTTGATAAATATTGTCTATCTTTGTTTGCTCTCTAAGATGTTTCTGATTACCGAGAACAATTAAGGTATTACAAAGCTTATGTTTTTATCTACGTCAATTGTTTACGTATTTAAACTTAACAAATAATTTTCTAATTAAATTGAGCAAGGCAAAGATCGCAGATATTATTTTTTCAATATAAATAGAAACTATAGCGTATAAACAGCCAAACATAAGCAAATTTTTCGACCCTTAATCATTTTAATTGGGTTTGTTAGAAAAATGTCACCCAGTAATTCCTGAAATAGAAAACAATTTTTAAAACATCGAACTGCAACGTTGGATAATTCGCGACTTTCTCTTAACTAACCTTTTTTTCTAAGTATTTTAAGTTATTTAAAATAGAACCTCGCCTAAATAGATGGAAACATGATGTATACAGATTAGATTGAAGTTAAGAATAGTAAAAAATAAATTTAAAGAAATGCATGCATAAGCAAAATAGAATTGAGTTAAAGAACAGTAGTTGGTAGATAATGAACAAATGAATATCGATAGCAGACCGGCTTTGAATAAAGATATGTAGTGGAGTGAAATGATATAGGAAGGACTCGGATCCTCAAACCTTAATGGAATTATTGAATCGAACCCCAGTGAATTGGTAAGTGCAAACTTAGATTATTATTCCAAATTATTATTCAGATGCATTGAGGATAAGTAAACGTAATGAGAGAGTGACAGTGCATGAACATTCATAATAAACTGCTGTTTGTAGAAAATGCAACACCATGAAGGAATCATCAGAATCAAATGAAATTCGCAGCAAATGTCAATTATAGGATATTATGCAAATTAATAAAGTTTCAGAGCCATCGCGCGTGCGCGGCGCGCGCAGCGCCCTCTGAATTGATGCTGAAAGCGTATAAATAAAGTGCTGTAGCGGGACGTTGAAAAAAGTCTATGATTATTTGTTAGTGGCAAACGTTTAGTGAGACCTGAGTATGCCTCCACGACGGAAGAATAAGAAATTCAAGCAACTTACGGAGTTTGAACGAGGGAGGATAAACGGCCTTCGAGAAGGAGGATTTTCCTATCGCGCAATAGCAGCTCGTATGCAGCGGAACAGTTCCACAGTGATGCGAGTTTGGAAGCAGTGGACCAACGAGCACCGAACAACTCGAAAAACAGGCACTGGACGACAGAAGGTGACGTCAGAGCGCGATGATCGACACCTGCTCCGCATGGCGGTGAATGATCGCACAGCTTCCTCCAGGCAGCTGGCAGCACGTTGGTCTACTGCTACAGGTGTACAATTGTCGGCTTCGTCAATTCGTCGTCGTCTGCTGCGCCGTGGATTGCGTGCAAGGGTGCCTTTATACAGGATTCCCCTCATGGCGAATCATCGACGGCTGCGTCGGCAGTGGGCTCTTGAGCACAGAGACAGGCGAGCTGATTGGCACCAAGTTGTCTTTTCAGATGAATCACGCTTCAATTTGTGGACCCATGATGGCCGTGTTCGTGTTAGACGTTATGCCGGTCAACGCTGCCTTCCTGAGTGTATTATTGAACGACATAGTGGTCGAACACCCGGAGTTATGGTCTGGGGTGCGATTTCGTATCATGGACGATCCAATTTGATACGAATTGAGGGTAATCTCAATAGCAACAGATACGTCCGTGAAGTGCTACAGCCCGAAGTCGTTCCTTTCCTTCAAGGCATCCCTGGAGCTATCTTTCAGCAGGATAATGCACGCCCACATGTTGCGCGGACTGTTCGAGACTTCTGTTCAGCACAACGCATGCAACTTCTTCCTTGGCCTGCTTATTCACCGGATATGTCGCCTATTGAGCACGTGTGGGATATGGTTGGTCGGCGTCTCGCTCGTGATCCGCGTCCTGCAGTTTCCAAAGACGAACTTTGGTTGCGCATACAAGCGATATGGAATTCTCTTCCTCAAGCAGATATTCAACATCTGTTTGACTCCATGCCACGTTGTATAGCAGCACTTATTGCAGCGCATGGTGGCTGCACCAAATACTGATTTCGGACGCTTAATTTGTATCTTTTGTTTTGAAAATTTCATCATTTATTTGTATCAGTACTAGTCGTTTCTGCATTAAATTTCATTTGATTCTGATGATTCTTTCATGGTGTTGCATTTTCTACAAACAGCAGTATACTTACAAAAGTATATTAGACTGCACTATTATCAAACGAATCCATGGAACAAAAATTAGTATATTTCACAAGAGATATAAATTATATTTAATATATTTATCATTTGAAAAAAATCCAAGTTTATGTAAAAAACATCGTGTAATTGTTATCAAGGTTACCATAAAGGGGAGTTAAGCGAAGTTGTTGGTTATATCATCGAAGCATAAAAAAACATTCTTCTGACGCTAACTTGTAATTAAATGCTTGTTAGAAATACTTGACTGAGGAGACACTATTCATTTCTTCGCTGCACAGCAGCCTCCTACTGTCACCTTTCCGAAAGACTTTTAGGAAAACGATGCATTTTAATGAATGTATGATAAATCAGAATAACAAATTTGTACGGCATTTTATGCTGCATCCAAAAGTCGAACGCATAGTTCAAGACCTACACTTTTTCTACTCATTCATTTCAAAATGAAAAAAAATTACTTAGAAGGACAATTACGAAAAATTTAGCAGCATCCGATACAGAATGTATACAAAACTAAGGAATTGTGCTAAAACTGGAAGAAGATTAGGTCTACAACCAATGCAGTGCCCCCGTAGTAAGCTTCATGGTTGAACTCGTAAATAATAATACATTATATATATATATATATATATATATATATATATATATATATATATATAGTATATATATATATATATACATATATATATATATATATATATATATATATATATATATATATATATATATATATAAATTTATACATTTAGTTTGCTTTTAAAATATTGAACTTTGTAAATTTATATTTAATTTAATACTTTATAGTCTGCTTTTATTTTAATATTCGAATAGAATAAAATTGTCTCCTTTAATAATTTATTTTTCCCTCTTATTTCTCTCAATATTTAACTTAATTTCATTTTGGGATAGAATCGTTTGTTTTTATTCTTTTTGTTGTTAGCATTGGCAAAGTTTTTGTCTTTTAAAATTATTTTGCTTGTCTAAATAAATAATACTTTTGAATGAATGGTAATCATCTACGATATTTAATTTTACTAAATGCATTTGTTACTGTATTCAGAGTTAAATTTCATTTTTGATTTAAAATTTAATTCACACGTCTTTCTTCTAATATTCACTTGTAAATACTAAAACAATATAACTCGGGATTTTAACTTCATTTAACAGAAAAATAATCTCCCAATTTCTTCTCAATAATACGAAATATGTCTTAAAATTTTTAAATGTTAGTCTTATATCTAAACTAAAAGAATTAAATAAATATAAGTAAAATAGATTTTTTTTAATCAATCTCTTATTTAAAGACATGGACTAAAAGCTATGAAAATATTCTGAAAATGTAAAATAATACATTATTTATAAAAACTTGAAAAGTTAATACTTCTTTTTATCTCATATAAAGTAAGTAGATATGGTACTTAATTTATCGATTGTTATCTAAGTATCTTAGTTAAATGCCTCAAGCTTTTATAAAATGTATATTATTTTGCATTTAAAAAAGTTAAAGTTATTTTTTATACCTTTTATTCCATTTTTAAATAAAAACTTGATTTAAAAATGAGTTTGTACTAATATTCATTATAGATAAATGGTATACGATCAGTCTTTAAAAATAAACCATCCAAGTTAAAATGAAAATTGAAAATATTAAAAGGAAAAAGAACAAGTTTTACGTGAGACATTGCTTTCAGCAATTACTATTTTATTATAGTGTCAAAGGCTTACAAAAAATCTTCTTCACTTCTTTTAATACACTTTGTAAAAGCTACTGTCCTGATTACTCTTTTTTATTTTTATTTTGAATACCCCTTTAAATCTTCTTTTTAATATATATTTTGTTTCCCTGAGATAAGAAAGGTTACATATAAACAGTAATAATCTTAAATTCTTATACACTACTTGTTAGGCTCAAAAGATTCAGTTTACAATACAATATAATTGTACATTTACAATTAATTTTCTTAAGGTATATTAAACTTGATTAGATATATTAATTAATGTTTATCATCTGCTTTTATTTTAATTTTTGAACAAAATATTATTGTCAACTTTAATAATCTACGTTTCATTTTATTTTAATATTTAATTTCATTTATTATTATGGTATAATGGTACGTTTTTATTCTTTTTATTACCAGGATTGGAAACAATTTTTTCATTCAAAATATTTCTGCTATTCTAAATAAAAAATACTTGGAAAGAACATGAGAAGGAATTGAAGAAGGTATTTTTCTCTCTTGATAGCAAATGTTATGTATTGATTGATTGTTTATTAAGGTCTCTGTTAGATGCAACATGAAGGATATTAGTGATAAACCTCATAATTTGCAACCTCGGTGAAGTGACAAGGATGACACTAATGTTGGAACCTCCCTCTCCAAACTTGATGGCAGTGGGAGATTTACCAATCATCTAAAGCAGAAGAGCCATTATTCGTGCAAGCAAAACTTTGTGAAAGCTTTTAAAGAAACGTGTGAAAACAATTAGACACTTCACTAACAAATAGTTAAATCAATGAATACAATAATAATTATTATATATTATACCGAAATTATGGAATACTATTTATTTATAAAGAAATAATATAATTGTGCTTATATTTTTTAACAACATTGAAAAAACTAACATTTTTGAATTTAATCTCGTAATTTTTGCTGTAAAAAAGTACTTTACTTATAGGTTGAAAGATGTCTTTCATAAATCATACCGTGTGTGTGTATTGCGAAATGGAGATGGTGAGTTTATTCCTGGAAATGAAAGAGAAAAATTCTCCGACTCCAATTATCAGCAATGTGCCGTATAACACTAGATGACTTCATGCTTTTTGATTATTACGCAAGAAATCCTCCTGTAATGTTATATCTGTGGGATATTGAAAACGACCAGTATATACGATTAACAAACTTGGGCTCAATAACTGAACCAAGAATGTAGCTTTTTTAGACAAAACACTATACACCATTAGCAATTGCATCAAGAGTTATTATAGCTTCATATAATTTTATTTAATTTTGAATATGTTAAAGATGCTATTATTTATTCTTTAATAACAAATAAATTAGTTGATTTAAAACAATCTGCATGATTAATTTCAAATTCCCATTTTACCACTATAAACATTATTTTATTTTACAAAAAAATATGTAATGTATCGCTGTGCACAAATATGTAAGCCTCGTATTTAGAGATTTTGTCTCTTCCCATGCAACGATGCACCTGTCGAAGATGGAATACCGTACTTATGGTAAAGAGAAAAACACACGTGACTGTGATTTTTTTTAAAAAAATTTATTTTAAATTTTTTGCTTAAGTGCTGCTAAATGAATATTTATATGTTTAAAGTCAAATTTCATCTGGTAGTTATCTTCACACTCTGCAATGCTAACAATTATTTCATTTTCCTAACAAAATATTTGTTTGTTATTCACTTCCGGGACAGAATTATTCATATATGTTGAATTTCAATAAATGAATTATCATAAGAATTTCCACTATAGAATTTATCTCAATAATTCAAGTTATTCATTTGAACATTTTTAAAAAGCATAATCTCATAATCGTTTTTGTTCATTTATTTTTTTTAATAATATCCTTTTATTTAAAATTAACTTTGTTGAGTCGATCTTCTGTAACTTTTACAAAATGAGTGATATGTTTCTGATTCATTACATTTAATACTATTCAAAGCTTTTTTTTCCTTCCAAATTCATTGCTGCTTTCACGCGCGCGTTTCTTTCTTTTCTTTTCTTTTTTTTTTTTAAATTTCTATCTTATTATTTAAAATTCTTTTTTTTCTTCAATTTATTCATTTCAAATTCGTAAATATTTGGGAAGCGAGTTTGACAAAGTAGCAAATTTGACGTTACAAAATTGAACGAATAAACGTTTCATTTAAAATAGTACCACTTAATTAAGTGGGTTCGGAAAACAAAAACGCAAATAAAAATAATGTTGAAAAATCAAAAATTTAATTTGCTTAATCAAAATGCCTATTTAGTCAGATATGTTATATATATATATATTAAAATATTTGTGGAATATATATTACTAATTAAAACATATGTGTGACAATGCACAAATATTGTTCACATAAATTTAAATTTATATGAACTTCTTAGGCCAGTATGCCCTGGCCTAAGAAGTCCCATAAGGCGGTGCCCGTCTCCATCCAGAGCAGCTATGGACTAGTTAGTGTTCTGGCATAGTGACTAGTCTGTCGCTGAGCCACCCAGTTAACTTCCCCAAGCGAACTTGGTACCCCATTTATGGATCCTGGAGAGATAAAGAGCTGAGTCAATCCTTGACCAACTACCCACGCCGAAGTAATGTTAATATAAATAATTTTCAATGCTGTTCTCTGAATATGGAATTAGTTTTACTTATTGAAATTTGATACAACATTTTGATTAGAGATAACACACACACACACACACACACACACACACACACACACACACACACAACTATGCATACACACAAAAAATGTGTGAGTATCGTTCAATAAGTCTTTAGAAGTTAAAGAGATGATGCTAGTAGCATGGAAAAGGGTTTGTTTTTAGTAAACATCATGGCTCACTAGACAGCTGTCTAAGTTAATCGTATTTGTGATCCTGACTCCTTTCGTAACTCAAAAATTCTTCGTCGTAATTTTTCCGGCCGACGAGATCATCTGCCCCTTTTTAGGATAAGATTCTCCGGAAGTAACTCAACGTTTTGAATTTTGCTTGATTTCTGGGTGCATAATGATGAATCCAGGTCTCACAGATGGTGACAACTCAACTCAAAAGGACGTCGACAACTCGATGCGGCAGCAATGAAGTGAGTGACTTCATTGCTGCCAAATCAAAACTAACTTATGAATCAAGGTCAAATTTGTTTCCGCTCTGTTTAATAGAGGGCAATGGAACAACAATTTACCTTAATGATACCATCTGCCTTGAAATACAAATACTTTATGAACTACCCATCAAATTTTCTATTTTTTGTATTAATTTAATCGCTGCTTGTAAATCTAATTCTTCGATCCGTTCATGACTCTTTGTAGCTTTAATCTAATCTGCCCGAGTCACGTTTCATTTCATAGGGTTGATGTTTTATTTTAAACATTTGAAATAAAAAAAAATTATCCACGGTAAGTTGAATGGCAAATTGTGATACAGTTCAACGTCAAATAGTGTGAATTTATAAAATTTGAATGAATAGATTTTCGTATCAGATATGCAAGTTAGTTGCCTGAATTTTTCAGATATATTCTTTTTTTTTTATTTGGAAAAGAAAGAAACTTCTTTAGATACCTGACTTCCTGACAGCACTATCTCTCATAATCAGGACGATGTCTAGTCAGAATAAACTTTGTTCCCTTTTTATCCCTTCGATAGTTTACGAAAGTAATCCTTCAATTTGTGCACGGATCAAGAGAAGATCAATGTTTGTAAAAGTGAAGAAAGGAAAAAGTAACTTTGGATTTTTATTACCTGAAAGGAAAGTGTTATTTTCACTTTCTGAAAAATGAGATTCTCTTATGATTATACTTTACTACTTTGAAGAAATGTGAATTCACATACTCAAGTTAAGCGTATTAACTAAAGTGAAGCAGTCAAAAAATGATTTTCCCTTACTTCTTTTAGAGTTATACCATTGTAATGGTGATTCCGATTAAATCTTACTTTCTTTTCAATCGTTCACCAAGAAAGAAACAGTCTTGTTACAACAATCTTGTTTCACTCAATCGATTTTACACAAATACCTCAATCAATCTGAAGCTTTTTAATTGGTGAAGTGACCGTGGTAGTCTAGTGGTCATGGTCGAGGAATCGTGACCGGCGATGTTCCGTTGGAACTCGTGGAAGTTGTGCTTTGAGCCGTGGGGTTGAGTCCTGATAAAATTTAAGACCCACCGTTTACTGGGGATGATGCGAGGTTAAATCTGATTGAGTTCCCTCGATCAGGGCTCACATTTTTCTTAAAAATTATGTCTTAACGATTTTTTGAGGTTAAAGTTCTAATATGCTTTTTATTCTAATTTCTTGGAAAATTCTACAATTTGGTTGATAAGTTCATAGTATCAACTTATTTACTTGCACTTTACTTTCGATTTAAGTTTAAAATGTATTAATTCAATGTTCTGGAAAACGAGTGATATTATATATATATATATATCTTAGGGTCTTAAATTCATTTTGGTAAATACGGTACCTTAAGGTCTCAAGGTGCTCGAGTAATTTTCCTCAGTAGACTTACTGTCTTTGGTAAACACGAGTGACATGTCCCCAAAATTCCCTAGCGTTTTTTCTTTACTTTCGATCCTCCTCCTTATCAACCGTTACTTACTTTCCCCCTCCTTCTTCTACTTTAACTGCTCCACTTAACTTGCTTTTTTTTTT
Organism: Nephila pilipes; assembly: GCA_019974015.1. Classification (NCBI taxonomy): domain Eukaryota; kingdom Metazoa; phylum Arthropoda; class Arachnida; order Araneae; family Nephilidae; genus Nephila; species Nephila pilipes. The sequence goes on from BMAW01022834.1 coordinate 215,601, forward strand.
CTTAATTTTTTAATCACATATATAGAGTTGGAACAATAATTTATACGATAAATTGATTATTTAATAAATTATCGAATGTTTGGCACGCATACAACTTGACCGAATGAAGTGCTTTTAATAATAAAACAAATAACTTAATCAATTATAGGCATGTTTCGGAAAACGACTTATAATAGTTTTTTTTGGAGAAAAGTATAAATTCAGTGCTTGTGTAAAATCTTTTCGACTATATTCTCGCAAGCAGAAAAATAACGTCTTACGAGGCGATGCTCCACCAAACATGGAAAGTGTAACTAAAAGATGTAATACTCCGGCTAAAATTGAAAGTATCGTTAAGCAATGCAATATTTCATTAAACACGGAGTTTCATGCAAGTATCATAAATTCCTTCCTTCCCAGTAACAGTTTCAAAACAGTTTCTGAGTTTCAAGATTACTGAGGTTTCGATAATATTATAATAAATACTCATAACAGATTTAAATACATCCCAAAATTAAAAAAAAAAGAAGTTAAAATAGAAATTAAATATTGAAAAAAATTATTACTGAAATTCGCCAAAACATATTTTTATGGGAACGAGCAAAAAAACCCTCTTCACTTTTTTAAAAAAAGAATTAATTGTTGTTGATAAAAATTGTTAAAACAGACTTCATTATTCTCCTAATGACATTGTATGCTATAGTGGATTTTCAATGCTTTCGATATGCACTATTTACATAACATTTAAAAATTGATAAAAAATTATAAATTAAAAAAATTCATTTTGCATATTTGAATGCCTTTTGTAAAAAAAGTACTGAAATACGCTGGATTCTTTCAAACTTTAATCAACTTTCACCTGTAGAAGTCAACACTTTTGGTTAATTCTGACAGCTATCTTTAAATTTTTAGTTAATGCATTAATTGATTGATTGACTTAGAAGCAACATGGGGGTTATTGGTGAACGACCTAGTAATTTTAAACCTCAGTTAAGAGACGAGGGTGGATCCTGAGTTAGTACTTCTCTCTCAAAACCCTCCACGCTAATGTGAGAATTGTACAGTTGACAAATTTAACGTGCATCAGACCACTACACGGTCAGTCTTTCAAAGCATCAGGAATCTTATCCTCCACTCGAAGGAAGCAATGCTGATTGGGTACTCGCAACCGTAACCACTCGGCTACCGTGGCCACTAATAATGCATTGTATACAACGCAATTTGAAATTGTACAGATAAACATTGAATAGAATCTATACAACAGTTTATGATGTTATTCAAATAAAAAAAAGCACAAAACTGATAATGCTTCCGAATCAGATCAGGAGTAATTTCCAAATACTTTCAATAAAAATGATTAATTCCGATTATTCACTCCAATCTACACCATCTATCAGCTTGTCGTTATTTTCTTTCTCTTTTCTTTCAATTCAATTTCGCTTATATATTTTATCTAAGTCAATCACTTTATCTAAGTCAATTGATTACATTTATTACCTTCATTTAATTTACCTAATCATGTTTCATTTGGTTGCCAATGAGTTGTAATCATTTGCTATTCAAGTTACCAAAAAGTTCTCGAAGTTAGTGAAGAGAGATTAGCAAATTGCCCAATGTCACAAACTTCCTCATCTATCATAATCATGTATAAAACATATTACTTTTACTACGTATAAAGTGAATATAGTAAGTAAATTTTTGCTATTCCAATAACAGTTATTCTATTTTAGTATTATGCATCGCAATAACAAAAATAAGAGAATTTTAACTAGAAGTTGTTTATTATCGGCTGTTTTATAGTAGCATAAAAGAAACAAATTTAACGTAACAAAAATAAATACTTTCAAGACATCCTGTAATACTACAAAGCTTCAGTAGATACTTTAAAACGATAATGTAATTTATGTTAAAGGAAACTGAGATGCTAAAATCTTCAAAATTGAATTTTTAAAATTTTATTGTTGAAAAATAGAGAGTGCTTTTCTGAACCTGTAGATGTATTGTTTATGAGAATTTGATTACTAGAAAGTTCTAAAATTGAATTTTAAAATTGTAAGCAAACGTGACACCCTATAGAGAAATTTATTTGTATTTGCGTTTCTATCCAAATGTGTATGTGTGTGTGTGTGTTTTAGGTTCTGATACACACTTTCCTGAAAATTTACTACATCCATAGAGTTGATATTTTTTACATTATGAAATGAGGTTAGTTTTTATATACTGAAGCGTAATTTTTTTCTCATAAACATTCACATATTTTAAGTATGACACAGTTTTTGTATAAAAACTATGGGGAATTTGAATTATAAAATTTAAGAACACACACACACATTTTATTAAATTTAATTTTTGGCATTATTAATACGTTAAGTTTTACGCTTATACTTTCTCTGCAAATTTTTAAAGTTATTAATACAGTGAATTTTATACAAAATGTACCTAAACGTAAGTGCATAACTAACTAATGTAAATGCAGCCATTGATTATTAATTTCTCCTTCATAATTACTTATGTTTATAATTGTGATTTTCTTTGCATAAACATATAAATACCAATTTTATTCCAGAAAAACTGAGAATATTATTTTTACTGAGTAGCAACACCACAAAAACAGAATATAAAAGTGTAGGCGATTTTTTTCAAAATGTTACCTGAACTTTTAATAATATTCTAAAAAAAGCAGCCGATTTTATTTTTCCTGTTTCATGCTTGTTTTAATAATTATTTTCATTTGCCCTACAGAAAAGGAGATGAGTGATTCAGAGTTAAAAAACGAAATGTGTTGTGCTATAAAATTTTGCTATCGTTTTGGCAGAAGAACTCCAGAAACAGTTAAGTTAAAAAAAGAAGCTCACAAAGACAAATTTTTGGGTGAGTCTACGATTTTTAGAGGGCATGGTGACTTAAGAAAGGAAATTTGTTTGCAAAACAAATTCCAGATGGGTTCCCATCACCTTATTAAAGAACAAATGCAAAATAGAATTCACTAATGTTGTGAATAGAAACATATGCTTCAAAATAATCCGAATTCCTAAAGACTGTAATAACATGTGATGAAACTTGGGTGTATCATTTTGATCCCCTTACCAAGTCCTCAACTAGTTAGTATATGGAAACACCCTGATTCTCCGCCTCCGAAAAAAAAAATCCGACCTACCAAATCTGCTGAAAAGGTCCTGATGATTATTTTCTTCGATCATAAAGGTGTAATCTATCAGTATGCCATGCATCCAAAACACTACTGTAAATGGTGAATATTATGTTTCAATTTTGAAATTTTTACTTCAACACATAACCAGAAAGAGTCATGAACTGGTATGGAATTGGACATTACATCACGATAATGCTCGCCCGCATGTCGTTACTTCTGTTCAGCAATATCTTAGTAAATGAAATATTAAAATTATGCCACATCTCCCTTACTGACCAAATCTTGCACCATGCGATTTTTGGCTGTTTTCGACGTTGACGGAGAAACTCCATGGCAGAAAATTTAATACAGTTTCAGACGTTGTTTCTGTAGTGTAGGATTCTTTGAAGCAGCTTCCAGAAAAAAACTGCTCAACTTGTTTTGAAAAATGGGTTGGATTATGAGACCATTACATATCATCTGAGGGAAGATATTTTGATAAACAATGATTTATTTTTTGCTGAAAATATATTTCTTAATTTTTTTTATAGTTTTACTCTCAGGCTCATGGAATGCGCTTTGTAAATATACAAATACTTCAATGTTAAAATATAACTCCCATTGCTTTAAATCTTAAAAAAGTGAGGATTATTTAAACCTTGAACAAGAGAAGCTAATTTTTTCTTAACGAAAGCCTTTTAGTTACCCTGAGTTTACAGAAAAAAAAGAGTAAAATGCAGTTAAATATTATAGTATCGTAAATTATATAACCCAATAAATGTTTAATATAAAAGTAACTATAATAAATAAATGAATAGAGCATTTATCGGAGGGTTTCTTGCTATAAAACAAACTATTTAGATTTGTATAGGTCTGCTTTATGTGAGAAATTCGAACACATTAATGTGCAATTAAAACAAAAATATATTAATACCTCTACACTAGTATTATTACTAGTTATTCTTTTCAAAAAACAATTCAAAAACATCAATAACTCTATGAAGACCGAAATATGTAAACTTAATTCTAATTAAAAGGAAGTTTATTTCTGCAAAATAAAATTTACTTCTACAGGGGTTATGTATTAACGTATTGATCCATAATCTAATATTTTACTTAACTTAGAGTAATACTAATGGAAATAATAAGGGAGAGAGAGAAATATATATTTTTTTAATTTGGATATTTCTTTTGATATTTTGAAAAAGATAGTAATTATCGCATTGGTTATGTAATAATTTTGTAAAACTCTGTGGCAATTATTATCTTCAAACAATGAGAAGGGATGTATTCTTTTCGGTTTCAATACATTGTTGTTTAAGGATACAATAGTAAGTCTTATTAATTTAAATTAAATCTTAAGGTTAGTGATAATTTTTTAAAAAAATGTTAAGTTCAAATCCTGATTATACTAATGAAATTTAAGAGATGAATTTTTATACATTATTCATTACATTTATTCATTATTTATTAGTATTTATTCTTAATTTATAGGAAAAATCACAGAGATGAGTAAATATTAACTTTTAATAGAGTTAAAAATAGAGAATATAGATTCGATACTTATTGTTAATGAATAAAGCAATAGGCTTTAACAATTAAATTGAAATTTTAAGTCTACAAATCCTTTTATTAAATTTTATCTCTCATAAAGAATAATCTGTTATCCGTTTCTACGTCGTGCGGGCAATGGAAAATTTCCAACTTCGTCTAAAATGTTGTTAGCGTTTTTCCGTTTATTTATAAGTTTATATATTTTATTTTTGTATACTTCATATGTTTCATTTTTTATGAATTTTGTTATTTTAAGAAAACTGTAAATATCAAATATTTTGTTAATAATTACTATGTAAACTCATCCTTAAACATGGAATTTTCAAATTTTTGTTCCGTACAGTATTAATTTGTAAACAATATTTACTTTATCATACTGCCGATAATATCGTCAATTTACCTGTTTAAATAAGGCATTAGTAATCCTTTATTATATGTAAATATTTCTTTGTTATTGAAAGTGAAGTGAAATTTATTTTTCATTAAATAAAAGCTGTCTGGCAGGCTGGGGCCTTCTTGTTCTTCAATTAATTGGGATGGTAGTCAACTTAAAAGGTCGGTAGCTCTACTTAATCCCTTGGTGGCTGAACTCGGCAAAACAGTACAAGATGCATTTCTAAACTATATAAATTTATGAAGTCCTTAAAATTGAATATAATTCTGTAGATCACTGATTCTCAACATTTTTATTCATTGCCTCCCTTGAAAATTACTTAGTCTTACGTACCCCCAAAATTTGAGATATATATATACGTACTTTTTCTAAGATCAAATTACAAATGTAATCAAAAGTAAAACAAAATTATTTTGATAATAAGCTAAAAACTTACTTAAATACACGAAACAAAATATTAATTTAATGCAGCCAAAAACCATTAATAAAATTTACTAATCAAACAACATTGCCATCATAGCAAAATAAGAGAAAATAATTAAGTAAGAACAAAAAAAAGAGATATTGTAATTAATACCGTTCCATACTTTGGAATGGAATAATGTATATTTATACCAGCATTACGGATCGGACCGTTCCACTTCAGGGAATTACATTTTAACAGGATGGTATAAAATCAAAAATCAAGCACGCGTACGCGCACACACACACACACAC
>BMAW01022834.1:226374-243523 GCA_019974015.1 Nephila pilipes
TCCTATAATTGACATTTGCTGCGAATTTCATTTGATTCTGATGATTCATTCATGGTGTTGCATTTTCTACAAACAGCAGTTTATGTATTGAAATTATCCTACATTCATTCAAAAGCATGCATTTTGTGATTATAATTTTAAAATGTATTTAGTCTATGTTATGATAAATAATTGTAACATACTCGAAGGTTAAATTTTTTAACATTGGTGTGATTTAATGAATGTAATGATAAAATTTTTACCAAGGATGTACTATAAAGATTTGTTTTGGTCTAATTTGGATATAATTATTTAGTAAGTCAATTATAATTTATTTAATATAAATATTTTTATGTTATTTATAAATATTTTTGTATCATTTATAAATATTTTTATATTTTTATATTATTTATAAATATTTTTACATTTTTATATTATTTATAAATATTTTTATATTTTTATATTATTTATATATTATAAATTCAATATAAATATTTTTATGTCAATTATAATTATTATCAGTTTCTTAAATTGTGCATTTCATCATTATATGTACTATATTTTAATTTATAAAACTTTTAAAAGCAAAATGTTAATAGCTTTAAATTTACGTAATGCCCTTAAGTCTTATATTTTAACTACTTTGTATGATCCCCTTATAATGACCCAAAACACTCTGTTATGCTCCATCAAAATTTAAGTGTTATGTGGACCAAAGCACTTCATGCCTCATAAATCGATATGAGAGGGAGATGAAACGTAGGAAAGTACATAATGCTCCTTTACAGATAAGAATAGTTTATTAAGATTATGAAATAATCTGAATAATTATATTCGAGGTGTAGATATTAAATAACAAGACTGACGCTGTTAAAGAAAAAGTACGCTTGTGCCAAACTCCAGCGACCGATTGCTGTTTAGCGTGAAACCTTCTCTTTCAAATGCAATGTATCTCACTTCTGTAAACAAATCCGTGTGGCCGTAGTCTTCGTTCGCATTAAAGTTATTTTTTGTTTCGCTGTAAAAATCATAAGTGTAACAATAGAGCAATGAATTCCTTTGAAACTTCACACGAAACTTAGAAAAACCGCTACTGAAGCTTATAATTTATTGAAAGAAGTACATGGCAATGAATGTTTATCACGTGCATGTGTTTCTGAGTGGTTTAAGAGTTTTCAAGATGACCTACATGACGTCAAAGATTATTCACTCCCGGGTCACCCTTCTAGGTCAAAAGAGGATGCAATTTTGAAAAAACCGGTAATCTAGTTCGATTTGACAGTCAGTTAAGTATTCGTGCGATTGCTGAGACTGTAGGAATTGAAAAAGAATCCGTACAGCAAATTTTTCCCCCTAGAAAATGCGCCGGCTCTTTCCTCATTGTCTATCAAGAGATTTCTTGCCAAGTACAGCATCTCAGTGTTAGACCATCCACCTTATTCGTCGGATCTTCCGTCATGCGACTTCTGCATTTTTCCTAAAGGGAAATCTGTATTAAAAAGAACAAGATATGAATCAGTTGAAGTTTTAAAGAGAAAGAGACACGCGTCTTGAAGGAGATGACAGAAGACTTCCAGCATTGTTTCGAGCAATGAAAAATTCGCATGGACCGTTGTAGGGATTGAAGAGGGGTGTCAATTGGAAGTGATAATAAGTGAATAAGTATGAAATCAAAATAAAATGTTTTACAGCGTTAGTCTCGCTATTTAATAGCCACAAATCGAATAACATTTCAGGCTCGTTGATATCAATTCAAGGTGAAGCAAGAAAATAGTCTCAGAGAATGATATTTTAAAAAAATGTAAAGTCTTTCAAATTTTACTCCAACCTGTCCAGTATATCTTTTTCTACTGGATTGTTAAAGTCGGCCTCGAGTGATCAGAAGCTTCTCACGAAAACATATCTAGAATATTCTGATCAAATGCTGTTAGTCTTAATGAAGCTTCGATTTGGCTTGCTGTATGAAAATTTAGCAGTTCGGTTCAAAATTTTAATTCCGACTGTTGGCTCAATTTCCAAGAATGGTTAAGAAGACCTACTTGTGATTTCATGTTTTATTTTTATCTTCCTTATTCAGTAACTTTTGTATAAATCAGAAGTACATTTTATCTATATCATTTAGCTGAAAATGCATAAACAATTACCTAAAAAGCATTACTTTTTTAAAAACTTGAGGTAAAATGTCTCTCATTATATTGTGTACTCAAGTACCCATTCTATTATATCAAATTATACCAGATGATATTATACCAAATTAGAACTAATATTTTATCTTTATTCATTGTGTACAAATGTAAATGGTTCAGTGTAGGCTAAAGTAATATGCTATTTAGTAATGCATTTGGATTACTAAATAACATATATATATATATATTATTCAAAGAACCATCCTGACAATTTAATTTTTTTTTAAATTTTACCTATTGTTTTAATGAAATTATAGATTATTTTGTAAAACATTTTAATTTAATATACACTATATTTTGTTGGAAAGTGGTGTTTTGGCAGGAAATTTAGATTTGGCCAAGTTGCATGAAGGTTTATATTTATTATTTTGTGTTTTACATTTTTTAATGTCTTGTGTTGAAAGATATTAATTTAATATCCAGTAAGCAATCAGCCACTGCATCAAGAACTGAGAAGCAGTATGAAAATAATTTTTAAGCAGAGTCTACAGTGATATTTTTATATTTTGGATTTTTGTGATAATTAAAACTAATTTTGTTAAATTTTTGTGTGGTTAAATTAATTGTGGTTAAGTTTTTATATGACATTTTACTCTTGTTTTCTACAGTGTTTAACGCGCCCGCCAGTGGACTGCGTCTTGTAATGAGCTACTGTAAGATACCACTCACACAACCCCCTTAGTGTCAGTGTGTAAGCGAGTGAGTTGGCACTCGTGAGTAAGGATAGTAAATATAATTGTCGTTCGGACGCTGGCGCGTTCGCGTACGATGAACACATCTCAGCTCTTTCTCTGATTGCTGCCATTCTACTAGCTCTACTATTTCCTCCAGAAGATAATAGCTTCGATTGTCTTTTACCCTATGATAAACATGATAAACTGGGACTACTATGGCTGATGATATGGATACAGAGAACATCCAAGACGAAATAAGTGCCTTCCTGGGTCTTGAAAGCAGCCCGAATTAATTCTTTAATTGATAAAATCCCTTTTGAAAACTGTGAAATAGTTTGTGTCCTACTTGCACACAGAAGCTATGAAATCGGATCCAATAACGAACCTCCCGAAACAGCTACCCACTACGTAATTATCTCCTTCTAGACCAGTGTTTTTTAAATTGTGGGTCATGACCACAAATAGAGTCACAAAATGAGCTGTTGGGTCGCAAAAATTTAATTTAGGTGCTTGAATTGAAAGAAACATTAGTCGAAATGTATTCGCATCGAGTTTAATCCGTTATATTTCCTTTGAAGCTTGGATACAAAATCTTAATACTGTTTAAGTTGAGCTGTAAATCATATTTACATATTTGCAAAAATACCTCTAAGTGCATTATTATCGCATTTTGTATTTCAGTTTCAGTATACTTCGGAATCAAAATATTTGTATCACTGTACACGTGTGATACAACGTTCTGCACAACACATGCGAATAAGTCTCGACGCTGCTGCCATTAATAAGACGCTTTTCTAGTACAGTCAGTTAGTTGTTTCTGTTACGTCACAAGAGTGTACATCACAGGAACAATACAGTATACAACGTTTCTGTTACATTCGATTAATATTGATATATATAATATATATTTCAATAATTATAAAATAGAAGTTATTTCTATTATTATAAAATAGTTATTATAAAACATAATTATTTTTTACTCAGGTATAATAAAAAATATGAGTATTTCACTTTAATTAAACAAAATAAGTTTATGTTAAAAATTGAATGAATTAGAATTTGAAGTTATTTATTAACTACCTATTCAATTAAATTAGAAAATAAACAAAATGATTTTTATTTTATGTATGCTTATGTATCGGGAAAGAGGATAGCTCGGGGGTGGGGTCGTCAGATTAAAAAGTTTAAGAACCACTGGTTTAAAATATAATCAGATGATATAATTGCACTTCATCTTACACGTGAATTTAACTTGGTCTAGTCTGGACTCAGATTCGGATTTTATTTTGCAAATTTTCTCCAGTTTAATGCACTTTTTAGATGTGGTCAAGAGAAGAGAAGAAAAGCGACAAATTTAGAGTTTACATTGTAAGCAGATGATATAAATAAACTCTTACAGCCGATGACATGAATTTAACTTGGACGAGTCTGGATATCACAGAAGGTGATACGAATTAAATTTGGTCCAGTCTGAATTTAGATTTAACCATTATTTCGAAAATTTATTTAGTTGCAACTTACACCTACTCCCTACTTTTGTTTGGTTTCCAATTACTCTACATGTTTATTTTTGTTATACTTCTAGAACTAATAATTTACAAAAAAAAAAAAAAAAAAAAAAAAAAAGTATGTTTTCCCCCCCCCCTTTTATAACGGGGTGCATCTTCAATATATAATTTGCATAACGAAATAATGTGAACCAGTTTTTCCCATTGGTGTTTTTTCAAAGTATCCCCTCCATATACGTTATATATTTTTTTCTTTAATTATAATGCCCGCGGCAGTCTAATGGCCACAGTTGCGAAATCACGGCCGTCGTTGTTTACGTCGAGACATTGGTTCGACTCCTGATGCCACTGTAGACCCACCGTATAGCGGGGCTGATGAACGTTATATATTTCTAGGTCCCAAGCTCTTCTGTTGGCATGGTGTGGAAGTTTGGAGAGGATGTTGGTAGCTCCGGTGTCGTCCTTGTCACTTCACCAAGGCTCAAAATTACGAGGTCCGTTGCCAATAACCATCCCCTTGGAAATTCTGCCAATAGCCCTCATGTTCGTTCTAAGTATGACGTCAATAAAACAATCAAATAAAATCTTTTAATTACATTTTTTTATATTTTTGGTAATAAATAGTAGAAAATGCTACTTTTACCCATCCATATTTATAGGACACCCAAAAAATTGCTGAAAATCAAATAGTTTTTTTTTTTTTTTTACTTCGAATAATCACTGAAATGTCAGCTGTCAAAATGTATAATAACAATATGTCTCAGAAAGATGTAACCTGGTTAAAAATATAACCAATATCTCTGTTGAGAGAACATCAAAATTACTTGACGAACAGCCCAATATTTTTCTATGAGTTAACAATCGAGAGACAATTAGACAGAATGACAATTTAAGTATATTGCACAGCATACAAAATATTGTTTATAAATATTCAAAAACACAACAAAACAATTAGTTGTATTGACGATTACAAAATGTATGAAGCATTAATTTTCGATCAAGCAAATTTTCTGTTGCTTCACTGTTTCTTCAATGAATATTTCTTGAATTTTTGGTTGGCAACAGTGCTGAAGATCCAATTAATCAGTTTCTCTTTATTTTGTATTCCTACTATAGTATTCAGATTTAATTCACAGATTCTGATCTGGGATCAAAACTACATAACATACTTATGTGGCCATATTTCTTGTTCCCAATTTTGAAAAAATAATTTTTTGAATACTGCAACTAAAATAGATCTGGTAACACATCTGTCATCTTCATACAATTGAATTTTAATGAATTTGAATTTGAATCAGTAATTTTTACAGAGGCTGCAGAATGGCATTATCTAAAATTAATTCAATCTTCTTAATAGGACTTTCCAAGTATTACTTAATACCTCGGTAATGCCCTTTTATCCTTATTCAACTCTACTGCCATCAATAACAATTAAACTCTAGTAGAAGATACATAAGAGTAAGACAAAAAAACTTTTTAAGAATTAGCTACAATTCACAAAACTAATTAAGATGCTTCATTCCAAAGTATAAATGTCTATCAGCAAGTCGTTACCCTTCGACCCCTTTCATTTTCCGTTGATTCTATTTAATTTAGATATCATTACCTCTAATTCAATTCACTTCACATATATCATTAACTTTAATTCAATTCCTTTCACATATATATCATTAACTTTAATTCAATTCCTTTCACATATATATCATTAACTCTAATTCAATTCACTTCACTTCTATCCTAACCACATTTTATTGTGGAAGGGATAACTTATAATTTTATGCGACTTAATTTACTATAAAGTCCCTGAGGTTAGTGGGGAGAAAATCACGAATAGCCCAACGTCACACCTCTTGTGTTTCTTCTAAGTGTGACGATAATATACAGTAAATAAAATCAACAGCCAGACACAATTTGTAATTTTCCCTCCCCCCCCAGATGTTTATGATCTTATTTAAATTTTTCTTTTTTCCCTCTAGTTACAGAATGAGATTTATCTGAATTTAATTTCATCTTCTTAGTAAGACTCTCTAAACTTAATTTAATACCCCTCGTATTTCATCTAAATGTGACTTTAATAAACAATAAAAAAACTAAGCAAACGAATATTATTTTCCTATTTTCCTTTTCCTCTGATGATTAATTACTTGAAACACCATTTTCGAGTCTTTTGCATAATTTTATTTTCCAAAATATAGGTTTAATGTTTCGACTGACTACCTATATTTGGAACAAGCTATTTTTTTTTAACTTTACTATTTTGAAAAACTAATTCAAATTTGAATTCTAGAAATACTTCTCCTTCATTTTGAACAACATTTCATTACTCGTATTACAGTCTAGGAATTTCGAAATTGTATATATATATATATATATATACACAATTTCGAAGTATTACGAATGGATATAACACCTATATCACTAAATCTGGCAAACTTCTTCAATCCATTCTTCAAAAATCTATTGACAATATTGAAAATACCGCTATTATTAAAAATAGTTTTGAAATTGTCAAAAACATGAAGGAACAAGAGGTATTCTCTGTACATGGATATGATTTTGAAGACCTTTTTAACTCAATAGATATTCAAGATTTAATTAAGGTTCTTGCAATTTTATACAATAAATATCATTTAAATCAAACAATAAAACAGGAAAAATTCAATACTCTCGTTAAACTTGTATTACAAGAGAATTTTATAATTTTTGGTCAGAATCTCTATAAACAAATTCAGGGTCTCCCCAAATTCAGGGTCTAGGGAGGTCCAGCTAGTAATTGTCTGGCCAATTTTTATTTACATTTTTATGAATTAAAACAGATTGACAATGATTCTTACTTTCTTTTTCTTTACATAGATGATCTAATTATTTTAGGTAAAACTGAGGATTTTAAACCAAATATTTCATTTTACCCTAATTACCTCAAATTATTAAAAACTAATCTTAATTCAAATACAGTAGAATTTTTAGATCTCGATTTGCAAATAGTTGACAATAGACTTATTAGTAATATTTTTGATAAAAGAGAGAGATTCAAATTCCATGTAATTAAAATACCTTTTTGGAACAGTAATCTACACAGATCCATTTATAGGAATATTTTATTGGGCTTTTTATTACGTAATAACAAATTAACCACACATAAAAAAGACAAATTTAATAACATTAAAAAATTCTTCAACAACTGTTTGGATCATGATTATCCAATAAATTTCTTAAATACTTATATACATCACAAATATATTAAACATCTTTGCGAATCGTGATCCAATTTCAAATCCACCACACAACAATAGGTCCACATAGTCGGCTTGTTAGTGGTCTAGCCGTGAAGAATCTATTTATTTACATTTACACAGCTTACATTTTTACTCACTCTCTGGACCGTTATACTCCTTTACCATACAACTTATTACCAACCAATTGTTTGCATCCTTTTACATTTTATTACCAATCAAACAATGATTTAAATCTTTTTTCAATTTATATGGTGATGATGTGTTATATTTTTTTCATTTTGAGTATGTGATATACATCTTGAAGCTTAAAGAAAATTCCGTCTTACTACTCACATATTTGAATCTTCATTTCTTTGAATTTTGTAAGTAATTTTTATATTTTGATCTGTTGATAATTTTTAGAATGATAGATCTTATTTTGTAAATTTTATCGTTGAAATTTTTTGCATTTTTTAATCATTGAACTCTTTTGTAATTTGGATTTCCCAATTCAGCCTACCAGGAATTATAGATTTTATTTTGTAGATTTTATCGCTGAATTTGTTTGCATCTTTTAATCATGAACTCTTTTGCAATTTGGATTTCCTAATTTAGCCTACCAAGTCGCAAAGGGGGAAGGTTGGTACCATTAAACTAGTTTAACCCCGCATAATCCTCAATTCCCTCCACAATTGGCTATCCGTATAACTCATACTTTTTTAATGGCGAATAAATAAAATAAATTTTTATTTTACATATTTTAACTTGGTATTTTTCGCTGTTTTACAAAATGACTAGTTAAATTAATGAAACAGAAAGTGTGTGTGTTTTTCAATTTAACTGACTTTTCATTGAAAAACTAAGCATATATATATATATATATTACATATATACAGTATTAATTACATGATCTTCAATTTTTGTTCTTACTCGTTTCTTTTCTATTGCTTTGCTATGATTTTAATGTGGTTTGGTTTTAAAATAGTCTGTAATTAATATTAAGGGTTTCTGACTATATTAAATTAGTACTCGTATTTCGTACGATGTTTTTAAGTAAACTTTTAGCTTATTTTCATTAAAATTGTTTACTTTTGATAATATTTGTAATTTGATTTTTGTTCATGCCTTTAACTATTTGGTTTTCCTTTTAATTTAGCAGTATTTTAGTTTTTTGCTCAAAAGGAATTTTTATAATATTTTAGAGTTTATAATCTGTATTTTATACAATTTTCCTTATATATGTATGTGGGGAGGGATGTGTTACCCAACTGACACCGAATTAGAGGATATCTAAATATAACACAAGAAGGTCGGACACTACACATTCTAACAAGTATAATAATTTAGTAAAAACATTTAAAAGAAGTTTAAATCAAGGAAAACTTAAGCTAATGACCTGACATTTAATAAAATAATAAAGAAGAAAAAAGTCCGAAATAGAAGAGAGAATCAGTTAACTTTCTCGGCTACCCTTCTCTCTGCTTTCCTGTTTTCCACTATTTCCTTGTATTACAGTAGCAGAAGGACTTAATTCATTTCTGCTTCAATTCACTGCAATAGATTTGCTTTGCTCGAATTTCTGGTTTATTCTCATAGTGGTAAGAGAGAGTGAGCTTGAATGGTGGGCGATCACAAGTCGCCATATGATGCTATTATTACCATGGTAATAACAAAATTTCTGAAATGTATAAGGCAGGGAAAATAGTACTTATTGGTATATAACATACATATCTAAGATCCCGCATATTACTTTTTGTGGAATCAATAAGTATATTGCGGATTCCACAGCGAACTTTCATTTCGTTGGAACTTATATTACAAAGGGGCTAGTCTTTATGACATTTCTTTGGATTCAAAGAATATCTTATCCACTTCTGAAAACATTCTGATGTGATGAGCTCCAAGACCCTCAAACTGTTTTTTCATTGACGAAATCTTTACCGATAGATAGAAAGATGTTTACTAGAAAACAATATATCTGTTTTCTGAGAAAGAACAGTAGAGAATTCCTTTCCCGCAAGCTAAAGAATTCCGTTGTATTTCGCGGAAGGTGAACCATTTACTTCTTTGGGTTCTCGGAAAAGGAACTTGTCAAGAGTTATTTTCTGACTTTGGCTTTTACAGTAGCAAAAGAACTGAAAAGTTACTCTATTTTACCTCAGGTCAGTTTGCTTAAATGGACGTTTTCTCCAAATTTACGCAGGATTTTTTGACATCTGAGTTTTTGTCTTGATGTAGGCGTTTTTATTTCACACAATAAATGATTAAAAATTTTGCCACAAATAGAAAACGAAAGCAGTTATATGTGATGTAGTAAAAGTATGGAAAATTCGTAAAGTTAGTATTTATTGTAGAAAAAAATGTTAAGATCCATAATTCACAAGTAATAAGTTAAAAATTTTAATTCTGTAGCTTAGGTTACTTCTATTAATTCTACATTAAAAATATACCATAAATATATGACGATGGTTCTCGTAATTTGATATTTTGTGTAATTCCTTGCTTACCAAACTTTTACAACATATCACAATATAACTTAGAAGCGTTGTTCGAGTTATTATGCAGTAGACCCCAATATTTTAAGTGCACACATTATTTTAATTTTGTCCCGACAAGCAGCTTCTTTTTACTTTAAAAAACAGAATAAATAGGGAATTATATTTTTATTCGAAATTTGTAAATTTTGTGCTAATTTATTTGATATATATTTGTAGTCGAGCAGGTACAAGTGAAGTTATCGAAAGGTATCAATGAGGGAGAAAACGTTGCAAAAAGAATTGAAATATTTTACTGAATTAAACTAATTTTAAAAATTTGCAATACATTATTAAATTTATGTTTCTAAAAGATTGAATTCCTCACTAAAACTATGTTCGGTAAAATCTGAATAAATAAATGAAGAAGGGAGTGTGAAGCAGAATAACTACAATAAAATGTGATAAAAAGCATTAGTTAAAGGCTCTGACTGTTTATTGTCATCTACGTAGAGTACTAGTAGTCTTCCTGAAACTTCTTTTTGTACGATAAAAGAAATAAGAAAAAAAATTCCTATACTTTTATTTATCTAAATATATCACGAGACCAAAATATTTTTCAGATAATGCTTGGTTTTGAGTCGCTACAAAAAATTCAGATAGGATTTCTTTACATAGTTTAAAAGTACTATGAATCATTAAAAAGTTATTTAATTTAAAAGTTTTGTGAAGCCTTAAAAAGTTCAAAATATAATTCTTGAAAGAAACAATTCATTTTAAGAAGCTTCGAATAAAAAAACATTGTTTGAGCAGAGTAATACTAGATGATAGTCTTCCCCTCTATTTAATAAATATTTTGAACTTTATTTGCATTAAAAGTCTAGACAAAGTATCATATTTAGCTGGCTTGCAAAATCAAATATAGGTAACTTAAGTATTTAAGAGTAAATAAGAATGATTTCATCATCTTTTCATGCTATCGTAACTAGTTTTAAAAAGCATATTAGAGAAAAGTGCTTTCAAATTTGGTTATATTCTTTTGAAATAAAAAATAAAAACGTACTTTAAAATTGTGAAGCTCACTTTTTTATTTTGCTTCATTTTGAGTGATCTTATTCAGTTCCATCTATTCTTCTTCTTCCAGAGAGTCTACATTCCTTTTCTGAAGTTTACGAAATTAAGTAGAAAATGAAAAAGACTGCGTTTTTAAGTCTTCTATATAAACTTTCTCGTTAAGAAATAGTCCGGCGAGACGACAAATCAGACAAAGGAAAGATGATAGCCCATATTAGAAAGATAGATTAAGAAATTAATTGAGTTAAGGAACCTTCTAGAAAATTTTGCAATATTGCTTTATAGTCGCTGATGCTGATATAAATAACCCTTGTCTAAATGTAGGTTAATATTTTTTTGTAGTTGCAACTTTCTTATCTTTCCTAAGTTTAATTTGTATATTCTATTCGCCTCAAGTAGTGGATTGCTTTTGTTTTTATTTTAAGTTGATAATATTTGATGAATAAAATAACAATTAAGTTTTTGTTATTAACTTATGAGGATCTGTGTTTGAACCTTAACATTTTCGAGAAACCCAAACGAGTGAATATAACACAGGTACTCAAAGTACAACATGATAATTTGCTTAACAGTGTTGAAATTCATTTTTTGAAAACTATCATGCTAAACAAAAAACAAAACAAAAACCTTTAAAACTAGTTTTTTTTTCTATCCACAAGAAGCAGTTAATATATTCTGAAATAATTTTTCAATCTTTCTTTATTTTTATGTTATTTTTCTATACTCTTACGAATAAAAATTTATAACAGACAAATAAGTGTTTTTTTTTAAATAGATTACATCGATGCTATAATCATTCATATATATATTTATTTATCAAAACTACCCAAATTTCGTATCTAGTTTGGAAACGTGATTCAATTTAGTTAAAATAATTTTAGCTCTTATAGTATTATATATATATATAATATATATATTATATAATATATATATATATATATATAACAGGGGTACTAAAATAGAATAATTTATGCACAATATTTTAATAGTTTAAACAATTCGCATAAAACAACTACCCCTCCTCCACTCTCATTTATATATTCGCTTTAAAATAAATATTATTAATCGTAATCCATTTATCAAAATATTTGAATTAAGTTGCATGTTTTGTTTCATATGTTTTAGGGAAACGTGTTAGCTTTTAATTATGTTTAACTGAGCTTTTCAGTTTATAAATCAGAATTCTTGTTTTATAATTTTCTTTATTACTTGCCAATATTTTGTTTAAATATTTTCGGCTACTTTCAAAAGCATAGCTTGAAATTAATCTCGAAGAATACAAATTAGTAACTCTTTGGTACATACTCCTCTAAAAATGCGAAAGATAATGTACAAAATTGTAAGCGATTTTTTTACATTTTTTTTCCTCATACAAATTTTAAAAAGTCAAAATGTTAATGTAGATACCTACGCCTAGATATTATTTCAATAATTGTCTAAGAGAAAAAAGAAACATAATAATACTGCAAAAGGTATCGTCTAAAATTAAAATGGTTTCATTTCATACCGAATTTCCTCTGCATATAATTTATATAAGTTGTCTAGTAAAGTGATGTGGGAAAAAAGTGTGATAAAATAATTTATATTATAATTTTATAACATTAGGTATCACGAATATAAGAGCAAAAATTTGAAATATCAAACCAACA
The DNA here is from genome assembly GCA_019974015.1 of Nephila pilipes. NCBI lineage: Eukaryota > Metazoa > Arthropoda > Arachnida > Araneae > Nephilidae > Nephila > Nephila pilipes. Next base: position 239,134 of record BMAW01022834.1, read on the forward strand.
GAAGGAATGGTGAACTCTCCAAAAAACTATACACCGCTTAGAGGAATAAAATCTTCTTTACTACACTCCAGTGTATCAGGAAATATTCTCTCGCGTGAACTCCTGAGTAATGGAAGCATTACCGCAAGGAAATTGGACAAAATGCACTTCGTTGTTATCCTCAAACATCATACAACACTGCTTCTGCATGTCATCTAGTAAGAGAGAACAGACTTCGAATTGATCACTAAAACGCATCTAGGAACCAAAGGGAATTGAAAGCTGCCGCTAAGAGCTCACTTAATATGATAAACTGGGTAGAGAGGTGGATAGTTCTGGATAAAACGTCATTGAACATCTAGGCGGGATTTTGAAGCCGTGTTATCGTCTAATTGATAAGGCGCAGATATTGTTGAATTGTACATTTTGATCATCTGCCTCCATATTAAAGATTTTTTTTTTTTTTTTTTTTTTTGAATTCTCAACAGGAAAACTTTTCAACTACTTTCTTATCATGATAAACCTCATCGTTAAAATAAATTAGGCGATATGTTAGAAGTGATGTAGAATTATTAATTTGTGATAAAATGTTATACGGGGTTTCCTCTCGCATTCCCTTGGGGGCTTTCATGTTGTGTTAATTAGTTTGAAAACTTCTTGCGAATGAATTGTGACTCGTGTAAATTAGCATAGAAATACTGAAGTGTTGTATATAAGATTGAGGAAAAATCTTTTATAAGTTGCAAAGAGAGATGCAACAGAGAGTGGGAGACTGAAAGATTATAGTTCATAGAGATTAGACGTGTGCTTATAAGAAGCTAATAATCACCCGTGAACGGACATGTAGTAAGATCTAGCTTACATATTTAGTACTGACTCGGGTTCCGTTAAGAAGTGTCAGAACTGTAAAAATTTATATTAATTTTTAGGTTTGTTTGTGTTTAAAGATCAGTTCCACATACATAATAACAGTGATATTGAATTTTGAATATTTGAAGATTCAAGGTTAAACTAATTTGATTTCCTTCATTGTGTATGTAATTATTGACTGAACTTTATTTACTAGTGATACCACAATTATATGACAGAAAAAAAAAAAACAGGATGTTTCAATGAATATGTTTTATTTAAAAATTTATTAAAAATACATAATGTTATTTTCAAAACTTTTTTATTATTTTCAGGCATTTTATTTTCACTTCATAGACAATTTTAAGGCACTTTATATTCACTTCATAGACAATTTTAAGGCACTTTATATTCACTTCATAGACAATTTTAAGGCACTTTATAGACCCGTATAAAGAATTATATAAACACAGCTCACAGATGAGAGAGCAAGATCACTAATCTCTTACACTTTTTATTGAGTACATTTCAGAACTTATGAAACTTTTCTTGAAAATGTTATTGAAACAATTAACTAATTATTTTCTGTTTTGAATAAAAACATTTTCATGAAAGAGTTAATTTCTCATAGAGAAATCCTTTGTAGCTGTGTGTATGCTCAAAACATGATATACTGTTTTATAATCAATTGAAATATATTTTCAGGGTAATTTTTATGGGGAAAAAATCACATTTTTCATTAACTGCTTTATAATTTTTGTTAAAATTTCGTTAAAAGAAAAATAATTAAATATTATTTGAATAACCCAATCAAAAAATCAGTCCAATTTACATTAAAAGATTCATGATGCCATGAATATATTTTCTTTCAAAACATTTGCTTTTATTTTAAATTATTCTATTATCATCTTCCGCTTGTACTTTTTTAAAAAAGTGTAGTAAATAATATCATACTACATTCAAGAATTCCCAAATATTTTCTTTTTATTCCATGTAATGTACATTGCAGAGATATGTATTTAAACCTGCGATTATTTTAAACTTAGAAATTTTATTTTTCTTGTAAGAAACAGTATATTTATCCTTCTAAACTTTCGTGCGCGCTCGAATAATTCATGTTGATATTATTCGTAATATAAACCACAATAACCTTCAAAAAATTTACCAATAACATTCACTCTTCATCAGATACTCGTTTTACCTCTTTCAGGAAGAACTTTTTTCCTCCTCTTAGACAAACCTGTTGCAAAGAAACAACTTATACAGACATTTTCTCCGACGTTGAATATTATTTTATAATTTATCAAACACGCAGTCTAAAACAACACTTACAGTTTTTTAAAGACTTTAAATAGAATAATGACATTTCCTCTTTAAAAAGAAGAATCAAAGTACTTAATACTTCAGTTGTAAAGACTTATTTTGGTTAGTAATAGTAATCTAATAGAAATCGATGCTTCAAAACAAAATGACTTTTATAAAATTCATGACTAATGTCGAAATATGAAACCATATATTAATATATACGAGGAGTATCGTAAAATTTTAATTGTTACTAAGAAATAACCAAGAAATCTGAATGAAGCTTAGTCTTTGCTTATTAATTTACTCCTTTGTATATCATATGATAAATTACACTATTAATACCGATTTGTTTGGTTTCAGGGAGACGTAAATGGAAGTAATACGCAATATAGAGAAGGAAGAGTTCAATCTGCTGCGTTGTACAATGAAGGCCTTCGAAAGGGGAAGAAATGCTCTGAGATGTGTACAACTCTGGTTGGTGGCTATGTAGAGAAGTCTTAAAAATAATTAGTAAAAATTAAGTTTATATCTCGGTAATTTTAGTAATAATTAAAACCTTATGATACCATGGGATTATAATTAAAAACGAACGATACTGAGGTTTGCTTCAATCTACGACTTTCTGATACCAAATAAATCAACATTAACAGCTATAATCTACAACATTATGCACATAAGGGTAAATTAATATGAAGAATACATTTTATCTAGAAATCTTGATTATTTCTTAATAATAACTAAATCTTTACAATAACCACTCGTATGGTTTTTAGTTTGCTTAACAAAAAATGAACTGAAAAAAAAACAGTTTACGAAGAATAGTAAAAACTTACAGATAAAAAAATAATCGATGCTCTCTTTTTTTGTATATGGTTGTCTCCGATGATTTCTTTTTTGCTAAGATAATCCGTAAGACCCCAAATATTTTCTATCGATGTTGTTCACAGACTCAGCTAATAGTAGAACACACAAGCAAAAAAAAAAAAACTATATGTACTTTTACCTTTGTTCTTTCTGTAGAAAAGAAGGAGAACAATGGGACATTTAATGCAGACAACCGGAAACCATTTTTGTAATGTTAGCTTTTGCCGTTTTATAATGTTTATTTATGTCAAAAAAAATAGCATTTATACTTTAAAGGCAAAAAAATCAGGGTAAAACAAAATCGAATGAGGTTTGATTGCTTAAGTGCGATCATATAGATTCTAGAAAACTGTTATCAAAACCTATTTCAAAGAAGTATTCAATTCAATTTTCTAAAAGATCTTTTTATGTGTTTGTTAAATTAATGAAGCTAATCATTCTTAATTATTAATAATAAGAGTAATTTTCCATTAATAATTGCTTAAGCAACTTTAGCTGATTATCTGGCCATTATCCTCCCTTTTTTTTATTCTTCTCTCCAGTTTTTTTTAAATACTTTTTATATCTTTTTAGTATGGAAGATCTATGACATTTTCTGCTTATTTTTATGCTTATACATTAATACCTTGATTAATGATGATAAAATCTATTCCAGAATTATCATAGCTAACCAAAACCACCGCTATCCAATGCGCAATTTTCCGCAAGTGTAATAATGTTAACCATTAATTTCGTGTGATTGATACTTTTCGACTGAATCGACGAGAAGTCGTAAACCAAAGCCTACGTCATTAAGCAAGGTTCCATTATATGTCATTTTAAGTTGTGTTATAATAACATTATTTATTTCAAATATGCCAAGAGAAATAATCTATTTTTACAAGCATGGTAGTTTTAAATATTAAATTTTAAGTGTTAGTTATGTTTCATTTTTTACAATCATAAAATATCGTAGTTTGTGTGAAAAAATTTTGATTTAATTTTTTTTGTTTCATTAAAAAGAAGCATTGAAATGAAGCAAAAATAATTATGCATAAGAAATTTTTTTTGTCAATTCTTATGCAAAGTGAGTTGTTAAACAAAAAAAACAAAAAAAAACAAAAAAAAAAAAAAAAAAAAGATGACGTTCGTTTGAAAAATAGTTATTAGGATTATGGCGAAGAAAACTTATTACACCCTGATCAGTTAAATCACCGTGGAATAAAATAAACGAAACGAAGAAAAACAAAGCAAAAGGAGTAAATTTAAAACAAGTAATTACTTCGTGTTTTCACAATCCCATTTTCTGGATATTCAAAACAAATATATTACCATGTCTTTATTCAAAATTAAAAGTTTCTTTACACACACATACTCATATATATGTGTGTGTGTGTGTGTGTGTGTGTGTGTG
>BMAW01022834.1:270779-378813 GCA_019974015.1 Nephila pilipes
TCATACAATTTGTGTAGACATATTAACTATGAAAAATAAAGGTATAATTAGACATATTAACTATGAAAAATCAAAGTATAATTAGACATATTAACTATGAAAAATCAAAGTATAATTCTGGATTCTTGGAAAATTTGAATAATAATACAAATACCATGAAAATTCATATAATAATCTCATAATTTTTACATGCAACACATTTTATTTGATTAATGTAATACATATATATATATGTATGCATTACTTTAATTAAATTTTCAAATGAAAAGAGGGATAATGGTTGACAAGATGACACTGGAGCACCTGAGTCCTTCAGCCCTGAAGTTCCATATCAGGGAGCTTTCTTTGAGACATGACAACAGATTTATCCAGTCCTGAACTGCGATTTAATTATTGTTCATTGGGGATTTAAATATTTTAAATTTAGATTTTAAGTCAAATGAGAAAGAAAAATTAAAATTTAGCAATGTGTGAAAAAGAAGTAAGAAAAAAATTAAGAGAAATATTGTATTCTTTGTTATAACTTTAGAGAGATGAAGAGCAGGGGTGAGGGTAAGGGTGACATTTCAGCTGACCAATGGGAGTAACTGCCTTTCATGGATGTTGCTATTGTAGAAAAGATTGAAATGTGTGTTTGCAGAGTGAAGTGATGGGAAAAGATTGCATCGTGATTGGTCTGTTAGTTTAGAGAGGTGGGCGGGGTGTTTGTTTATGAAGTTCTGTGTTGTTTGCGTTGTGAATAAGAGAAAAAAAATTTGGAATTAAATTATTAAAGAGATAATTTTTTTATATCTTTTTATGGTGGGATTAGGGACATAATTACAAATATTTAGCAGTGTTGTTGTTGATAGTCATGAGATTATTAAATATCTTAATTTTCTTAATAATTTGTTTTACGGTGGGGAAATTTATTGATGTGTATATGTCTGTGTTTCTCATGAACAATCGCACATTAACTATTCTTTTCATGTTGTTTTGTGCTTTTTTCTGTGTGTGTTGGCAGCGAAATCCCAAATGGGACAACTGTAAGTCAGAATAGGTCTGAGAATCAGAGAATAGATAAACAACTTATAGTTAATAATTAATTTGGAATTCTGAGCAATTAAGGGGTAGGGGAGATATGATAAATTCAAGAGCACAAGAACATTAAAATCCAAAGTGATTTTGCTTTCGCAGAACATTTTATTATTACAAAATTAAAAGGTAAGAATCCCTTTTAAATTTGGATCAGCATCAAGAAGATGCAAAAGATAAGTACATTCATAAAATGTAAACAACACATTGGAAGAAATCAAAAAGGTAAGTGCATAGCAGAGAAAGAACCAGGCAAATAATGAATTTGAACATTGAATGAGTCATGCATACACATATTGTTTGAAAAACAATGACTTAACTTCTGATTTATAAACAAATTAATCAATTCTTTTGGGACATCAACTCTCATAAACTTACAATAAAACAATGGGGTTCTACCACATAAATCAGAATAAACTACTTACAAAAGATAAAAAATATTTAATTTTATTCATACATTTAATACTGTTTGAGAAAAACATAAAAATTGCAATAATTGCTTTAAAATACACAGTTACAGTCAAAAATATATTGACTGAGGAAAGGATTTCAGAAATTGGGAGACAGCATATTAAGATGCATTCTGCTTAAATGCAAATAAATTACTAACAAATTTAAATATAATTTTTAATCATGTCACTTCCAAATTTTGGATAACATTTACATATAGTCAAGTTATAATTCGATGAATAGTTTTATTGAAATAAGGTTAGTTTTACTGAGCTAAACACTCATTAATTTAAAAGAATTTTGTATGCTATTTACAAAATTCTGCAGCTAACGGGGGGGGGGGGGGGGCATGAAAGATCAGATTATTGATTGTTTATTAACACTGCATTTTACACAGAAGCGTGAGAGCTATTGGGAATGGATCTTATAATTTTGAATCTGGGTGACGGGACAAGGATGTCATTGAGCTGGTACCCCTCTCAAAACTTCCACTCCGCACTAATGTAAATAAAAAGACTTTGATCCTCAACAAATTTAACATGCATCATCTCTGCAATATAGAAGGTCTTTAGTGGTGTGAGAACTTGAGTAGATGGAATGGTTAGAAATTTTTTTGTCATGTTGTTTCTTATATATTATGGCCAGGGTCTGCATTCCTCTCACAGAAGAAACAATTAACATAATTTCAAGGATTCAATGTACTGCATTAGTATGATAAATTTATCCAACTATTAGTTTACACTTAATGATAAATATTCTGTTTCAATTTCATTCCATCACTTATTCCACATTCGTAAAAATTACAGATTAACATTTCTTTATTTCTTGCAACTTCATGAAATAGAACATTTTATATTATACAGTAAGAAATATGCTATTTTTTTTTTAAATCTCGCAGTTTTAAAAACAAAATCAGCCATTAACAAAATGTGATTAGTTTCAGGTGATAGTACACGTTCACTTGAATTTTCTTTGCTTTAACATAATTTCATTTTATAAGGATATTGTTATACACATTTCATATGAATTTTAAAATTAAGAAAAAAATATACTTTGGATAAGCTTGCAGCAAGGCAACGTTTTGAAGCTATGGCCCGATTTTTAAAAATTACAGGTATAACTTTGCAATCATTCCAAAGAAACTTTTCAGCCAAACAAGCACTTCGTTCTCCTCCTAAAAAGTACAAAGTTTACACCAGTTAAAATATGAATAAAAAATGTAACAGTACAAAGAATGCAATTTAATAAACATACATATATTTATTTAAATTCAATAAATTGAAGTATTACAAAAGCAATTTGAACAAATGTTTGTCATGAATAAATTGTTGGACACATAAGAAAACTTTCAAAAATTATGATTACAATTTCATAAGCAGGTGAAGAATTGCATACAATATCAACAAATGTCAATTTAGTATTTAAAAAATTAAATGAAGCAAACAATTCATTATTACAGACTGCATTAGCAGTTCATCACCCAAATATTGAATAAAAGCAGTTGAATTTAACCAAAGTTACAGAGCAGTGAATGGTATAGTGCAGTGGTTTCCAAGGGATCCTGGGGTTCCCCAAAAAGATTTAAGGGTTCAGCGAATAAGAATTCACACATTTTCCTCGGAAAGTTTACAATCGACCCCTGAAATTTATGTAATTTTTTTTGTGTGCAATATACTGGTATATGGATGTTTAAACGAGATCAAACTTTTGATTTTACCAATAGATGGCCTTAGTGGCAGATTCTAAACTTCTTTACAGGGATACTGCTAAGGCAATTGTCTATCCAAAATGGCTAAACGATTGTCTAGCCAAGGGACATAGAGTCTATGTCCCTTGGCTTCTTATAACACTACCAGTTGATCCATATAAAGCACATTTTCATTTGTTTTCATCATAATCACCAACTTTTCTGCATTGCATATTCTTAAAAGACAATGATTAAATGGAAAAGAAAAAAATAATAAAAGTAATGTATAAAAAAATTGAAAAGTCGTTAATTATAAAATATTCAGGGTTCCATGATCATGGGCAATAAATTTTGGGGTTAGGTATAGTGTAATGTTTTATACTGAATAATCTCAAATCTATACCAGAAAATAACTGTTCAAATATCTGAAGTAATTAAGGAATATTACATATACTCCTTGTGATTATCACAAAGCTTTACAGCAGGGGTGGACAACCTTTCTGGAAAGAGTACCACTATCTGAACAAAAAGAAATCAAGTGTGCCACTCCCATCTCTTTCAACATAAAAAACAATAAAAAGATGAAAAAATGCTATTTATAAACTGATTATGAGGTTTTTGCAAACAGTAAAATCTTTTTTACTGTAAGTCTGAATACTGCAGATGTGCAAAAAATAATGTAACAAAAAAAAAGTTCAAATTTAGGTTTTATTGTCAATAAGCATTATACATATTCAGTCAGTTACGTTAAGTATAAAATAAAAATGAATAACTTGAAACATTTGATCCGAATTATTAAACCGTCAGAATTTTACGAGTGTGGTTTTTGAATTTGTATATTTTGCCCAGTCATTTATATTAAAATTAGTTCTCCAAATTTCTAACAAAATTTGATGTATTAGTAGCATATCAGTTAATCTTGAATGAAATTTTTATTTTATTATGTTCATAATAAAAAACATTTGTTCACAAACATATATTGATCCAAATCTACAACAATGTCCAACAGCTAAATCTTGAAAATTTAGAAAGTAGCTTGTTAGTACAAATTTCCAAAATTCAATACAATTTGGATCACTTGTAGTTGAAATAAGTACCTTTGTTTACTTTTTAGCATAGTATGGTGCAGTAGGTCAATTTTTGTTAGAAGTTCATTGGGGTAATAACTAATTTCTTGCAATGGAATTGAAAAAAGTTTTGAGGAAAGATCAATATTTATTAATCTCCTTGAAAATCATCAAAACTAATGTTGAATGAATCCTGCAAAATGGATATTAAATTTTTTATATCATCATCATTCAGAATTTTCAGATTTTTAAAATTTTTCATGAAATCTGCATGTGCCACAGGTAGGACTCTGCCATGCCAAACTGTGACACATGACACAGGTTGGTATTTCCATGTTTTACAGCATGGAAATAAGTCATTAGGTATTTTGAATATTTAATTTGTTCTGGTTCAATAAAGGGTGATATATATATATATTAAGATAACAGTTATAACACACAAGTTAAAGTAAAGTATTTAAAAAAAAAGTAGGAAAAGTCATCAAATAAAACACACACACAAAAAAAAGTTTTGAAAAAGAGGGAATCACTAAAGATGGGAGGGAGTGGAAAGTTTTGAAAAAAATTTAATAATATAAAGTACACATATTCTTACAAAAAGCTATAATCAGTTTTAACACAGAAGCAATTGTTGCTCATTTCTTTATAAGTTACATGTTGTGCTGTTGAAACATGCATATTCTAGCTAAAGGAAAGTATTTAAAAAGACAATTACATAAAAAGAGCAAACTGCATTATATCATAATTGAAACCTCATACAAGACTTCCCTTTAATTGAAATATATAGATGATTGTCATACATCTTTTTGTAACACATTAAATATTTAATAATAAAGCCTATACTTCCTTAATAATATAATTTAAAAATAAAAAAAAAAAAAAAACTTGGGAAAAAAGAGCTTCAGAGAAAAACTGATCACTTTGAAAACTATTTTTAAACTTTAAAATATTTTCTTTTGCTCAAATAAATTATATGTTCATTTATTACAGCTTGTGTTTATGCTATTATCAATATATACACTATATATTGATGGGATGGCACCAGTACTCTATGCACTTTACAATGATTCATAATCTTTGCATCTGAATTCCCATAATGGGTCCATGAATTCAACAACCCATTCTCCCTGAAGCATCTAGTAACATTCCATCATATGATTGATGGATAATTTAGAAATGGAGAAACAACTATCTAATAGTCAATTCTATTCTTGTCTAGACAACTTTAAAAAGGGATTAGTGCATTGATGACAATACCCAACTCATTACTTCCCCCATTCAATGATCCTAGTTAGAACACTGTAATAAGAGCCCCTATCATGAAAGGTAACAAGACCAATTCTATTTTGCCATGTTTTCACCAGATCAGATAAGTTGAAACTCATTTAATTTGTAAACACAAGTTATGTAACATTAAACAAATAGGATTTGTTCAAAATATGTCTCATTTTGGTGTTCTACTTGAGTTCAAATCTCTCATAGAATCATAAAAATCTGGATTGTTTAATGTTGATTAGTGATTTAGAGTTAATTATGTTAATTGACTCAACATTAACTTTTAAATGGAGATTGGCATTAATATAGTGAAAAGTTATGAAACGTATACGGTATTAAACTTCTTTTTTAGAACTTCTACAGAAATACTTGACAAAATGTTTCACAACTTTTGACATGTAAAGAATAAGCCAAAACTCATACTTTCCAGTGAAATTTCTGTAACTGGCACATTTTGGGGAACATCACTCAGTTGAAAAGCAAAAAATGTATTTTTGTTTACCCTTTTCCATAAAAAGCTATAAATGATTTGCAACTTGTTCAAAGTATTTAACAAGCTATTTCAATGTCTGTTATGCATTTTTATAAAAGTAACACTTATATTCAAGTAAATATAAATGTTTCTTTAAAAAGTCCTTTTTTAACTAAAATACTCAGAAGTCAAAATCAAATTTTATGAAAATTACAAAAATGCTGGACAATGTACCAGAGAAACATTATATTCAAATTAAAATGAAAACCTTGAATATGCAATGTTATATATCCTCAAATATGCAAATATCGGCATTTAAAGCAAAAGCGTTATGGATAAACATATATATATATATATATCCTTTTATAAACTTATAACTAATAACAAAAAATCAAGTTTAATATTGTGAAAATTCAGGAAAATGTTGACAATATAGTGAGGCTTATTTTTGTTACTCTTTGAAAGTACAGCTTATATATAAATCAAAGAACAACAATTCTATAAATGAGACAAGTTTTAGACTTAAAGCTGAGATTGGTCATATTAAAAGATAAAAGTTAAATTCAACTAAAAATTTACCAAAAATCAATCATATCAATATTTTCATACCTTCTATCAGGAGACAGATTTTAAAAGTGGAAGATACAATATCATCCCTTTCTGAAATAGAGTTCCCAAAAAATAATGTTTGGCCATATGGAATTTTTTCAAAAGTTCCATCATCTCTTTGTCTGGCCTTGTTATTGATAATCTATATGAATAAAAAAAAAAGTCAAACAAATTATAATTTAGCAAATGGCTTACAGTATGACTAATTAAGAATGAAATTATTCTCATAAAACTAATCACATTCTAACCATTTAAAAAAAAAATAGAAATAGTTTAATAACAAGACTTATTTTCCATTCATATCATCTAGACCCAGCGAACATTCTAAAGGACAGTTGTATTTTGAATGTAAAATAAAACATTGCAGTTTTAAATCCTAAAATCCTACAGTTCATTATACTGGACTGAATGGTACAGCCATTTGTACAACCTAACTTTAAAAATATATGATAGGACATTTGTTGAATTATCATTTGAAAATGGCTACCATCACAAGAAAAATGATTAAATGTAAGTACACTGTTTTTGTTCCTTTTTTTCCCTCATTTTACTAGAGTATTTTAATACTAAAGCAATTGAAATACTAAAATTAAGTCCTTTTACAGTACTTGCATGAATTATTTTGAAACAATAGCTACATTTTTATCCATGCCCATTCTATTAGATAGTGTGTCTTTGATAGTTGATTATATTCATACTCACTAACTTTTGCCATACAGAAGCAATATATATATATATATATATATATAAACAGAAAGTCATGGAATGCTCAAACATTAATATTTAATGGTTAAATTAGTTAATAAGAACTTCCTATGATAGTTAAAAACTTAAACAATTATTTTATGAAGAGTATGCTTTTAAAAATTTATTAAGATTGGGCCAGAATTGTCCAAATTAAATACAGAATTTTCACTTAAGATTATAATAATTCAAGCACATTCTATACTGTGTCAGTTTACATATTGAGTGATTTTGTTAAAATAGAAATTTCTAAATTGTTTGCTTTTAGAAATAAATTTTCACTAGTAATTAATTATAAGAATTTTTTAATGTGGATGGAAGCAAATCATATCCCTTTACTTTTGTTTTAATTTTTTTTAAAAAAAATCAATAAGAAACAAAAATTTAAATATTAAATAAAAAAATTACTAAATTAATAATTTAAAAATAATTTGTCATTTTCAACACAGTTGTACAATTTTTTGTTTTACTTCTAATAAGAGTTATTTGAAAATCAACATTATTTAGATGCCAAAAAAGATGCAGAAATTTTTTTTGGAAATACTAATGAATGGTGATGCGACAGACTTCATTTTCAACATTAGAGTTGAAGATGAAGAAAAAGATAGCGGCTAAGAGCAAGAAATTTTAATATCTAGTGAAATATTAGATGAATACAGTTCAATTGAGAATTATATGAGACTTCTAATAGTGATACAAAACTAATATCTGACCAAGAATCGCAGTAGGCACCCCAATTTTGGAAGAAAACTGAAAAGTAAATGTCATATTTAAAGAAATGTAATTAATGATACATTATTTGTAATGGTTAAATAGTCTATTAGATTATTTATGGTATTTTACTAACTACAGTTAAACTACCTTAAAGAAATCACAGTGGTTAAGTAATGATTCTTCTATGGATAGATACAATTGGACACCACAGGAATATGTTTATTTTCGGATGATGATATTTTAATGAAAATGTGCAAGTACAAAAACATGAAATTTCATAAAGAGACAGATAATGCTTTAAATATTTTGTTTAAATGATATGGAAACATACTTAGGAGCAACAATGCTGATGTCATGTATAAGTTAACCAAGAGTTCGCATGTATTAGCAGAAAACTATGTGTTCCAGCTATAGCTAATACTATAACTAGAAACAAATATTTTCAAATTAGAAACCATTTGAAATTACTTGATGATATTCAAGTTCCGATGAGCATTAGGTGTGTGTAATAAGATTTCTGAAAATTGTAGAATTTTTTATAAAATATTTTTCCTTTTAAACTCTTAAATAAAGCTACATTGTGCATTTATTTATTAAAATAAATATTTATGTTGATGTTTGCTTAATAGTAAAATGTGTGTTTTTGTCTTGCAAAAACAATATCCATCACAATGGATATATCAAAAAATACAGATTTTTTTTTTCTTGGTAAATGGCTATATGTGGTGTTTTATAAGATTAATCTTAAATAAGATAAAAATCAGTTGAAATATATGAGCTTCAGTATCAAGAGGATATGTATTAAGATAAGAGTTTTCATAATTAAAAATTATCAATGAAAAAAAAATTTGATTAGAAAAAAAGAATATTAAATCAAGAACAAGTAAGGTGTTAATTGTAAAATTTTTAAGCCCCATTGAAATTTTAAAGCATTATTATTAGTGAAACTTTTATTATATTATCTTTCAATGTCTAATGTTTAGAAACTTTACAAACAATACTCAAAATTATTGTGGCACATAATTTTACATGACTTATTTTAATCAAAATTCAACATATCTTACAGTTTCAAACTGCTAAATCATCACAACTTTAATATACATTTATCTGACTTTGGTAGCAAGATTACTATTTCCAAGTAAAAGAATACATTTTAAAATATTTATTTCCTTCCTATATTAGTGTGTTTATATCAATTTTAAAGTACTAATGATTATTGTTGAAAGATCAGTTTAACAAATCATCAAAATTTCATTTTCCTTTCCTTGAGGCTGGAATATAAAGTTACAGGAATATCTGAACAACTAAATTTTCTCTTGCCCATTCAATTGTCAGTATCACATGTAAGGGCATTACCAAATAATAAATTATATAAAATAAAATGAATAGTACATAAAACCACTGATAACACATGTAAAAATTAACACTTACATTATGGTCCTTGTGAGGAATAACATGGTATATACTATGTTTTTGTCCTTTTGCTCTGATCTCTTTTTCTTCACAAAAATTCCTTCCAACTAAGTCTCCAGCTCCAAAGAAGCCTTCAGTAACTAAATTCAAGCCAGGTAATTTGGCAAGTTCTGCACCCAAATGACTTTAAAAAAAATTCATATATAAATTAGAATACATACACGTTTACAAAAACAATATTATACAATAAAATTATTAAATAGAACTCTTAATCTACATTTAAGAAATAGTTTTATCTTTTTTTTTTTAATAAATACTGATAAAATTACTAAAATTCCATCAATCAGATTAAATTTGTGTGTGTGTATTTAGTAATAAAACCATTAAATAACACAAATTATTTATTTTATAATCTTTTGCAGTCTTTATTTTACAATCTTTTGCACTGTGATTCACATTGAACATAAAAACAAACATGCTATTTTTTATAATTTCTTACATACAAAACAGCCATTTTTTCATAATCCCTAAACTGAATATAAAGCATTTTTGAACTCACATGCTTATAAAAATTTATCCTAGTAAATCAAATGATAAATAATAGTACTGTAAAATAATTATATGAATCTTAAAAAATTTAGAATTTAAAAATAGAAATAACTAAATGTGATAGAGAAAAATTTTAGTCATGATACAACCTAAATTTCAGTGCATTAACAGAAATCAAAGTAACAAATAGTTTTAATTATAAAAGATAGTATTTCTACTTATTTTACAAAGTATGGAAATAGCTTCCAGACACATAATTTTTAACCTTTGATTTATTCAAGTTTTTATGACAAGGCATCAAGAGTCAATACAATTTTAAAAATTGCTTAATCCTTTAGAAATTATGTTTTTAAATGCATTAATTACCTTGAATGAAAATGAAGTTAAAAAGGCTAGTTTAGTAATGTTAAAACATTAATAACACTAAGTATTGGCGAAAGATGTCACACAAAACTTCATTAAGTTGTAATATCTGATATTACTTACATGCAAAATTGCTCAGCATTTTTACTAACACCACTCGTTCCTCCAATGACATAGACACAAGCACTATTTTCTTCTATTTTTAACTTAGAGGACAAATCTTCAACCTAAATTTTTTTAAAAAATACAATTGACTCTAAATCAGTCAAACTGTACATAATTCTATTATTTTGAAATAAACTCAGATTACTTTTTCTTAACTTCAAACAAAGCAGAAAAACATGGCAAAAAATGTACATAAAATTTAAAATGTGCCCTTTTAAATGATTTCAATTCATGTGTACCAGCATAGTACTGATTCAAACAACAATAATAATAATACATAAAAATTGTAGTAACTGATGAGGATAAGAAAACAGTAATAAGAATATTTTTTAAATTATTAATAAAGCAGATAATTTTACATCATTGCAAGAAAAAAAAATTATCACTAAAGCTAATTTCAGTTGTCCAAGAAAAGCAAGAATCAATAATCTGAAAAAACAGTGTGACATAATTACAACTTTGACATGCATAAGTTAATGTTTTCCAATCCTTTAAACTGAAACAGTTAATAAAGTAGGATAATAAATATGACAGTCTATAAAAGAAAACATTACTCCACATTTTCTAAATTAAAAATATTTCAGTTTTCTAGCCATTGCGTTTAAATTAAGATGTAATATAAATACATTTCAGTTCAAATCTAAAAAATAAAACATTTTCTCCACAGCATAAAAATTAGTAAAAGATGCATTTTAAAACCTCAGAAAATTTATGTGGAGCAGAATAGATGGGTTAAATAGATTAAAGGTTTTTTAAATTTTGATAGATTCTTTGGAAATTAGCTACTAGTCTTGAGATGGATATTATCCATTTCAAGACTAGTAGCTAATTTCCAAAGAATCTATCAAAATTTCAAAAACCTTTAAAATCTCCACTTCTAAATTTGTTACATTCAATTTGATTAGTTTTGATTTATATTTATAGTTCCATTAATTTTGATTTAAATTTTTAAAACAAGATACAAACCATTTTCTGTATATGATCCTTATAAGATTTCCTAATTTTTCCCTCCTGTAAAGTCTTGGTAATTTCCTTTATAATGTTTAAAAATGAATTATTCTCTTCATCTTCAGCACCTGTAAACTTCAAAATAAAAATGCTTTACTTTTGTGCAAAAATCAATAAAATATTAAAATACATAAATGATAAACCATAAATACTACCTCAGATCAATTTAGTTTGATTAACATTACATAACTGCATTAGGGGTATCAGGAGTCAAAAGTCCTATTATCAAAATAAGAAATGAGAATCACTCACCATTTTCCACACCATGCCACTTAAAAAAAACTTTCAAGGCTCAGAAAAATATTGAAGCGATCTGCTTTATTCAACACTATACTTTACAGGGATGAATTTTGAATTCAAATCTCTAAATCAGCAGTTTAAAGAGGTGATAACAACATCCTTTTATAAATGATACACAATGGCAGTTGATTAAATTGAATTCCTTTATTTTATATCATAATTTCTATGGAACTTCAAACAGAATTGGAACCTTTAAGTGATAGGTGTAATGGAAGAGCTATGATCCTTTTTGAAAAAATCTTGAGAAGGGAAAACAACTTTTTAAGTTATTACAGACCAGAAAATGAGAGACTAAAAACCCATAGATCCTTTCTATCAAGCATTAATGATCTCTATGACATGATATCCCTACACCAACTCACCAGGTTTACCCACAAGAATGGAATCCTCTTATAGATCTAGACATGCTGGAGGGATACCTGAATCTTGTTTTGGGTGTTAATAAGCAGCACTCATTACAGAGTGAGTTAAATGGCAGAAATGCTGCAGACAGGTGTAGGATTAAAAAAAATATTTATAGCAATAAAATTTCTAAAATGCAGCAAATGATAAAGTACTACATAAATTTTGTTGATTTGAACAACAAACTATAATTATAAACCTTAACTATAAGAAAATCTTTAAGATAAACAGGTGGTTATCAAAATAATAGAAACACCTGTGAATAAGTAACATTTTTGAATGCTCTTTGTAAGCCTTAAAATATATCAACCAGGTTTTATTTATAAAAAGAAATGTATACATTCTGGTAGCATGTGGTAGCTTTATTGAAGTTTTGTAAGTCTAGGATATTTTTCAAAAGCATAAAATGTTGGACCTCTCAGATATTCAAAGAGGCCAAATTATAGGATTCCGTCTAGCAGGAAGGAGCAACTGTGACTGAAACATCCCAACTTATAGGCGTTTCTAGAGGTGTGATGCCTAATGTCATGACAGCGTACAACACAGTGCAGAAAGACAAGCTACACAAAGCAAAAGAATAGCTCACTGATTAAGATTGACAGGTATTGAAGCAGATTGTAATGTCTGAAACGCAAACAACTGCAGCAAAAGTGACCGCAAAGCTCAATTAGCATCGGGATTCTCCAGTGTCAATGATTACAGTGAGAAGGCACCTTCATAAACAGAACATTTACAGCAGAGCAGCAATTCCCAAGCCACTTATCCCAGATGTTAATGCCAAATGTAATTTACAGTAGTGTCACTCACAAAACCTGGCCAATTGATAAGTGGAAGAAATTAATATGGTCTGACGAATAGTCTTTCACACTTTTCTCTACAACAGGACAGGTGAATGTTTGGAGGACGCCTGCAGAAGCATATGATCATGATCATCTGCTTCCAACTGTCAAGCATGGAGGTGGATCTGTCATGATATGAGCAACTGTGTCGTGTCTTCTGCTAGACCAATCATAACCCTGAAAGAAAAGATCACTAGGGAGAAGTATAGAGAAGTTTTAGCTGACCAGGTCCATCCTATGATGTAAACTGTGTTTCCTGCAGGAGATTGAATTGTCCAGGATGATAATGCACCTATCAATCACGACTTGTCCAATTATGGTTTAATGAACAAAAGGATAAATTTAAACATCTAATTCGGCATACAGTCACTCAACCTCTATATAATTGAACCGCTATGGTCTATTTTAGAGCGTTCAATACTGAATCAATATCCTCCAATGGCATCTCTCCTAGAACTATCATGATATCTCCATGAAGAATGGTACAATATTCCTCTAAACACTATTCAGCACTAGCATGAATCGATTCCTAGGCGAATCCAAGCTGTATTACATGCCAAAGATGGCCCTACACCATACTAATAAAGGATTCTTTATAAATTTAAGGTGTTTCCTTTATTTTGATAACCACCTGTACTAAACAATACATATTCCTTTTCATACATTAATACCTACTATTGACCAATTTGGACCTAAAGCAAAATTTGAATTAAAATATCTAATTATAAATAAAAGTCATATTAATTTGTTTCAAATATTCTTAATAATGTTTAGTATGTCGATAAAAATTAATTATTTATATTTGATACTTTCATGTAGTCCAATCCAAAAATGAGAAAAATATGCTAAAAACATTTTAAAACAGATAAAGGGGGGAAATTGGCAGAAGCAATGAATCGCTATTTCTGTAGCCTTTTTACATATTTATGTGGGTTAATAATTAGCAGTTATAAAATTCAAGACATTGCAGGAATTACCTGTGAAAACCACCATTAACATTCCTAAGAGTACAATATAAAACTATACATCAAAATTTCTTTTAAAAAAACAATTTTAAATTTTTGAGCAATAGATGGAAAAAGATAAATGAATATATAATTACGATTTTCACACCAACTAGTACAATTGTACTTATTAACACAATTTTACCAAATGTGTGAAGCATACTTCTTTCAAAAATTCATGTCAAATAAAATAAAATGATTTTTAAAAAAAGGAGAAATATAATAAATGTTTAACATGTTTACTTTTATAATGCATATAATTAAATAGTCCAACTTATAAATGCTACTATTTTGGCAAGTGAGAAACTTCCTTTTTTAAAGCATCTGTTTTTAATATAGTACAATTCATATAATATAACATTTACTAAAGTAAATTTGAATTTACATTTTTAAACATATCTCATAGATCAAAAACATGCACACTATATGATGCATAATATGCAATTAATCATTCCCTAACCTTTCATGCCTTTGCTTATGACATTCCCTCGGGACAAAAGAGAGTCAAAATGAATTGTCTCAAAGGACGTGGATTTTTTTTTTTTTTTTGATAAGCCTGACTTTAGGAAAAAAATCATAAAAGAAAAAGTTTTCGTCCCAATGTTATAATTTTTGGTAACATTTTAGATTATTACTTAAGCTACTACATATTTTAAAATTCTCTGTAAAATTTCGTCTTGGAGAAAATGTACACAACAGAATTAGAATGAATGAATTAATTAAAGTTAAATTTAATGGCGCAAGACCCTAAGTAGGCTATGTTGTACCAAACATATGTTAAAATCACTAAAACTATATGAATTTAAAAATATGGAACAAATACCATGTGATCAAATTCCATGTGAAAGGTTCAAATATGGTGTAAAAGACCAAGTTGTTTTGAAAAAGTAAATAAGGAGGTTTTCCTCCCCCAAGTCAGATAGGTTTAAGACTGATGAATTAAAGAAAATGCAATGATGACCAGAAGACAGAATAGTCAATTAAAATGGGATGAACAGTGTCAGAATAACTAAAAATATTGCTCTCCAAAGTTTAAGAAAATTAATCATACTCTCATCATTTATTGGCTCATTAATCACGAAAGTATATTCTTCTACTGATAAACAACACTTTCTCGCCATTATAAGCAGGAGTCGAGGCTTTCCACAATAAAAAGGAAAGTAAATGAAAAACATCCAAAAGCAATGGAAAGTGAAACAGTACTGAATGTAAAACTCTAAAAAAGAAAGAAAAAAATGCATAGCAAAAACCAATAAAAAAAAGCATTCAAAGAGAAATCAGAAATGCGAATACACATCACGTGGAAGTTTAAAGAGCTGAGTTCAGTTTCCATTACGCTTACCCTTCTTCTCCACAACAGCTGATGAGTAAAATACTGAATTAAGACAGACTGTGAACAAACTGCAGATCAAGATCTTAAAACTACATTCAATTAAAAAATAATAGACACAGGGTGCAATCTAGAGATTTTTAAAAATCGCTCTACCTTAAAATGCCAGTATGCATTGTTTGGCCCCCTGAGCTCATTCTCCAGTGATGCATGGGTTGGACGCCCAGCTGTGAACAACGATTGCGAGTGATGCAAAAAAAAGACATCCATACCAAAAGAGTTAAAATGAAGATCTGCAGTTTTAAAAACACTATACAACTTTTAATGGTACATTAACAAATGGCTAAAATACAACATATAAAACACAACAAAGAGTATACAATATCCCAATCTGGATAAAATAACATAGTACAATTAAAGATTATTCAAGCTTCATTATATTGACAAGATAATATAAGTATAGAAGAATTTAAAGTACATTAAAAGTGCATACATACTGACAACATGTCTTGCTCTGGGAAAAAATTCAAAATAATATTATCAATCTGAAATTCTCCATATTTTATGACAATAACATCCACTCTTTGTTCGCAGAAATATGCCTAAAATTCAAGATTATGTACATAAGACACTCAAAAATTTTTACAGTAAGAATTTGTAAAATACTTTTTGCACCCTAGAAAAAATATATATAGCACATCTTTTTAAAAAAAACCTAATTAACTGATAAACTTTTTCTTGATGAATATCAATAATCATATAGTTATTTTAACACCTAAAATACAGGAGGATATTAATGAAAAGCTGTACAAGAGTAGTTCTGAAATGTTATATTGTCATTGAATTAATTCCTGAAAACCTTCATTCTTCTCCAATACATGCCCAAATATGCTCTATGGAATTTATGGTTATGAAGTATTATGAGTAGCCTATTCCAAAAATTTCCATCACAAAGAGAAAGATGATTAAAATTTGAACTCAAATGTTCCCAGCATGTTCAATTCAATCATGTTATTTCAGTGAGGAAAAAATCAACTGATTGATTCAACAATAATAGACATAACACGTTTTAAGGACCTAGTTATACAACTATTGAAAATATCCATTACAAATACATTAAATTCTTTACGATATATAATTTTTAAGTATATAAATTTTATTTTACATATTTAAGCAGAAGTATAGCCCATTCTGATTACTACACCCACATATTGACTACTTTAAAGACTTATTTAGTATTCAAGTAAACAAATATACTTCAGTTTCTAGTTTTCAATTGGTTATCTTAGTTAAAAGCCTTTACATCATTACAATTTTAGCATAAATAAACAGATTAAATAATTTTTGGCTAGAATACATCAAACAAAAATATTTCCCTATGTAATTCAATTATAAACTCTTCTATATAACATTGAGTTCATTAAACAAATTAAGATTATTATAAATACATACAAACTGAAGCAGGAATTTTCTTACATGATAATTCTAAAAATGACAGGAATAAACATGCTAACTAAATATCATCCAGAGTTCAGATGCTATTTAGAGTTCATTAATTTTATTCATTAATCCACAGTTCAGATGAGAATTCTTTTCTGACTCAGTTGCTAAAGCACATATCAACAGGCTTGCATATAAGCAATTTAAATTTTCCCTCAAAAGTGAATAATCATCAACAGCTGCAAAGTGGCAATACAGAATTCAAACAATAGATAGCAGTACATCCCAACCTAAGTACTATTAGTTGAATATAATCCTGTCCTAAATTCTTTCAAGCCTAAGACACCCCATTCATAAATCAACAGTAATGTAAACAGTTATGATACATGCACCCAAATAGATCCTGCATCTTGACTAGCCAATTACTTGAGACAACCAATGATATCTACAACACTCAATAACAGTAAAAACTGAAAAAAAAACCCATCTTTAAATCTTGTTTAGAAAGTTGCTTGACAAATAAATTTCCCTTCCTGAGTTATGGGAGCGAAAATGCCCAGTAACTGGTCTGCATGAAATCTTTTATGGCTCAGTGTTTCTGTAGATTGGAATTGAGGTAGAGATAATTTATCCTAAAACATAGAAATAAATTAATAGAAGTTACTGAACCTTCAGGAAAAAAATCATTAATCCAGCAGAGTAATTACTAGATCTCATTTGTAACATTGGATTACAGCTACTCAGACACTGGCAAGTGACTTCACAATTTTGAAGAGTAATGAAGCTAACATGTAACTTCTAGATTACAACAAAAAATAATTCCAGTCTCTGCTGATTTTAATATCCGACAGTTTTTATCAATTCAAGCGATTATTTCTTTTACAAAAAACTTGGCAAACTAGCATCTATGTTACTATATCTACATGGCCAAAGTAACACTGCAAATCACTAAAGCAATAATTTAATTTATACTTATTTATAGACAACAATAAACAAATTTGGCAAGCAGTATATTTCTTAGTACTAAACATATTATTATTCATCTTACTTGCGATAATATTTTAATAATTTGTTAGAACTTAAAACATGAAAAAAAGAATTCCATAACTATATGTAGGAAAGTGAATCATTGAAAAATCTAGCACTGTTTAACAATATCATTGCCAAAGGGAGTCAAGAGTATTTTCTGTGTGAGTAAAATGTTGTATTACAATAAAAAAAAAAAAAAAAAAAAAAAACCTAGGGTTGTTGTATTTCGTTATAAGTCATAAAAAGTTAAATCTTAAAATCCCATTTTTAAAATACAGAAACTTATTTACTCAATCAATATGAATACCTTCTAAAACAAAGACATATGATAACATATTACAATGTAATTGAAAGATAAAAAAAAATATTAAACATACCTGTTGCAAACAAATTTGAGATTTATTGTATTCTTCTGACATCACAACTATAACAAAGCTTGCCTCTTTCACTTTTTTTTTAAAATTAACTTTCATAGCTTTAAGATTTTCATAATCAGAACTTTTCCCTGAAGTAGAGCCATCTGAAATACAATGTTTATTTTATAAAAATACACAGGAAATAAAAATTGCTACTAAATACAAAGAATAAAAATTTCATTTACTTTATGCAGAAAAAAGGTAAAATTAAATTTAAAACCGATTTTTGCTATAATAGAGTAACTGTAAAACGCTTTAAATTAAAATTTTGAATTGTTGTTTAAAATAAAAGCTTTTAATCTTTACAAAAATATAGTGATACACTGACATCAAAATGAATAATTCCATTTGACAAGAAAAAAATATTCATTTTCAATTCAGAATTGCTTTACTCTTGTCTATATTAAAATAATGCCAAGAGTATTACACTTTTCAGAAACTAAACAAAGAAAGACACTAGCTAGTTACAATGATGCTGAAATTGTAAGAAAAACTGGCAGATCAAAGCTGTAGAGTTAATTTAATGTTACATAAGGATCTGTTGACAGACAGTTTTTTTGCTGGTAGCTCCTCTGATTACTTCTGGACAATGGATAACATATCTGTACATGTCATACTCCAAAAATTCCTGTATGAAGGAGAATTATGTAAAAGTTCTTCTATGATTCTCTCTGTGTTCTGACCTCAATACAATGGAAAATATTTTGAGGCATTCTAGCTTGAGATATTTTAGAGAATAGGCAAGAGTACAGCAGCAAGTCTGATCTAAAAACCACAATTAAAAACTGCTGGAATCACACTGAATCCAATACTTTCCAAGCTCTGCTAAGTTATATGAAGCAATGATTAATACATTGAAAAAGGTGGTTTTTATGTCACTTACTAGAAAATATATCAAATTGATTCCATACTTTTTCAACTTCAACTGTATGATAATTTCTCATAAAATTTTACATAATGTCTCACTAAATTTAAATATATTTTTGCAGTGATTATTTCAATATATCACAAAGTATCATTACATGTCAAAAGAACATGATTCTTAGGTCATCTATTTTTACATAATAATTTTTATGAGCACTGTTAAGATTCCGAAATCCTAAAAACACCTTAGAGTATAATGTTAATTCTAAGAAAATTTATAATTTCACGCTTAAATCTAGATTATTGGTTTTAATTTCATAAAATATAACTGAAAGAGTTAAAATTAAATGTACTAAAACGATCCTAAAAATACTTTCAATAGACAAAAAAAATAAATTCAGATATTTCTCTCCTTTTACACTCCTATAAAAGTATAAATTTTTTTTTATGTTTTAGAAATAATTTTTAGCTATGTAAACAAAAAAGAAAGCAAATAACTCCTCGTTTTGGGGAAATACATGTTTCGTTTCTTGTGTTTGTAGAGTAATGGAGATTTATGATGTATTTTAGAGGGTTGGGTGCATGATGTCATATTACTAGCAGTGCATGGGGCAAAGAGAGGCAATTATTTAGGCTCAGGGGCCACTTTGTGAAAGTGGAAACTAAAAATGGCAGCATCTTTTAAAATGAATGCATTCATTAGTTAGTTATGCATTTCAGAAAAGGTATAAATTGTACCATAAAAAACAGTAAATATAAATTGCATAAAATAGTGACAGTTTTATGTAATTTATTTAAAGTGCTAATTTCCTAGTATCTATAGCATTACACACAATTAATTTTAGAATCAGTTTAATGAGACAAATGAACCCTATCACCCTTTTCTACATTTTTTTTTTTTTTTTTAATCAGGTGAGATCAGGTGTGAGGTTTGTTAGGATTCTAATCACAGCCTTCAAGTTAATGTCTGTCAAAGAACATCTATATTTACTCTTGCTGATCTTCAAACAAGAAAAATTTTGCTCAAAAGTATATGTAGACCCAAATATGGAGAACATTTTCCCAGTAAATTTCTTTATATATGGAAGTTTCTTCAGCAAACAAAAATTTGTTAAAGTGATACTCCTTGTGGATATTCTTCAAAATTCCTGGACCGATTATGAAGATAAAACTGGAAAAAAGTTTGAAATACCTATTCATAATTATTTAAATGTCAATGATCATTTTTTTTTAAATAAGAAGTGATAATGCTGAAGTAGTAGAGTCAAAAGCTGCAGTTGTAAATGAAAATGATGATTTCACTACAATAAAGCCAAACTAATCTCCTGGAGAAGTAGTGTACTCAATTGCTGCTATTCATAACTTTCCTTCTAGCTTTCCTAATGTACTAGAGGAGCATTTAAATTCTTTAAATGTACTTCATTTATTTTTGCATGATTGTTTTTTTGCATTATCCAGAGACAAACAAAAATTTCTGATTTCTTTATGCAGAATTCCAAATAAATAAGGATTATTTAATAGGTATTTATTTTCATTTATTTATACTATCTAATACATTTTACAGAAATCTTTTTGAGATTTTATTTACTTATACATTAAAAACTTATCATTTATATCATATTATTATTATCATATTATTATTGCATTCATATGCAATAAACATTAATAAGCCATGGTGTCACCAGAATCATGGGCAAGGGCACTTCACTACAACTAGAGAAGGGGGGAAATGCAAAAATTACTCAACACTATAAACATGGTCTCACTCCATTTAATATATATTTCTATATGCATGAAAGCGAGGGGGTGTTAAATAAAAGCAGAGCACCCCTGGTTACACCACTAGATATGAAGAAAAAAATTATTTTCGTTTCAGTATTGATTCCCGCTGAAATGATAATTATCTTTAGAACTATGTATTATTTTGGCTCTTAAAATACTGTGATAGAGGGATTTCACTGCACTTGTCTTCCACCTATATTTAAGTTATTTGAGCATCTTTACACAAAAATTATATTTTAAGGGATTCATAATATTACCATTACATTATACTATCTATATTGCTGGATATTTTCTTTCAAATAATTTGACATTTATTCTCCTTTCAATCAGAAATAAAATTTGAGGAGAAATTTAAGCTTTATACTTAATAGTGAATTTTTTTCATAGTTCAAAATGTCGTTAATTGTGAAATATGAGAAACACATTTTTTTAAATTTCTGTAATTGCTTTCTAAATTTCGATATATATATATATTCTATGCTTTAGATTAATAGAAACTTATTTAACACAAATTCTTAATTTTTAGGCTAACAAAACATTATTAATATTAGGAAATAGGTGAGCATAGATAATATATCTTCATTATTCCATCTTCAGCTCATTTAGAAAGCTTTTAGAATTCCTTAACAATGTTTTCGTAGCATTCCTTTTGCATAATGGAAGGATAAATAAGCATGATTTCATTTAATAACAACAACGCAGAATAGAATAATAACTATACTGTGGATTGTTAATTTTTTTCCTCTAAAAAAAAATCAAGATAAATTTATAACGGGAAAAAAATGGAATTTTCAGCTAAATATGTGAGTGTAAAATAAAAGTTTACTAATACAGTAAACATACTTGTCAGAACTGTCTTTCATCTTTTCTTATCTAATAATTAAATTGTTCACCCACTTATAATACATACTTAAATAGCATATAGTTCCTTAAGTTTAATCTTAAAGACTCCTTAGCATGTGTCAAACACGATTTTAATCCGGGGGGGGGGGCCCAATATTCAAATTTGAAGGAATTAAAAAAAAATTCTACTATCATTTCTCAAATGTCATTCATCATGACTGAGGATATAGGTTTGCTAAATATATATACATATTATATATTTTCCTCAGGTGAAATAATACTTTTGCTAACACTCGTAAAGATTCTAGGGAGAGCTTTTACAATGAAATCCACTAAAATTTTATATTTAGTTTAAAATATTTCATTATTATTATAAGTAATGTACTAAATTTATTTTTAAAAAATTACATTTAAATTGTACAAGTTAGATTTCATTATTTAATGTTAAAAATATTTTAAAAGTCACTTGTATTAACCTTCAAATTATAACATTTAGCTACATTTTTTAAAGATTTGAAAGAAAAAAAATTGCTTTAATTATATTAAAGTGCATTTTTAGTTTTACTTTATACTAAAATAATCCATTACATAATTAAATTTATAAAATGTATTAAGAATTCACGCTTGATTCCCATAATTCTATATTTAGAATTAAATAAGAAAAAAATCTAATAATAATGATTTCAGTAGAAATTCTTAGAAGTCTGCTTGAAATAGTTACTCAATTACATCCTCTATTTTATTACTATTTATTATTATCTTCTATCCAATTACATCTACTTCTTCTATTTTATAGTCTAGAATTAGTATTTAAAAAATTATATGCAAGCTCAGATTTTGCAAAACAATTTGGTTTGCAATTTTTGAATTTAAGTACAGGGTGTTTCATATTGAATGGGACAAAAAGAAAACATGATTGTGAACGTTGTAATTAATATATTTAGAAAATTCAAATTTGCCTCAAAACTACATTTATTCAAGTTTCTACAGGTGTTCAATATGTGCCCTTCCGGTGACATGACAAATGTCTACACGGTAATCAAGCTCCTGCCACACTCCTGATAGCAACTCGTGATTCAACCACTTCGGGTTTCGTTTCTTTTTGTCCTGGGCTTTTGTTCTTGCATAAGCTGCTGGTATCCTGGAACTGCTTCACCCACCTGCTTATGTTATGCCGATGTAGTAATTCTTTACGTCTTTGTGCAACAGTTACCAAGGAGGTCTTGGCATATTCGAAAACGCAGTACGATTTCTCCTGCATGGACGACATTTTGTTTAACAGCGCCTCTAGCGGCGAGTTCGTCATTCGATAATTTTTCCCTGTTGCCAAATAAAACTTGTATAATTGTAATTGCAGAATCAATTTATTTTGGCTGAATAAATCCATTACGGCAGTCACACTGCGCTATTCTTTTTGTCCCATTCAATATGAAACACCCTGTATATTGATAAGGACACCATCAGTTCATATCTACCTATCTTAATTCCATACTACATCACATTATGAATTTAAGGGCCAATATTATTAAAAGTACACTAACCCCTAGTAATTCTATCCCTTTTCCCATGGAATGAAGACTTCAACATATGTAGACTGAAAACTCACTATCTCACCTTAACCATTTAATTTTAGCTAAATGTATTAAAATGATTTATAATGATGTAACAAAATACATTACATGTCTTTATCTATAACACTGATGAAATTATAATACAAATAAATACAAAAAAATTAATAAAAATGGTAAATAAGTTGCTTGAAATTTCCATTAATTAATATTAGAACAAGAACAATTACAAATATAACATTTATTTCCCTAAGTTTTATTAGAATAAATTTTAATGGGAGGGGGAGGAGGGTATGTGTGAAATTTTATTGCAAAAATTAATGAAGTATCAAATGACTTAACTAGAATTCATGTTTCATGTACTTTAAAAACAATTTTAGAAAGCAATGTTACACTATTCTATACATACCTGGTGTGGCTATTAAATAAGAGACTGATGCTGTAAAACATTTTATTTTGATTTAATACCCATTTACTTATTATCACCTTCAATATATACCCCTCCTCTATCCCTACAATGCTCCATGTGAATCCTCCATTGTTCGTAAACAGTACTGTAGTCATTTGTCATCTCCTTCGGGACGTGTGTTTCTCTTTCTTTCATACCTTCAAAAGACTTAAATCTTATTTCTCTTAATACAGGTTTAACCTTAGGAAAGAGATAAAAGTTGCATGACACAGGATCAGGTGAATAAGGTAGAGGGTCTTACACTAAGATGCTGTGCCTGACTAAAAGCCTCAAAACGGACAATGCGGAATAGCTTGTTCTTCCATAATTTAGGAATCCCGGCAATCTTGAAAACGCTTGAATGACTCAAAAACATATGCATGCGATAAACATTCATTGCAATTCACTTCTTTCACTAAATAATAAGTTTCAGTATCGGTTTTATGTGAAATTTCTCAACAATTCATTGTTCACTTTTGATTTTTGGTGAAACTCATATGCAAATGAAGGCTACGGCTATATGGATATGTTTACTGAAGCAAGAGGCATTGCATTCGAAAGAGAAAGCTTCACACTAAACAGCTGTCAGTTGCATACATTTGGCACATGCATACTCCTGTAGCAGCATCAGTCTCATTATTTAATAGCCACACTTCATGCATATATATATTATATATATATATACATATATAAAGAGTTTAAATAAAACTCTTACTGGCAGGCTCACTCCCTTTTAATTGGGAAATAAAATATGAAAAATCCCAAAACAAAACTTTGAAAATTCTATAAAAATTTAGCCTTTTTTCAGATTTATATTTTCTACACTTAATTATTGCATAAAATTTTAAGTATTTTCTACACTTTGTTAAGTTAAGATATTTCATAAATCCAGTGATTGATTCGATCCAAAACTTTAAAAGACTTCCTGTGAATAACTGGCTCATAACATTTAAAAATAAAAAAAAAACTGCTGAAACCTTTAGAGATGAATAGCAGACAAACATTAGAAATTGTAATTTGTTTAATCAACACAGTCTCATGTATAGAGAGGGGGGGGGGGAATTGGTTATTTAATGACATGTCTTTTTAAAAATATTTTTTCCTCACTGTTAAGAAGTAACTTTAAAAAATACTTAATTTCAAAAATGATAATTTATTTTGGTAACAAAACCTAAACATGTGATTTTTATTATATTTACATCTTAATCACTAAGAAATAAGTAAATTTCATTTTCAGTGTTTTCAAAATTATATTTTAATAAAATTATGCTAAAAATTCAGTCTTTTCTGTCATAATCTAAAATTTTGAAATTTTTTTTTTTTTTGGCAATTTAATGATAGTTTTATGTTGCTGATAAAATTTTAAACTATTATATTTTTGTAAACTAGTTAATGAAGCATATGGAATAAATAGAAATGCTTTTTTGTTTGTTTATATAAAATAATAGATTAAGAACTTTCAAAGACTTAAAATTTTGAGCACGAAACACTGATAATCTCAGAATATATTTTTTAATCAGAATAAATATAGATATAAAATATAAATTTCTTTCAATTTTTTCCATTTATTTGGATTATAAAAAACTGTCCTAATGAAAAAGATAGACAAATTATTGAAAGGAGGAAAAAATTATTCTGTGACAGGTCACTTTCCAATGCTTGAATAAGAATAAGAATAATAATAAATATAATAATGCCTGGAAGGGGATAAGAAAGTCCATTGGATCGTCCTTCAAAAGTAAATTTTAAGTGACATAAAAATACTGCACTGATAATATTTCAAAAACATTAAATAACATTTCAAGATTAACAACAATTAATTTCTACATGAGCAGACACATAAAGAGGTAAAATTTATTTTATCAAGTATCAAATTACATTTTTATGTAAAAGTTCTCAAAAAGGAGTACATTTTAAAAGGAGGTTAAATACTATTTTCAGTCTGAATTAATCAAATCGATTGACTATCAAAGATGGTGCACACAATAAAAGAAAAATAGTTATTATTAAAAATAAATTAACACTTAAATTGAATACAGCTAAAGATAGATTAAAAATTGCATCTATACATCAAAGAGATAGCTAAATATTTATCTTTAAAAGTATGCAAGGAACTGAAAAAAATGATATGTTAAACCTAACAATATAAAACACATCCAGTAAACCAAAAGAGTGTAACCCTTGGTCACTTAGTGGTAGAGTATCTGCCTACCACTAGATAGCCTCTTATAGGTTGAGAATTTAAAACTTATGACAAGTTATAAAACACAGCCAATGTTTTTTTTTTCTCATAGATAGCTCAAATTATAGAATAAAAAGGAAAAACTGTGTCTGTAAAATAATATCACTATATTTATTCTTATTTATAATCATATTATTTTATACTTATAAACATTATAGTGAATATATAAATAACTTAAACAAGTATTTTTTAATATTGAATTAATTACAATCAATTTTTAAATTGCACAAGTTTCCAC
Organism: Nephila pilipes; assembly: GCA_019974015.1. Lineage (NCBI taxonomy): Eukaryota > Metazoa > Arthropoda > Arachnida > Araneae > Nephilidae > Nephila > Nephila pilipes. The sequence goes on from BMAW01022834.1 coordinate 297,115, forward strand.
AACTTAAAATGAAGATTCAATCATACTTAACATTACTTCATAAAAGAGTGAAAGAAGGATTTTAAGCACTTAAGATTTGTAATATTGCCTTCAAACAAACAGTGATTGGACTGGTCTCAAAAAATTTGGAATTTTTTTTTTTCCCTTTCCTTCTTTCATTTAAGAGAAAATACAAAAAAAAAAAAAAAAAAGTATGATTGTGTGTGTGTGTTTTAATAATGAAAAGTATGATTGTGTGTGTGTATTTCATGGAAAGTTGTTTCATTATCAAAAAATATTCAATCTAATTTTCATTTTAAAAAGTATTACAAAAGATGAAAGCTTAAAGAGTAAAATATATGTATGTGTGTGCACGTATATCAATTTTGTAACCCACATATTATACTGCAATGAGTTTAAAATAGTCAAATATTTCATGGAAAGTTGTTTCATTATCAAATACATTGTTTCATGACCTTTTATTTTAATTACCAAAATATTTCCTGAACTATTCAAATATTTAAAAAGCATTTTATACTCTGTAGTTAAAATATTCAAGATTAAAAACTCCTTTAAATTGGAATTTCTAAATAATAGGTCAACAATTTGTTTCAAAATTTTATATGAAAAATAATCATATAATTTTTTTTTAATTCATCTCTTTAACCCAAACAACATTGAGTCATATCAGCTATGTATAACATATGCATTTCAGAATGTTTCATTAACTATTTCAGAAAGTGCAATGCAAATTTTAATTATCCAGCAAACCTTCATATTATTGACTAACAAGAACTAACATATATGAATAAGAAAAAATATTTTAGATAGTTGACAGGAAACATAATGCGTAATTACACTGAAGGTTCCATCAAAATTATAACAGAAGAAAAGAAACATACTTCTATCAGCATCAAAACTTAAGAGCTGATAAAAAAAAAAAGTTTAACTCAATACAAATGGCTTATCCTTCATCAAATAAAATTGATTAAAACATTTCATTATTACTTTAAATCAATGCAGAATTTTTAATAGCATAAGGTAAAAGAAAATTTCAAAATATACCGCGACCAAGAACAGTAAGCAGCAATGATACATGCATTTACTCTTTAAATCAAGTAAATAAATTAAAATTCAGTTTAAGTACCATAATTCCTGGTACATAAGGAGCACTTTTTTTTACTTCAAAATATTCTCTAAAATCAGCATGTGTGTGAGGGCTTTGCCCACCAAGAGACAAACTGATTTATCAGAACTATATATTAAATAATTTTTCCTGCATCAAGCATAGAAAATGAATACCACTAATACAAATGTTAATAACAATACTGTTTTGAGCCAGTAGAAAGCATTAGAGATGTAATATTTCAGAGATAGTACTTCCTGAAAGAATTCACGAATGAATTGCATATGTATACAGTGTAGAGTATATGTATGAATGAATGCTATGTAGCATAAGGTTGCTTAGTTTCTTCTCGCACGTTAAGACCATGGACTGCAATGCTGAAAGTGGCTTAGAAAATAACATTTCAAGCACTTATTTAAGGGGCAATGCACAACAGCTTTTAGATGCATCATTTTTTATAAAATGGATAAAAATTACATAAAGCTTTGGTTCAGTAATGTGTACATTAAATGCAAATTAATAAATATAAGTTGCACTAGAGACTTTATAAAAGAGAAATAATCTTCTAAAAGAATACCTCTGCAGACTTATGTGACTAAGTCTTTAAAAAGAGGTAAACACTTTTAAAAGGAGTGAAATTAACAACATACTTGATGGAAGTGAAGATGACAACTTGTATAAGGAAATTGACAAATTCAGAAAGTGATAAACGAAGTGAAAATAGCTATGATATGATTTAAGCAGGAATGATGCCAAATTCCTGGGACTCAACAATGAACAAACACAAACATATTTACTAATCTTTTAATATAAAAGGTCCACATTTCGGTTGTACAAAGTGTTATCTTTAAAATAGGTACTTTAATCCTTTTCTGTCTGATCCAAGCATTTTCCATAAATTCTAACCTTATAAATCACAATGCATCTTTATATGCTGGGAGAAATGGTACTAGGAACAATTATTAAAAAAGAACAAGTAAATACACCGAAGAGTATTATTACTATTTGGGAAAAATAGATAATTTAGTTGCAATTTAGCAACTTTATTTTAGATGAACATTTAAGCTTCACTTTAATCATTTTCAGCTGAACACTGATCATACAGATAATGATTAATTTACAACAATGAATAAAATTTATCAGAGCTAATCATTTAGGATAAGAATCAATGGCGATTTTAAGAAATATTAATACATAAATAAGGAAAACTTCTACAAAAGTAATAAAATTTTAGGAACAGTCATTTCTTAAAACTTAAACTTCTTTTTTATGCATACCAAAACCTTCTAATCATAATTAATGGCAAAGCTATAGAAGTATAGAAATAAAATAAAAATTATAATTAATAGCTTAAAAACATACTTCTAATTTCAGAACATGATGAGTAACAGTTTGACTTATTCAATGAAATGGCATTAGCATATGCCTTATCATGAGAATAAGAATCAAAAACAGGAGACTGAGAATGACTATCATCACATAAGAGGTCAATATCTCCGCAAGTATCTGTTATATCCACAGAAGACCAAACTTCATATCCTTTTTCTCGTAACACTTTCATGATTTTCTCTGCCTATAATGAATATAATATTCATATAAAATATTATAGGAATATTAATACAATATACTTCCTTTATGAATTGAAATATTCCACGAAATTACATAAATATCAAAATTTATTCATTAATAACCACTAAAATTTAATACATAACTCCAACTGACAATTTTTTTCAGCTGACATTAAACAATTTTTGTGGTATGAGATAGCAAGCTTAAGTTAGCTCACAATCCACACAAAGACAATTTTTAATTTTTTAAAACATTCAATTGTAAGTTATATCAATCACATATTGGATACTTTTGAATCACTTTGACAGTTGACATAACAATTTGGCTGTAGTTTAAAAAGTGATTGACAAAAAAATTCAGAAAATATTATTTTACAAACAATAGCTTCATGTGTGTGGGTACAAAGTGCTACATTCAAGATTTTTTTTTTTTTTTAAGAATTGGCACATAATAAATGTTTGGTTATATTTTTACATCAAGATACTTCATGTAGGAAAACTTATATCATTGTCACAGATACTATGCATTGTGCAATCATACAGATATTCATCTGACTTCTGTTTGCAATTCTTTTAGGTATATGAAAAGTTCAATTTTTAAATATAAGCTGATATCACAACACAACAGTTTTTTTCCCCTCATTTTGACATATTTCTTAAATTTCCAAGTCCTGATGGATGAAACTGCACACTATTACTATTCTCTCAAAAATTTATTCTTTAATTTGAAAAATGCCAAAATATTAATAATAATAATAAATAAATAAATAAAATGAAGAATTTCATTAAATACAATTTCATGTTTTGCTCATGAAAGAGTGATGATTTCAGACTTACAAATGCATAAATCACAAGAAGTTCTAACAATGATTTTAATTATATTTCATAAATGAATATATATTTCACATATGAAGAGAAAAGAATGAAATTGCATCATGATTTTTATAACTTTCAATTAAATATTAATGATATTATATTATCATAAATTGAAAACTATTTTTAATTATTACAGTTTGTTTTAACAAAAACTGAAATTAATATCTACACATATTCTCGAAAAAATTAACCTATTGTTACAACACAACTAATAATCATTTCACATAAACATAATCAATAATAATTCCCATATAGCATTTCATTTCTGACATAATTATGATAAATTTATGTACTTACAAATTGTTTTTGTTCAGAGTGTGCACTAATTACAATTTCAGTCTTGTTTTCTAGGGAATCCTTAGGTGAATAAAAAGATGCACTGCCATTTTGCAAGTACGGTTTAGGCTTATTAGAGAGGAAAAATCATTAAAAACAATTCATGAATATTGAACATATAAAATCAATATTAATATCCACTTAATTAACATTCCTCCAATGTAACTATACATTATTTTACTTTACATATATAAGTAGCTTACAAATTTTACATTTATTATCCATATTATTCTACACATCTCCCAGAATGAGATATATAATTCAAACTAGCTTAATAAAATATTTTGGTCATTTAATAAGCACATTAAACAAATTGTTGGACATTTTTAACACTAAATATAAGATACTGATTTTAACATTATATATTACCAAATGGAGATAAAGCTTGTCAATGATCTGCTTTTATTGACAAAAAGAAATTAAATAAAAAAAAAAAAAAAAAAAAAAAGATTTATTCTTCCCCCCAAGCCAAAAGCATAAATTTTACAATACTGTGTGTGATATCTTAAGAAATGGTTGATATCAAAACAATAAACCCCCTCTGATTTTCAAAATAAAACTTTCATTATAAAACATAATCAAATTTCACCCACTAATTGATTCACAAATTAGAAATAATTTCTCTTAAAACACATGAAAATCAACAGGCTCTTTAAAACAGAAATACAAAAATAAAACATCTAACATTATATAACTCCGCTAAATTATGGACTCTAAAAAATCAGTTTAAATTATGAAGTCTGATAATCAGTTAAGCAAAAAACAATATTGACATATATCAGTAAAATCAAAATATTTAAATGAATCCATTTACATACTAATATTTTTCACTCTATAACTAGTATAATTTCAGATTATTCTTAAATGATACATATCTATAAATAATATAAATTATATAAATAACTAATTAAATTAACTGAATAGTAAAAACGTCCCTAATATTTAGATATATCATTGGCCAACTTTTAAAATATTTTTCCATGCCACAAACAAGTGAATAAATATTTTTTCTGACTGAATTATGATTATGTATATATATATATTTATATATATATGTGATCAGTGATCATATTTAACTGCACTACACCTAATAATAATAAAACAAATATTAAAATTTTTCATCTTTTTCAATTTAAGAAATCATAGAAAATAAAATTAATCATATTTACATCCAGAAGTGATATACTATCAGGAGTTGATACATCTTGTTCCGTGCAGATTTTTTTTATTTCTTTTGCAACACGATGAACACATCTTTGATCCCACGAAGTAATATCGGAAGAAAGACCACTAATACCTACATAAATTGATAAAAAAATGTTATTTACATCGTAAAAGAAGCTTTTAAAATTTATTAGTGGAGCACATTATTTATTAAGTTTCCTTACCAAACAGTGGGACGATATCCAGAACCAGTTCACTTCAATTTTAACATGAGTGTCATCAGTAAAACTAACAATTATTAGGCAAAAAAACTTGTTATTCTGATATCACATTATCAAGGTTAAAAAAAAAATGTTTAAAATTTATATGAATTTGAAAACATACTAATTTTAAACAGAAATGTCAGTAATTTTTATTAAAAATTCCACTTTTTGTAGTGAGAAAAGAAAATACATGTTGATAGATAGAGTAAAAATTAATAATACAATGATGGTTCAAAAACACTTGTGTGTGAAAACGAATTGCTTTACAAAAGCAAGTTGATGTTGCCATTGTGTTCTTCTAAATGTTAATTGATGCCATAAACAATCTGACAATTATTCATAAATTAGTTTTGATTTGCACCATTGTTGCCTAATCAAAATTTGATTGCTGCCATGCCAAGCTGTCTTCATAATTTTGCATTTAATAATCACCAATAATGAGACCTGGATTCATCATTATAAACCAGAAACCAAAAATCCAAAACAATAGGTTCCTTAAGTGAATCAGCTCCAAAGAAGGCAAAGTTTGTCCCACTGAAGAGAAAAGGTATGGCGATAATTTTTCAGGATGACAAAGGTGTCATTCATGAACTTCTTAGGAAAAGAAAAACAATGATTTTTTAATCCTATAATGAGTTACACATTTCTCATATCTAATATTGGTACAGTATTGTGCCATCAGGCACATTAAAATAATATGTCTAACAACATTTCCTTTTGAACTACCCTTATAAATAAGGAATCAAGTTAGTCCATATATTTGTGAAAAGTAACTAGAGAGCTTCATAAAACATCTGCCAGAGGCATAAGTGCAGAGATTTGGAACAAATTTAGAAAATAGTAATTAAAATTTATAAAAAAAATTTCTATTTCTTTCATTTTTTTCTGATAACCTTCTGTCCAGATTTTCATGAAACATTATAATTTTTAAGGATGAGATTTTGCAGGAAAACATTCTGTTTCTTCTTTCATAACCACCCATCATTCATTCAAAGTCTTAGTTAAAACCTTATTTTCATTAATATAAAATCTTTAATAAATTCAATTGTTAGAATTAACTACATAGCTTTAAAATATTAAATTTTTATTTCCCTTTATTATAATTTTTTTTTTTTATTCTTACAGAGTGAAGATTTTTTGTGATGTGTTATTTTCTACACTCATGTCCATAAATTAAGGATAATGCCAGCTCTGGTAAATAAAGGTTCAGAAACAAAACAAACATGACTTTTTCATAAAGCCAATTTAGTAAACAAAAGATAAAGAACAAAAAATATTGTGTAAATATGATAACATTCATAGATATTATGATTTTTGCTCCCTGGAACAACTACAAAAAATATCTCCCAAACAAAAACTTACCATTATTAGGTTAATATGATGGTTAATGCCTTGTATATCTCCCAGAAGATGAAATACAGTCAGTACAATGCCTAGGCAAGCAGAGTATCAAATTATTGAGTTGACCTTGTGAAAGATTACTCCACTCAGCAAACAATGCTCTCCAAAGTTCCAGTATATATTTAGGTGGTTGATGGGCTGCAATTTGTCAGCCAAGCATGTCCCACACAAGGCAAAAATGCTGGCTGTTCCATACAGGTGATATCCTCAGATTGAAGGTCTTCATTTACAATGTTTTCACTGTGAGGACAGGCAGTCATCCATAAACACCAATTCTGCACGCATGGCACCCCTAAACAAACATATATGTTGTTTCAGAATGATGTCCTAATAAATTTGGTCTGTCATGGTTCTGATTTCAACATGTAGATCTGTTTTGGAGCCCAGTAGAATTCTACCCCAAATGAGCAAATCTGCTCCACCATAACAGTCTTGTTTAATGATGTTGTCTTGAAGGGAGAAATTAATTAGTATTCTCCATATGAAAGTCTGATGTGAATCAGACTGAGAGCTAAACCTGGACTCATCAAAAAACATCACACAAGCCCACTGTGAGGATGTCCACATTACATGTTCTCTAGTCCAAGATAACCACAGGCATCAGTGAGTTGCCTTGAGTGGAACACATCTGACAGGCTTGCGATCATATAGACCAATATGTCCCAAACATATGTACATGGTTTCAGTTAAAACTGTCATTTCTGTGGCTGAAGATAGCTGACAAGGAAGCTCTGATGCTATTGGCTCTGTCTGCTTCCTTTTGCAGTTACTGCCAAATACATACCAGTTGTCATTCGGCCTTGTAACTGGGAGTGAACTGTACTGTAAAGTTTATTGACATTTCTATCATTTTGGAATCATTGCCAAAGCCTAGAGATGACATTAAGAGAATCTAAGTTCCTCGGATACTTCCATCCAAGTACATCAACATTCCAGGTGGCCGATAATTCAACCATGTAAAAAATCATTCACATGCGTCCTCTGTGTCAACTCTTCAGTTGTGGCACTGAGTGGCTCACAGAATGCTTAAGAAATATATTAACTCTTAACTACCATTCCTAATATACACATCTCTTACACTCTTTTCATTGTGATGTACTATTGGCATCATCTGATGGCTTCCTGTAATTTGCATATTATTCTTAAAGATGTGTGCGATAATTCTACAGGTGAAATTTTTACTTAAAAGATTGGTTTCCATGTTATTCTGAATTATTCTTAATTTATGAATATGAGTGTATATCAATAGGCCATATTAACTGCTTTAATATGTTATGCAAACTATTTTTAAATTCTACTATTCAAAAAATAACTTCACTTAAGGCAACGCATATTGAAAGTAAATATTTGTTTCTATTTATAAGTTAGAATCTTTTAATATCGCTATAGGTTTCTACGTATGGAAATACCTCTTTACATTTGAATTTTAAAGTTTTTGTCTTATATTTCACTAAATAATGTTTACATAGATTATTTCTACTTCAATTATATTCTAATTGTACAAATTCTATACTTTTTTGCATACCTTTTGAAATATTTCACTTTCAAAGCAAAGCATGTATAAAGTATTATATTAAAAATAAGGAAGATAAATAACTTCTTTTTATACATAATTACAGCTATATCTCATCTAATTCCAGATCAAATTTTTCAAAAGTAAGAAATTAAATTAAATTCTTTAGAAATCATAATATTTAAAGATGTTTGTATGAATGTGTATATATTTAAGACTTACTTTCAACAACATTTAAATCTATGAATATATTTCATTAAGAAAATTTATGCAAAAGAAAGTTAATAATTCAATGAAAACTGAAAGGAATATTTTAAATACAAGTTACACAAAAAATTAAATTTTAAATATGCTTCAAATAGTAATAATATTAATTTAAAATAGTGTTTAGATAGCTCTTAAAAACTATTCTGATATTCAGTAAGTAATAAATGTAAATGTATGTGACAAATAAGTATATGTTAAAACTCAAACAGTTTACTTGGAATAAGACTTTAAAAAATATTGAAATTTTATAAAAATAAGTATAATTGCAAAGAATTTGATTTTCATGTTATACTTATGTTACCTTTCAAAAATAAGTGAATATTTGTAGAATAAAGCCATTAAAACAATCAATGGAAGTTAATTTGATTTTTAATAATTCCTTTTTTATTTATTTATTCTGAAAAAAATTGGAAAATTCTTATGGCAATTTATGCGATTAAATAATGCTTGGAGTAATCAAAAGAATTTTTTCATTTACATTCTTTTGATAGTAAAAATTATATAAAGATGTTAAAATTTAAGACTTAATTAAGCAAAACAAATCCTATGAAGATCAGAATATAAATGTTTGGGAGAATAATGCTTTTAAATATATGAGCAATTTGCAATTGTTATGTTAAAGCTAAGTGTTTCAAAATCATTGATTATTTTAGAAAATATAACATTTTACTCTGCAGTTTTACTAAGATTTTGGACTTTTTGTAATTTATATATATAAATCTGAGTAAATAAATGAATCGCAGGGAAAATGGCAACTTAGCAGTAGGGATGTTGTCAAGTTGTGCAAATTTTTCTATTGGCCTGTAAATATTGATTTCAAATAAAGAAAACATCACACACCCATTGCAACTGAAATAAATAAGCCAATAAAAAGAAAAACCCTTTGTAAACTTCTTGGAAAAGATTTTCAAAACAAATGCTAGAAACAAATTAGCATGGGAAAAAAGAAAGTTTTATTTAATTTTACACAGCGATATGGAGGAAAACAAGAGTCGCATATTTTATATACTACCGAAAATATCAGGCACAAACACTCATATTAGTGGATTATTCCCTTTCTATCACAAAAATTTAATTTAGAACTGAAATGAAAATTAGTGCACAAACAGATATATATCTCTCAAAAGATATAATCCCCTACCCCAGGTTAGAAGAAAAAGGAACATAATGACTTCTTTTTCTTTTTAAGTAATTTCAAAGCATATAAGATCCTTATTTAAAAACTAAAAAAATGTAACTGCTTATCGTTAAAACTAGTTTATTTTTAAAGGTAACAAATATTAAATTTTCAGCTTTTACTAAGTAATTTCTTTAAAATTGAATCAGCAATAAAAAAAAAGCATCATTGCATTTTATTACATTTTTACTAATAAAATAAGCATTATTCTACATTTAAAACATACTAAACAGTTAAAAACTAAGGAAAACATGAATTAAATGCGAAATTTTTATAAAATTCTCAAATATTATTTTAACAAATATTTTGCAATATTTATTAGCATACATACAAAATAAGGGAAGTATAATAATCACACATAAATATCTCACCATTATCAACTTCATCAACTGTTTTCCAAGGGATGTATTGCAATGTTAGAAACTGTATAGCTAAATGGTCAGGAGGCCATGTGTCCAAAAAACTTACAGGTATAATATGTTTTTCTCTAGCATCAGCAAGTTTTGCCTTTAAAAATAATCAGATAATTTGTTGGAAAAGTTTACATAACTTCAATCATATAATGCTGAATATTGAAAAATAAATGATGGAAACAAAACATTAGAAAAGCCTTATACATACATACATCCATGCAAAAATTCCGACAACCAAAAAACTTTTTGTTGGCAAATAGATTTTAAAATGCAGACATATATGATGGAACATGAGACATTCTGTGTTATATATTTAACATAAAAAACATATATTTTTCTCAAAAGTTAAGAAAATAAAAACTGTAACATTAAACAGAGCTAAATAAATTACACAAAAACATTTACAGTTATTAAATAATCAAAATACTAAAATAACCATCAGCCAATTTCATAAAATTAATTTTCACAACAACACAGCATTTAAAAATCAAAATAATGCTCTAAAAAGCAACCTTAAAAAGAGATTCAGGGTTCAAAAGAAAAGGTTTTCAGATTTTTTAGGTACAGAGAAAAAAAAATAAAGAGAACTGTATTTTCAAGAAAATTGCTTCTTAAATGCACAAACTAGGATAAACATTAATATGAATAATATTTATTTCTTTAATTTTTGAATAAAAATTTGTGACAAAAATTGTGAAGTAATGACTTTTTCACAAATATTTTTTATATAGTTATTCTCTCTTTTATTTACTACATTCAAGATTTTGAATTGTTTTGCTATTTTTTGTTAGTTGTATTATATTTCCTAAGCTTTAGAGTTTTTACATAAAATTCTAATGCTTTTTTTTTTATTTACATATGTCTATTCCAAATTTTTGTGTATTTTAATGAAGAATATTTTTGTCTTTACTTTTTTATTAATGATATTAGCATGACAATTTTGTTATATTTTACTTGTGAACATAGTACATGTTATTTTGTATTTATAATTTTTAAAATCAAAATTACTTTTTCTACATAAATTTAGCCAATATTATTGATTTTTCTACACCTTTCTCAAGTAAGCTAATGTGATATTGAAAAAATTCATATTTCAGTTACTGGCAAACAGGCAATTTTCTTAGATTTTATCTGCTTGGTGCTTTACTATTGGAGTAAAAAAAAAACCCTACCATTAATAAATTACTATTTTTAAAATCAATGTGAGGTATTACTAGGTCATATTACTTAGTTTTACAGTAATTTGTGTTACTTCATTTGATTTTTGGATTTATATTTGAGTAGAGAGAATTTAAAACAATCAAATGAGATTTCAAGGAAATCTCATTTTCTTTCTTTCTATTAGACTTGTTCAATATAATTTTTATAATGTTTTTGGATTTGAGAATTACAGTTTATATCTTTTGTCTCAGTTTATCATTTGCTGAAGCACGATCATATTTGAATTTGAGATGGGCTTTGATTCAAATTATTTAGATTATAGGTTTGGCATAGGTGAGAACTCTGGTAATTCTCATTATGTTACTAATAGAGTTCATGACAAATATGATAATTAATGCTAGAAATAATGTTACAAATTACGGATTTTACAATAACAGGAATTGCAAAATTAAATTAAATGATAATAAAAGATGTGGCATGATAAATAATGAACAATGTAATCAGAATTCTTAATCTATGCTTTGCAAAACTTTAAATTATATCTATTTATTACATTGTAAAAAATGTCAATTTAAATATATACAGTGTATTTCAAAACTTTTCGGTAAAAACTAAGCGGTGATTAAAAAACATCTAAACAAGCATTTTTCTCCTTGCAATGCATAGGCAATGAGAAAGTGGTGAACCATTAGAGAGCACTGTAGTTGAAAGTATAGAGTGAGAGTTTTCTTACAGTAATTTCTACCATGGATTTTAGGAGGCATTGGCATGGCGATATTCAAGAGACTCATCGCCTATACATTGTCAAGTGAAAAAATTGCACGGTAGAGGTTTTCTATCAACACTTAAATTTTTGCTCATAAGTTTTGAAACAATCAGTATGTCAAATGGGTAATGAAATCATGGACAGGATTCAAAATTTTTTTAGGCCATGGCCTTTTCCTGATTACTGTATGTTGCCATGCCTCCTGAAATCCAATTTAGAAAGAAAAAAAAACTCAAGTTTTAAGTTTTTCATTACAGAGCTATCATAGCGGTTCACTGCATGCTCTTTACACCTATGCATTGTGAAAGAAAAATTGAGTATCTAAATATTTTCTATCACCGCTTAAATTTTTTCTTATCAGTTTCAAAACACCCTGCAAGTAGGACAAACCTCGAATTATATAAACATTACTATCAATCAACCTAGATTTAATTCAAAAAAATATCAGTTTTAGAAATGGCCATAAATTTGAGAAAAGTCATTTTTATTTACAGAAATTTGAAAATTGAAAAAAATCTCTACAACAAAACCCAATACTAAAAAAAATTATGGACCAAAAAACCCAAATAAGTTTTTACATTACTATTTATCCAAACGAACTGAATGTGTTGTACTTTAAAATAATTATTCTGCAAATTAACAAATAGAAAAATAATATAGGATATATTTTTACAAAAATTTTGAAAGTAAAAATTAAGTTAAAAACAAACATATAAAGAATCATAGATGTAAATGAAAAGCCTGAATAAAGTAAAAATTTTATGAAAGACTTATGAATTAAATAGGTTTTGAAGGTAATTATACTATTAAAAATATTAAAAGCTAAACTTTTCATTTTTTTAACAAAAGGAAAAGCATTTTAAAGCTAATGATAACCAAATAGATAGCCAATGTTTACATACTATTAAAGATATTACTAACTACCTTATATATAACTATATCAAATATAACAAACAAAATATTGAATTTTGTACTTTTAAGCTTTGTAAATGATTTTTTTAATAGGATTAATTTTAATGATATTTATGAAAAACATAAGAAAAATATTATAATTAAAAAAGCTTTTAAATATATATAAGGGGTAGATTTGTTTTTAATTATAATAACATTAAAGATATGAAGATTAAACTAATATGTAATTGTACAGAATTTAAAGATTTTATTAATGCCATTACGGGAGATTTGAGCAGAGCAAAAGATAGTCTTGGAAGATATAATGAATAAGGATACAGGCTTTAAAATAGCAATTTCTAACAGTACCTTTTTTCATTAAGAAGAGATTTTTAGTGGAGTTAATAATTTTATTAAAGTACTTTTTATTAAATATAGTTTATTCCTTGCAATATTTAACAAGTATCATTACTATATTTATAAAAATAAATATGAAATTTAAGACTAAAGATGGAATCACAAAGTACATGAAATTAAAAAAGAATTAAATTACAGAATTACATAGACTTTTACATTAGGTAGACAAAGTTTCAAATAAATATGCATTTATTTGCAAACATTATTACAATTTTATTAGTAGTAAACACCTAGAAGTGATTAATTTTTATTTAAAAAATCATTTTAGGGACCAAAAAATTAATAGAATAATTACAGTTCTTTTAAAAAATGTAATAATAATAACCCAGAAATATTTAATATTATAAAATTTCATTAACACAACATTAAATTTTGAGCTATTTCTAAAGGAGATAATACTTACAATACAAAAGCAGATATATTATAACGAAAAAATATGAATTTTATTAGATAATATAAATAAATGTAATAAAACTGCAATCATTCAAAATAAACTACACATTATGGAAATAAAGTTTTATTATTTACTATTATTTTTAAAACATATATTTACTAGACATAGTTTGCCATACATACCAGCTCATACATATATTCGTAAAATACTTTTTACATTATGAAATGTAATTTTCTGCAACATTTTTTGTGTAATTTCTTATTTTTATTTTAAGACAATTTTGTGAAAAAAAAATTCATTCAATTTTTAGAAGATCATTTTCTTGTTTTACAATTTTCTAGTTTTAAATTTCAATACAAGAATGTATATATATAGTACATATAATTATTTTTTCAGAGTATATATACCTTATTATATTTTCTTGGCATAATAGGTTTTCTCCGTTTTAGTTAAAATTACCAAAGTTCATAATTTTTTTTATTTCATAAAATCAATTAATAAAATGTTGCTTTCTGGGCTATAATATAAACATCGCCATAATAGATTTGTAATTTGAGAATCCACATGTATTAAGTAAGATGTTCATTACATATTTAAAATGTAATGAATTTTTAAATTGTATAAATATGTAGATATTAATTTTAATGGATTATTTTAATTTGCAAACATGAATTTTGATTCCATTGATTCATTTTTTTATATTCTTTGGTTTTTACTTTTTAGAATGAAGATTTTTTACTTGTATATTTGTGTTCTTACCATTGTTATAAAGTAATAGCTGAAGTGTGAAGAGTTAAATCCATAATATTAGTAAAAATATGAAATTCTCAGACTCAGGCCCGAGACAACATTACGAATTGCTTTATCTGCAATTTGACTAAAACTTAATATATTTTTCCTTGAAATTTTCTCTATAGGTTTTTGAATGTTTAAGCACAATGAATTTTGTTGCAAGATTTTAAAATTATGGTTTTTGTTATTTAATTTTGTTAATGATATACATATTAATTATATATTCTTGTATATTTTTTAATATTTAGTTTAATGTATTGATTTAACTTTTTTTTATCAAACTTTTATTAGATTTAGAATAGATTTTACAACACACTTACTTTAATTTCAGTAATAATAGCATGTAAACTAGTTATATACTAATGTTAAATACTTATGATATTTAGCCTTGCACAATATCATAAAAAAAAATTACTTCACGATTTGTCCATTTTGTTTCACCATATCTAGGAGTAACTAGGGCAACAAATGCAGTGCAGTTATTTAAAGCAGTATTGATAATTTCTTGCCAGTCCATACCAGGTGGAATATCATCAATATCCTTCAGAAAAGTTAATAAAGCAATAAATTAATTTAACCAATATTATCACAAAAGACATGTTAATAAAACTTTATCACAAACATTTATGATTCAACTCTACCTATTATACTCCTCACTAATTAACAAGCTAAAAGTATCACAATTATACTAACATTATCAGTGCTGATCTAATGAGATATTTTATTTAATTAACAGCAAATAGCATGGCAACTGGAATGCTTTTTAAAAATTTGTAGAACTATAAGATTTTTAAATGATTGTCATAAAACAACTACATACACTTCATATAGATAACAGAACAACTTTTTTTAAAATTTTGTAAATAAATGTGTACACAAATAAGATTTCCTTTATTTTTTGCTTTGCATTCAAAATAAATTTTTTAAAAAAACGACAGATTTGTATTCATTGGACTTTCATAAACAATTATTCCTATAGGTCTGAATATTATTGAATCAAATGAATCACTTAAAAGAGGAAAATTTGACTATGTCATAGCATAATCAGCATTTTACTATATTGATCAAACACATGCAAAAATTTTCTCTTTGATAACACTTTAATTATCAATGAATATACTACTTTGATTATCATTAAGCTCAGTGGCATACCCAGAAATTAATTTTGGAGGTGTATATTGTCATTACCTTGAAAGAAGGAATTTCTTCAGTTTAAAATCACCATTTGTTAAAAATTATAAGATATGCAATAACAATCTCTTTTATTTTATTCAAAACTGTTCAAGTATTGATATAATTTTATCAAGCTACAAAAATTGCAAAAATAAAGATCATTTAAGAAAATAAGTTAATAGATCATGCAAACAAGAATTCCTAACCAGAATCATTGGAAAACAACATAATTGAAAAATAGATAAAAATCATTTACTGACAGAAAAAATGGTGATTTTTTGAAATATGGTTAAAAAGGAACGAGTATGATAAAATGAAAATTCTATACACAAACCGGTTTCTACAAAATTATACTCATTCTCCACTTTTGTTTCTGCAAAATATTTAAGAATTCTTCACTTACATATTTTTAAACATGTATAATAAGCATAGTATATTTAAACACACTTCATATGACCTGCTCCTTAATGCAAATGATAATTCATTATAGCTGAAAAAGATCTTTCAGCATAGAATGTTCAGCATATTCAAGAAAATATCTGTGACACACTCTTGTATAGCTTCTATAGCAATTAATTTAGTCTGTTATGACAGAAATTTCTTTTTTGACAAATACTGATACTCTCCAGTAAAAATACCAATACTACAATCTAGAAAATCTGAAGAATACATTTCTTTCATCTGCAGATATGAGATCATCCACTGGTATGTTTAAAATAATTAATGAACTCATAACTGATTTGTGTATTATAATTTTTTTTTAAGATGTAAAATTACATCACCCAAAATCTGATTAAAATTTTTAACCCTTAAATAAGATTCTGATGATCCTGATGGAATAAAAGCTATTAAGTACAAGATATAGAACATCAATAACAATTTTATAGAAGAATTATCTTAGAATATTTCAATTACATGAAAAGATCTTGAGGAGTGCATGTGTTCCTTTACACCCCTCTTGGTATGCTACTGAATAAGCTACTGAACTGTACTAATGTGATGGATTTTGAAAAATTATATACAATATTCCTTTGATGGCAGATACATTGCATTAATCTGTTTCTTAATAAGCCTCTACAAAATCAAATTATTAAAAAAAACATATTGGTACATAGCAATTCTGATATGAAAGTAACTTCTTTAAGTCAAATTATACTTTTAATAGATAGTCTTTCAACCTATAATATAAATTTTATAAAAACAGTTATTCTCAAAATTTTTCCAAGTGTTTTGAAATACAAGGCAAAATAAAAATAACTTACCAGAAAGACACTATCAAAACCCATGTTCTGAAGTTCATCTTTCAAGTTTCGAGCATGCATTGAAGCTTCACTATGAACATAACTAATTAATATTGAATTCAGATTGCTGTTTTTCAAAAGAGATGGTTTTCTCACAGGTGACTTATTAAGTAACCTAAAACAAAAGAAACAAAAGATAACAAAAAACATTTCTAAAGACATATAAAAAGCTATCACAATAAAGTTATCAAGCATATCAAGAACAACTATTGCAGTTAAATAACAGAATAAAATAATTTTAATACATTCAAAAGATAAGATAATGAAGATTTGACCATTTGCATTTATAATAAATAATTTTAGCTCATCCCTTCTAAAAAGGTTTTTTTAAATTAATGGGAATAATTAAAACTAATTTTCTCGTATTTTACAATTAGATTTAACTTAATTTTAAATAATACTTAACCGAAAAACGATGAGTTTTTGCTAATCAAGGGCAACATAAAAATAACAAGTCAGAATAAATCTAATAAGATTGTAAACTTTGTAATATATAAGTAAAATTTAAAAAAATTATTAAGATGAATGTACATGTGTTATGTTATAAAATACATAATAGAGTCTTTATGACAATTCCTCAAAATTCAATTAACCTTGAAGCAAAAGTGATGTAACTTAACAGGAACAATAAATTTGCAAAAATACTTTTAACAGTTTGAAGTAAATTTCAGAGATAGAGAGTTAAGCATAAATATACCTCGCAAAATAAATGTATAATAGAACAGCTGAAAAATAAACATTAAATTAAAATCAATTACAAAAATGGTCCAGCCCATAAATATACAATAAGAGATATTATGTAATTTTTGCAGATATTAATATTTTGTAATAAGTTTATGGATCTTTAAACGATGTATTCAATATTTATAATGAATGCTTACATATACTTAACATTTGTAATAACAGATTTTACACTTACAGAGCTTAAAATTTGTTTGGTAAAAAGTTTAATCTTTCAGCATTACATTAAAATACTAGTAATAAAACACAAAGAATGCTTTCAGATAAATTAATGCAACTTGAAACTTATTAACTTTACATCAAAACAGGAATTTACAAAAATCTGCCATGTTTTTGAGTGAAAATCTTTAAAAAAGTTTAGCTTGATTTTAAAATTTTATGGAATGAGTAGCAAAATTAAAACCTACTATGTAAACTGTAATGTTATTGCATATTGAGACACTTAATCAAGAATAAATAAAATAAAAAAAAAAAATGTACACTCACTTTCACTACATGGTAAAAGGATGAGGGGAGGGATCAGATTTCATCAAAAAACTTTGATATAATTGTGGTTTTAATAAATTCAATAAAGCACAATAGAATTTGACACATTTCAAAGAATCCACTAAATATATTCCTTCAAATAATTAATTTATAACTGTAAAATATAAATATAATTTAGCTATTTTCTGAGCCCACAGAATTAAAATACCAGGTATTTATACAATTTGAGAATATGCATAATAATTGTTTTGAACAAGAGAGCTCATATTTCTTTGAACTTTTTAAATACAAATTTTTCAATTGTTATTGAAAAAAGTCCACACAAAATGCCAAAATACAATATTGTAATACTGAAAGGGAAAACAGTCATAAATTGTATATATACTGGTCAAACAATTAACCTAAAAGATGTTACTTTTGAAATTATTTTATTTTTAAACATTGAAAGAATTTAGTGACAATATATATGTAGTTAAGGAGTAGGCAAACCACAAGTGAATATCTACATGAGATTAGTTGTAAAATTGAAAAAGAAACTTAAAAACTTACATTGTTTCATTAATAAAATTATAAGTATGTGTATAAGAGGGTTTTATTCACACACACACACACATATATATATATAAGGATGAATATTAATTTACCTTATGATAATCACAAAACTTGTCACAATATTTTGAGAAAACAATGCTATTATCAAAAATTATTTCAAAAGGACTATAGCAAAATCACTACTTCAAAGGTTTAAGAAATTTAGAGAAATGATAATAAAAAAAATTAATAAAAAACTACTCTAGCTTTATAATTATAAAATCCCTAAATTGTCAAAATGAAAAAAATAAAATGCAATTTCTCAATTGTTCCTAAATTGAAGAACTCCAAAAAGGAAACTGGCACAGCAAACTTTTCAGCACAAGCAAACTAATATATAAATCTTACAGTAATCAGACTTATAACAAGTTGAAAAATTACTCATTCTGCATTCTCAAGTCACTTTAAGATAAACATACATGTATCTTATACATGTATTTATAAAAGCTTTGATCTATTAAACAAAAATTTCAATAAATGTATAGAGAGTCTTTAAATTAATAGAGGATACTTTGGAATCATTTTTAAAATTAATAACAGATATTTACAAACTGGATTCACAAAACCTTTCGAAGAAAACATTAACTCACTCCTCATAATGAGAGCATTTTTTGGCACAATTTTCTTTTTTGACAGGATATGTCAACATATATTATACTTTATAATAGCTTTAAATTTTTGTATCTGCTAAAACTACTTCAAGCATTTAAATAATTTTTAGATGGACAAATTTGGTTCTGTCTCAAAAGGGTAATTGTTACCTGTTACAGATAATCTTGTTACCTGTTATAGATACTCAAACAATTTAATTTTTTTATAAAAAAGTGACAAAAGAAAATATATTTACAAGGTTGATATTTTTCCAGAATTAGTCACATGCACAATAAGTCATTTTTTATATAAAAAAAAAACTTGAGACCATTATTCATTCTAGCTAAGCATGCAGAAACTTTTGAAAAGACATTTAGTCCAAATATATATTTTGTGTATAAATTAATAACAAAAGTACAAATATTATTTGAAAAACTACAAATCCTGAAATAAAAAATGAAGCAAGAGGGCAGCATATGAGATAACTGAAACAAACCAAGACAATAAGAAAAACAAGATAGAAAACACTATGGCAAAAATACACAGAGTTCTATGATTAAGATATATTAATACACACTCTGTATGGGTGAAAATAAAAATAAAATAAGTTTAAATTCTTCGATGATATAATGATTAATTAAATTACATAAAGCACTTAAATCTCATAACATAATTACTAAAAAATAAAATTTCAATGCCTTTTAAGTACTTTAATTTCTAAGGAAATTTGAATGTCATATTTAAAGAAAAATATTCAATTCCACAAGGATTAATATTAATATTTGTTCATTCATACATAAAAAAGAATAGGTCCCAATAAAGCATTCTAATGGCAACATGCATTTTTAAAAACAACATATCTAAATATTGCATTTAATAATACAAAAAAAAAAGGATAATTAATCTGTTTATTACATAAAGATATACAGAATATCAAATTAATTCAATACAATTATTTATTTGAATATGAATACATATCTAAAAAAAAATGCAAAATACAATTCCTCACCTGGGTCTTTTTCTAGGATGAAAATGCTTGGAATTATTTACAGGTTTACTATCATTTGATAATTTCTTTATAACACAAAAATTTTCATTACAAATGTCCCATAAAGTAAGTTCACTTTCCTGAGCACGACACACAGGCCATATAGTCTTGGCAAAAAATTCAAAATCACTCCCTTGAAGTTTGTCACCTAACTGTAAATTTTAATGTATTAAAAAAATAAACAAAATCAAAGAAAAACAAAAAAATAAGTTAGTTAAAAAATACATTGCCTAACATCAAAAATTGAATACCATCGCAATTTTGCCATATAAATATACCAATTTCAAGGAATAAGCAGATAAACAGGTTATTCAGGTTATCTGAAATGCAATTTGGTCACAGTCATAGTACAGTGTAAACGGGTTTGGATTGGTTTGGTTTTAACATCACACTAGTAGGAACATGAGGGCTATTGGCAACATACCTTGTAATTCTGAACGTTGGTCAAGTGATGAGGAGGTCACCTGAGCTGGCACTCCCTCTCCTAACTTCTACCCCATGACAAAGGAGGATTTTGGGCCCTGACAGATTTAATGGGCATCAGCCCATTAAATCTACACTGTGGGTCTTTAAGGCTTGAACCCATGACTCAATAGAAACTGCCAGCTGTGAGTTCGATGCCTTAACCACTAGGCTACCGCGGCTGCAGCATAAAATAGAAACAGCTGAACAACCAACATTAACTACTCTCTGTTGGCAGAGGAATCCAAAATATCAAGAAATTCTACATTACAGAAGACATGAGTGAAGTTGGAGATGTTAGGACAACAACACTGAAACAATTTCAGCAATCTGGCGATTTTATGAGGAATCAAATTGTAGGCTTATGTATAGCTGGTCTAATTGTTATATTGCTGCTGAAAAGCATATAGATGCATCCACTGAACATAGAATTTGGACCAGATGGATCAAAGAAGGAAACGTGTGCGAAAGACCAGATCCACCAAGATGCAAAAAAAGAACAAACTATTGATGCATCTGAAGGGATGTCATGACAGAAGCATAATGTTATGAAGAATAAAGAGTAGAATTATCTACACACAATTAACTACTCTTGACATTCTGTGGAATGTGTAGGGACCTAGGATGTTCCTGTATCTGAAACAACTGTTTCAAAACAATTGACTTAAAATGGCTAACACACAAGTCGTTCTTTACAAAGACTGCTAATGACATCAATCCTTTTACATGAAAAATTACAAAGGTATTGGAACCAAGGTCTGATGATACCATGAGGTATTCAGTAACATACCTCAGTTCTGTTTTTCTGAAGGCAGTAACGAGAAGAGAGTCTGGAGACATCAGGGAAATAGAGGCCACTATTGTTGAATGCCATGTCCCTTCTCCAAGTGGTATAATGGTTGGTGTGCCACCAGACACAGTGGAAAGGTCACCCATAATATGCATCAGAGGTACACTGAAGGCATGTTAATACTTTGATGAGGGGCCGCAGTTAGCTGTGTTACTTTTACATTCAGTGCCTACAAAATTATATTGTCCTGTATTGTAATGCACATTGCATTTACTCACAGACCAGTTTTACAGCATATCCAGTTGCTTCCTTGGTATGCAATGTCACCTCAACTTTCACCAATTGAGCATATCTAACAAGTGTGTGGCAGTTGTTATCTTTATCTACCCCAGCTTCAATCAAATTATGGAGAATGGTTGAGAACATATAGGTTTTCATTCTCAGGTCACTCACTATACATATGCTAATAGAATCTGTACCTCATAAGCTTGCTGCTTGTATCCCAGCAAGAAATGCTCCTGCTTCCAATTGATCCCTAAGTATGTTCATGGTAGTATTAAAATTATTTCCTTGTAAATAAAATAATTCATTTACATATCTCTATGTACCAATGTTCTTCATATTCCAACAACTCTTTTATGGCATTGCATTTTCTTTGTCAGGCAGCGGACAACTGTAATATTGTTTTCTTTCAAAATTACATCAATTATATATATATATATAAATATATATATATATATATATATATATATATATATATATATATATTGTCAAGTATTGGTTGTGTTTTCCAAAACCCTTACTCAAACATTAGAAAACACCAGATTTTACAATTTGTAATTTCCATGCTAACTTCCCTCAAAAGATTTAATACACATAAAAAAATAAAATCATACGCAACATTCAACTGAAAAATTAATCTGATATTTATATATAATTTTTCTTCTTAATTTACTGTTTCTTTTCTTTAAATTACAAATTGAATTTTGGAGTAATCCATTTTTATCCAACAAGATGCATTGGGGAAGGGTTGGTACCATAGAACAAGTTTAACCTTTAGATACCATACAACTAGTTCAGTCTTCAGTCTCAATATGCACGTTTTGTTTTGTTGGGTATTCAAATTATTCTTTGTTTCAAATTTGATTCAATTTTATCTTTTCTACTCAGTTCTATAAATGTGTTTTTTTTTTTTTTTTTTTTTTTGTTATTGATTTTGGATTTTAATTGTTCTCTTACTTTTATGTTTTTAATGATAAATTTATTGCTTCATCTTATATATATATATATATATATAATTATTTCAATGTTAAAGGGAGGATTTCGTTTAAATGATTGCAGAAATCAAAATGGTTAATAATTTTAATCCTGCTATGCATGAAGAATTATTTACCAATTCAAACATACACAAAACCACAAACTTCTAGACAATTTTCACCAATAATTTTTCTGCTAAATCAGTTAACCACAAAATACCCAGAAAACCTTTCAAAAGAAATAAAGTATATGGCATAATGTAACGAATTTAATTTAATAAAAATAGTGCTCCATCAGGTAAATAGTTTCTGTACAGCATTGTGTTTTCATAAAATTCAACAACTAAACAGCAAATTCAAAGTGAATTCCTTTAGTCTCTTTCTATATATTTTCCAATATCTCTTAAGAATCTCTAATCCACATAGTTATCTTTCTACATTAATATAAAAAAATTTTAAATTCATTTTAAGTAACACCCCATTATGATTTTTCTTGTTCCATTTTGATGTGGTGGTGTATTCTATTACTAGAATTAGGAGCACCCTAAACTATGTTATTGCCATTATAATTAACTATATAAACCTTTATAACATGCCTTATTATTATTTAATGCACTTTTTTAGCTTCGTTAATTATCACAATTTAATGCATTAGAAGAAAACATTTAATCTAGCTGCCAAATAAAAGGTTTGTATATAGATATCCTTTGGTAAACATTCTCTCCAAATAAATTCTAACACAACAAACAGTATTAGTTAGAGCAAATCACAGGAATAATACCCAAGAAAACATGATTTAGTGATAAAAAAAACAGTACATAAAATAACACTTTTTTGCTTTAGATTAATGAAAATATTATGCAATTCACATAAAGTTCCAATTTTCTTGTGTATTTGTTGTTTTTAAGCACAAATATTATTTACAATTAAACAGTTATTAAAAACAAATTACTACTTGAATCAGGATTTTTCTGACAATTTTATCACTGTTGAGAATTTTGATATAATCAATTAATTCACTCCACACCCCAAAGATTTATTTTTATGTCAATAATATTTCAAAAGTGTGTGTAGAAAAACAGAATGAAAAACAATAACTTGTGACAATAAACTCAGAAAATGTCCAGTCATTTTTATAATGAAGACAAGCAAGATTAAAATGCAAATAAGAAAAGTTATTTCTGTATTCATTGTTTCTACAAAGTTTAATTACAGCAATTGAAACTAATTTCCTCAAGTACCAAACTTTAAGATTGTCATCTCTCACATTTTTTTAATCATTTTAAATTATTTTTATGATTTGCAAAAGCTAACGGTGAAATTCCAAAAACAGCAATTACCATGCATCATAACTACAAATTTTAACAAATCTTTTTTAAGAAATAATTTCAAAGATCAAAACAAATTTATTTTAAAAAGTATAAGTCTAATTAAAACTACTCACATCTTCGTGAATTTTTATTCGAACATCACTTAAAAAGCTATTAAAATTCACATATATAAAACCAACTGGCTTATCATCTTCCCATCTAATGCCTAAAAATGGTGTATCTAAAAGGGAATAAATAGTTTATTAATATAGTATAAATAAAACTACCAGTTCATCATGATTCCATAATATTTAAGTAAAATGTATTGAAGAAAATAATGCAATATAATAAATCTTTATGATACTTTACATTTATGTGAAAAATACTGTATACAAATTAATCAAAACTCAATTTTTTGATAGCTTAAAAATGTTTAATACGTAAATAATATAAAATAGAAAAAATTATTTTAAAATATATTTGCACAAAAAATTACATTGCATAATTTTCTTTGATAAGAGCAAAAGAATTTTTTCTAAATAAAAAATTACTTGTATTTTTAATTCACATGTCACTTAACATGGGTCAAAACTTAAACCAAACATTTTTTTATTAATTTTTATCAGAATAAATGCAAGATATTTCACAGAAACTTCTAAGTTTTTTTTCTTCCGTTACTAACAATGAGAACTAACGTAAAGTTAGATTTACTAATATTTTGATACAGATTAAAAACAAAAACTGCAAATTTGCTTGATATACATATCTACAATGTAAAAACAGTCAATTGATGGAAACAGTACAAAGTTGATATGGAAATGTTAGTCATCATTAAATGGTTTTAACTAAGAGGAAAAAGTAAAAATTTACTTTTCCTTTATTAAAAAGAAATTTATAAATCATTTTCCCCCAAAGACATGAGGATCAACAATTTTCTAGAATCTTTCACAAGAAAATGGAGCATAATACAAGATTTACAACTTTAAAACATGTATAATAAGGCATAATTCATATCCATAAAATCCATTTTTATTTGCCTCATAAATGTGGATTTATGTAATAATATACACATATGCAAATTAAAAAATACCTTTGGATTAAAATGAAAATTACAAAGTCAGTAGCAATTTCTTACAAGAAATTAGTAAAAGTTTACATAAGTTTAAAATTTGTATTCAGAAAATCAAAATATATCTTTATTTACACGAACTTAAAAAAAAAATTTAATAACAAGAATCCATTATTAGAAGTGGAGAGAAAATGATATACGAGCAAATATCTTCACTTCTCAGCATTGCTAGATAAAATTTGTCATCTTAAATAGTTCTACAGGAGCTGAATTAACATAATTCAGTCACCAAGTGGAACTATTAAAATGAAATTTTTAATTTTTTAATACTTCGGTAGAGAATGCTCTAAAGTCTGTTTTAAATATAATTCAAATCCAATTATCAGAGTTCCAGAGATATACTTAAAAACTGCTCAGAAATCTATGCTAAATTAATTCATCCTGATGATTAATTACCAAAACAACTGTTGAAGCTAACTTTTTCAAATCAGGTTTGTGCATCTCATACTTACTTACAGAAAGTAAGCATCTGAGAGGTTTCCATAGTTTGATACTTTTGAGAAGCTTTTCATACACTACAAATTTTAGTTTAACTTCATGATGAGAAAATTAATTATTCAAAAGAGAGAGAAAAAAAAAAAGGACTTCTGAGTAGGGGAAATTTCTTTAGAGATGTTGCTAATACATAAACATCATAAATTTTTGTTCCTTTTGAGCCATTAACAAGAAAAGTTTTGTCTGGTGGTGATAAAAATTGTGGAAATAATTTAGAATTTTTTCTTTTTCTGTTTGGACTATATAAATACAGTACTCTCTTGATAAACTGTCACATATTGGAACAGAGCATCACTGGATTACCTAAAACACAGGATTACTGGAAATCCAGTAACAATAATGCATTTAAACAGCAAAAGTTATGTTATTGTATAACATTTAATACAGTATGTGCAAATAAAGCATCAAATATATGAAATATGTAAAATTACAAAAAATTTAGTTTTTTATTAGCAGGCTACTTTATGCCATCAAAAAGGTATAAAGTAACATCTGTAAAGCTTGTCTGCCTAAGAAAAACACAGATTATTGGCAGAGTTAGAAAGCAGTGGCAGATTATAAAGAGACTAACTACTATATTTCTTAATATCATATAATTCATGTCACTGTTTTTTATGAACTATAAAGACAATTATACTTTAAAACAGAATTATATTGTCTGTATCTTTTTTTAATTCAATATCCAAAGTTTAATTCAAAAATTTAAAATTTCACAAGACAGAATGCATCAGTATTTCTTAATTAAAAACTTATACAAAAAAAAAAAAAAAAAAAAAAGACCAAGAACTGAATTTAAATTTACCAATATAAACACAAAAAGAAAACTATTGTATACAAAAAAAAATTTAAAAAACAAGCAAACATCCTTTATATAGGAAAATATATACTTACCAAAATATTTCCGAATTGTAACAATACCAGATTTAAGTAATTGAGAAATTGCAACATTTTCTTCATCTGTTTTTTCAATAGGCCAACTGAAAAGTTTAATCTTATATAAGACTAAAACAGCAAAGTATTGCCAGTAATATTAATTAATATAGCAATGCATATACTTCTAATACCTACAGCTATTTATCTCTACACATTCATAAAAAATGAAATAAAAACTATTTCATTGATATTCTTTTTTTTTTTCCCCAAAAAACTCAATTTAGACTTCAAAAGTATCAAACATTAGTAAATGCTTAAATCATTGAAATTTCATATAAATCTACAATATTTTTCATTTATACAAGATAAAAAAAAT
The DNA here is from genome assembly GCA_019974015.1 of Nephila pilipes. Classification (NCBI taxonomy): domain Eukaryota; kingdom Metazoa; phylum Arthropoda; class Arachnida; order Araneae; family Nephilidae; genus Nephila; species Nephila pilipes. The sequence goes on from BMAW01022834.1 coordinate 324,241, forward strand.
ATTTAAAGGTTATTTAGCAAAGAATGAAACAAATAAGGATAAGAAAGGTGCTGTCTTTGTTTAAGTTCCTTTCGGAACCTCAAAAATCGTACTAAATGAATCTTGTAACAGTATGGGATACATTCATTTATGACTAAAAAGGCAAAGTATGTTTATTCTATTATGTATTCAATGATGAAAATGAAACCTCAGCTGATATTGCATTTAACAAACTTGATCAACAAACCTACTATACATTTCCAACTTCCTACAATAAACTACATAAATGTTCTATTAAACACATGTTTTATGAAAGTTTCTTACACATTTGGGAGTAGGGGCAGAGATATTGTCTTTATTTAATGTAGCATTTTAAAGTAATTTAAAACATTGAGAAAAAAAAATGGTAGCAATGAGAAAACAAGATAGAACATTATAATACTTTATTTAAACTCACAGTAAAAAATTCTATAAGCAAATTTTACTGTAATTCTCATGTAATATAGAAAAAAAAATTACACTAGATTTCCTTTATTATCAAATTTTCAAACACTAGCATTTAAACTTTTACCTTTGTAAGGTATGCATCTTTAAATAAAGTTCCATAATTGCTGCCAGACATATATATAAATACAGCTAAAATATTTGATCATTATTTTATAATACATGTACGTATCAAAACTGCAAATTTTCTGCAAGAACACAGTAAGATAATAGTTATATCATTCTAAACTATCAAGTCAATTATTTCAATACAGAATATATATGTATTTAACAAAAATGTGATGTGATTTGAATCCTGCTGCAATGCTATGGATCAAGGGAAGGGAATTTATGGATGTTTGAGTGAGTTTGAAATATATATATTTATTTTGATCTCTATACTTTCCCTTTATTCATTAAAAATATAAAATTGGACTCAGAACAACAATAGAAACTTTAACAGAATCCAAACCATCTGATACTGGTTACATATAAGTATATAAAAAAAATTCCATTCTCATGATACTGCTTTAGCATAAAATACATAACTTTCCTCCCACTTAAAGAATATTTTCACTGACTTAAGACCAAGTAGAAACAAAACATTTTGAAATTGTAATACATAACAATCAGATTTTTAGAAGTAATTTTAATTACATTTAACAGAAATTACTTGAATGTAGTCTTATTAGATTGCAAATAATAACATGAACTTAAAAAAGTTCAACATATCATTTTATTTGGATATACTCAAGTTCCTCCATTAAAATGTAGACAAAAGGATAGATAGTAAGTGTTGGGATGTTGCAATAAACTCAATGTAATTTATTGCAGCATCCCAGAATGTGTTTTTCATTTTAAAAAAAATCATCAATATTACATTCTCAAAATACAATAAGCAATTTCATAGTAGTTTCTGTATAATAAGACTTTATTTTACACATTAATTGACCACAACATATATTTCTAATTATCAGGTTATGTTCTAAAATAAGATTACTTTTAATGAATTTTTAAAGCTTATTTTATTACACTGCAGAACTACTGTCACATGATCTATTCCATTCAAATTCAGAAGTTATTCTGATGAATATAGTACTGATTTGATTTTGAGTAAACATCTAGTATTTTTAGCAACTAATACTTACAATTATAGTGCATTAAATGCTAATCATCACCTATAAACTCATTACAATTAAATTATGAGTTTCAGAAAAACTGAAAACATCAAATAAAATTTTGGACTAAAATAAAAATTAATGCTTGGAAATAGTCATTCGAAAGCACTAAAATATTAAAAAGATAATCATATCACCTAAATATCCCATCACTTTTTTTTTCTAAATGACTTCCTTCAAAAATATATAAAATAATTTACTCCTAAAATATAACTGGTGAAACACTTGAATTAAAATTTTAATACATAGTTATAGAAGTATCAGATCTTACATAAAAAAAAAAGTTATAAGTCAGCCTAATTTAAAAATTATACTTTAACAAGTAGTTACTATCTCTTAAATGCTTTAGATAATATTTTTCAATTTTGGCATCCAAGAGATTCTACAATGGTGTTTCAAAAAGTTCCAACTCAATAGAAGCCTCAAGATGAGATCATTTCCTTCAAGTATAAATGAATACTAGAAAAAATTCTAGAATGTAACTTCTTAAAGTGAAAAGAAAGTAAAATATAACAAAATACAATAATATATAATATGAAAACATAAAAGTTAATTATATTTTTAAAAAGTTATTTCATAATTTTTGTTAAAGACAGAAGACAAATCTCCCAAATTCTCCTTCAGTACTAAAACATTCTTATTTAATTAAGATTTTATTTGATTGACATAATGATATACAAATTATAGAGCTATAAATTAATTAAAGAATCATAAAAAGCATTTCATAAATTTTAAAATATTCTTTAATATAAAAGTTTAAAAATATGCTTCTAGTACAATTAAAAGATATTTAAAGAAACAGATTAATTTCAACAACTGAAGGACATTGATATAAAAGTATGAAACATTAATAAAATGAAAATGTCCAACTCATTTAGAACATGTAGAGCAAAAGAGAGACAATGTAAAAAATTCCAAAACTAAAGAAATCTATAAGATGTTCAACTGTAAATTTGAAAGCAATATCTAAGTAATTAAAAAACAAAGCTTATCAACTTCTAAATAAATTTCCTAGCATTTAAAACTTTTTGCAAGAGAATGACTACGTTTTTTTTTTTTTTTTTTTTTTAACATAATTTCTTAAAGGAAGAAAGATTACATAAGATTTATTTTTGAATCTTTATGTAAAATTTACTTCGGAATTTTGAAATAAATTGCTTTGAAAGTATTATGTAGATGTTTCATAAAAATTATTTTTATGTTTTGTTCCCTTGGAATGCACTTGTATACAATTCATTTTAAAAGCTTATATAATGAGAAATTAATCTTTAAAATAACTTCTGCAGGTAATACAATAATACTGTAAACTATGTTTTACCTAAGTGTTTTTAGGAATTAATAATAGATTCTAGAGGAAATTTTGCAGTAAAAGAGGATATTTAATAATAGAATAAAAATTAATGAAGCAAAAATAAGGATTTTAAAATATAATTACACATTTGATACTAAATTAATATATTTAACTACAATTTATTACACACAAAGATATTGGTTTCTTAATTTATATAAAGGAACCATTTTGTTAAGTATACTAAATGTTTATCAGGTGGAAAGAAGTTTCCCCCATTTGTCCACAAACTATTGAGCAAGAAAAATGATACAAAGCAAGAGGAGATAAGGTGTGTGTGTGTGTGTATATATATATATATATATATATATATATATATATATATATATATATAGAACAAATACAAAGTGAAAAAGGGGATAAAGGTACCCACATACATGAAAACACACTTTTTATTCCTAATTTTCCAATTCTTCAAAATGCTCTATAAGAAAAAAAATTTGCTGATATTTATAAATAAAAAAAGGAATAAATATTTTAAATTATTTAAACTTCTCTCTCTGTTTCAGTTCTGTTGACATTCTGACCCACCTTCCTACTTCAGCAGGAATTACAAAATAAAGGAAACAAGCCTACACCTCTAAAGATTTAAATTTATTTTAAAAAAAAAATAATAATTATTCTAAAACAAAATTTACTGTACATTATAAAAAGAGCGGTTGAGTTTAAATTTAGAGACCTAAAAAGAACTACATAAATTATTCAATATATCATCCTAAATCTGAGTATTATAATGAGAGTACCATCTACATACAGTAATAGAAAAATTACTGTGGCATATTAACAAAATTTACAGAACTTTAAACAATTCCTACTTGCTTTCACAATTTTCTAAATGCAGATAGGATTTTAAGAAATAAATTGAGTACATATTTATAATTATTATCATGATTTCTGCAATAAAATAATTTAAGATTCTTAATTTTGTCATACAGTTAGTTGTCAGAGTGCTACTAAACTATTTTATGATGTATATAACTCATATTTCTGTAAATTAATATATTAGAAAATTAAAGGCATCTTGTTTATCATACATATTACTATGTAATTTGTGTGTGTTCACTAATTGGTAGTTTTACATAAAAAAAACTCAGGCCACATTATTGTCATAATTAAAAGTAAATTAAAAAACATTGGATAAAAAGTTAGTGAGTGATAATGCTTTAACAGTGCAAAAACTAGATCTGGCTATGCTGTGCAAAACAAGGTAAAACTGTGATCTAGACATGAGGGAAAAAATGAAAAGACAAGCGAGTGAGCGATAGTATTTTAATGGCACAATAGCCAAGTGTGGCCATGCTGCACCAAAAAGATGTGATCTAGATATGTAAAAGAATTGAAAAAGGATAAAAAACTGGCTGACGAGAAGGGATGGAAATAGAGAAGGATTGCTAGGATATCCCAGAAGCGCATCACCCATGTTTACCAAACACAGTAAACCCCATGGGAAAGAAAAAGATCTCTAGGGTGCCTAAGAGTCATGATGCTGGTACGTACCTAAAGAAGGCTTGCCCCTTAGGTCACCTGATGTAATCCCCAGGGGCAGGATTCTCGATTATACCCTCAGACACTGGTTATTCATTTTGATTGCCTCTTACCACATGCATGAGCTACAGCGGGACTATTCTTTCACACCTGGTCACTACACGGGTGACTTAGGATAAAAACTAGATTATATAGGTTCACCATCATAATTATAACTAATGATGATTAGGTCATCTACATAATGAAAAATAAAAAATACTTAAGTCAGTGACAGATTTTTGAATGTAAAAGAAAAACTAAACATTTGTTTAACTAATGTTAGCTGGTCCCCCTTGGGTAATCATTTGATCTATCAATATATATATACAAACATAGAATAAGAATTAGTTTCCCGGTTTTGCTATTCTTTATCATAAATAAATACACAAAGTTCATTACTTTCAAATTATTTAATAAATCACAATGATAATCATATTGAGAAACACATAATTCGCTACAATAATAAAAATATTTCTTCCCTAAACTTTTTTATAAGTGTAAAATCAAAATACACTAAATTTCACTCACAAATGAAAATCCAAAATAAAAGGGAAATGCAATTATTATATGATTAAGACCCTAAAAAGATTAAATTATAGTTTAAAATTCATACAAAAATACATTTTTGCTGAAGCATTTGTAGAAAAAACTCTAAATATAATTTTCATCAGCAAACAATGTAATGAATTTAGTCAGATAAATTCAAAATAAAATTACCCATCTTTGCTTAAAAATTGAAAATCCACAGGCATAAAAGGAATTTTTTTTGAGTACAATAGTTTACGCAGTTCACTACACTTTAAGGATATACTGCTATGTGTAACAGATCCTATAATTACACCTTGGTTTACTTGATCAGAGTCATTTGGAAACACAAAATTATCAGATTTTAATCGAATACCAATCAAATCTCGCAATTCTTCTTCATCCATTTCAGTAAAACCTGAAACATAAAAATATTCATATAATCTATACATAAATAAAATACATGACTTTAATTTATAATAGAAGTCTAAGCTAAGTTAGAAAATACTAATTTATTTATATTAATATATTTTCTTTGAATATGGTTGAAATAAAACAATAGAAATTTTTTTATTTCATTCTCTTTCCAATAAGGTTTAACAAAATGGTGTCAAAAGGCCACATCAAACAACAGTGTCTATATCTCACCATCTCAGATTTTCTTGAAATTTGGTATAGGTGTTCTACTAGTATAAACTATGTATTATTGGTTTTGAAAAATATATTTTTTTACTGAGATATGTTGATTCATTTTTTAAATTTAGAGCTGTTTAATTTTCATAAATGGGCCCCCACAACAGAGAACACCAATTTGTTGAATTGCTGTGGAAGCTTTCCTAATTGAGCTAGTGACTTGTGAAAGGTGCCATTTTACAGTATTTTTCATGCCTTTTCTGTAAAACATAACACTATATGGATTAAGATGAGAAAGGGTTTTTCTTGGAATTTAATTTAAAATTTTAACACTAATTTTTTTTCAAAAAATACAAAATACTTACTTTAAATTCTTCAAATTAATTCTATGCCTAGTTCTTATCATTGTAAATGATATATATATATATATATATATATATATACAGGGGTGAACAAAAAATAATGTAAAATAAATATTTGAAAGAAAGTTGATTTTAATGAAATATGCTTAGGTGGCTGGCGTTTTCTGCTTATGCCTATACAACTTCATTAAATGTAACAGTTCGGTTGTTGTCGGATTACTGTATGTGGGGTTGTCATTGCGTCATGTCAGAGTTAACAGACTTCTGACGTGGGCAAATTGACCACTATGGTAGATGCTTCAACAACCACAGGTAGCAGGAGTGTTTAGTGTTCAAGAGGTACTGTATCGAAGATTTATTCATATGTTGGCGGAAAAACATCATCTGCTAAATCCTGGCCTTGAGGAGTGTGGTAGCACAGTGATGTTGACAGGCGATCGGCTAAGAACAGTGACGAAAAATAAAGAGATTACAGCTGCAAGTTACTGTAAGAGTAGATGTTGTGTTACAGTTGATACCAAAACAATTAGAGAGGAGCTTCGCAAACAGAGGGAATTTCTGGCGTGCTGCAATTGAGAAGCCACTCATCAGTGATGCTAATGCCGTAACAGGAAAGGTAGTGTTTATCATAAAGCCTGGACTATATGAGGTGATGGAAAGCGTGTAATATGTCTGACAGTCGCTAACCATTGTTTGCTGGCCAGGAGTTTACGTCTGGAAGGAACGCCGCCATCTCAAGCCTATAATACAGACTACTTGTTGCCAAATTGAAACATGGCGGGGGTTCATTATGGTTTGGGCAGCCATATCTCGTGGTTCTCTGCAGCCCCATGATAACTGTGTCAGGGGCACATGAACATGTGAACATTTTGGCAGATCAAGTTCATCCCATGGTGCAAACTTTGTTCCCCGATGGTGATGGTGTCTTCCAAGACGACAAAGCCCCTGTTCACACAGCTCAAATTGTCCAGGACTAGTTTTCTGAGCACGAGGAGGATTTGTCCCATCTCCCCTGGCCACCACAGTCACCAAACTTGAATATTATCGAACCTTTGTGGTCTACATTGGAACGGAAAGTGTGTTCTCGTTATCCACCGCCAACATCGTTATCTGAACTTGCCACCGTTTTGCAGGAAGAATGGTATAATATTCCCTTGGCACACATACAGGAACTGTATTTATCCATTCCGAGAAGACTGCAAGCTGTTTTGGATGCCAACGGGTTTCCTACACCATATTAAGCAAAGAAACATGTTTTTTAAAAGGTGTTTCCATATTTTTGTCCTACCCCTGTATATATATATATATATATATATATATATTTGGCATAAAATATCTTCATTCTTTAAGAATTTGAAGACTGAAGCTCCATTTTCATAAAGTTAACTCAGTATTCATGTCAATTGATACAACAATGCTATTATTGACATTTTCATGAAAATAAATGTGAACATCGATGAGAAAAAAAAATACACTAAGAAGTCGAAAGTAAAATTTATTATTAAGTAATAGGATCTGTTTATCATTTTAAGTTTGAAAAAGCTTCATTTGTTTCCTACACTTCACTTTCAAGTAACACATAAGTTCTTTCAGTGGGAGTTACAAGATTCACTAATGTTGGATCATCCATTATTGAGATCTACAAAATATAAGCATTTCTTGGATTTAAGAAGGATGTAGAAGGTTTAGCAGAATGAAGAAAAGTTTTTTTTTTTTCTTCATTAAGTTCTTCATTTTCCATAAAAATATCTAATCCATGGATAGTTTCATAAATAACATTTATGAAGCCTGTTATATCTGCTGATTCAGATTTGTCAGGAGATTTTAAAACATCCTGCACGATTCTTAATCCATCAAAAAAAAATTTCATGAATGTTTTTTAAATAGTGGTGGGAATTAATGCATGGTATTGTTGTATTCCTCAGACAGACAATGCTTGATCTAAGAGATTTTCAAAAGATATTCTGATTCAACATAGTCCTCTTGGGCTGAATATGCAAAGTCTACATTGGTAAAGTTTTCCTACTGTCACTCAAAAAGATGTTAGGGGACTTGGATTAGGTTTTAATTAGATCTTTGCATATGCCAACTTCTTTACAGAACCCTCTACTCCATCGCAAAGCTCTTTGCTACAAACTGTGGCAAAAAAATAAAAAAATGCCACTCTCCTGCCACTTTAAAATATTCCTCATAAAAAAAACCAGAGAATTTTTGTCCTGTATTGCACAGCAGACCCATCTGAAAAACAGAAAATATTTTTGAGTAGTTTTTGAAATTTGACTTGTCAGAAATATCATGAATTTCTTTTGCAAAGTATATACAGCAACTGTGTTATGCACTAGGGAATTGGAAACAATTACAAAACTAACAAGAACTTTTTTTTTTTTTTTCTTTGAAATATATATTGAAAAGATAAATTAAAATGGCTTAACTAGTGGAAGCTCAGTGCCTCGTCTAGTAGAAGTATACAGTAATTTTCAGAAAGATCATAGGTGACAATGAATTCTGATTCTTTCAGATTTTCATTAGAGTAGTCAAAGAAAGATTCCTGCAGCTTAGCAACTGAAACCATGATGAACAAAAAAGAACTTAATTCAGAATAAATCCAAAAAAAAAAATCTGAATCTCTCTCAATCATCTATAGATTATAACAGTTAGCTAAAACCCACTGGTGGAGTTGTACTTTTAAAATTGAATTTTTAGCGAAGGATTTTATCAAAATTTTATGTATCTCAGTACTACCAGAACAGTAAGCACATTTCTTCACATTGCAGTCAATAGACAAAGGGTTACAAAGCCCTTTTGCAAGGTATTTCTTGTAATTTTGAATTTTTCCTTTCATTATAGCATTCAATTTAGTATTTTCTATTATTAATAGCAACATTTTGGTGAGTTGTGTACAATTAAATCATACGCCCCTTCGACCAGCTAACATATAATGTTTAGGTCTCAATTCATTCAATTTAGGTGACCAATAGCTCTCATGTTGCCATACAAATGAAAAAACTTAATTTTCAAATTTTTGGTAACCCCTCATTTCTTAATATTATCATTTTCTGATAAATTTAAAGCAGTAGCAATAAAAAGTTATGTTTCATAGTTGAAAAAAATTTCTTACTTCTGATGTGCCATACTTCTTGCATTTCATTTTTCTCTAAGCAATGAAAAAACTCACCCAACTATTCAAGAGATATATCAAGCAACTGAACAACCTCTGAATTTTTTGTAAAGTCTGTGTCACTGTTCAAGAATGTCAACATTTGTGTCACTTAGGGACTGTGCATTTTTAACACAATAATTTCTTTCCACATTTATAACAAGTTTTTGAGCCACTATTTGTCAATACAATTCAAGCATATGTGCAGCAACCTTTCTAAGTTTTTTTTTAGACTAACAAAGTTATTTGTTTCCTGTAAAAGATAACACAACACTGAATTTTCAATGCATCAGTTCCCATACTGACAGGGGGAAAACAATCAAACACACTTAGTGTTAAACTATCAATTGCTAAAATCACAAAAATTAACCAATAACCTTAAACATAAATTTAAAAAAATAATTTTAGCTTTTCATGATTGATTTTATGTCCCTCTAAAATTTCCAGTAACATTACTGAAGTCACTAAAACAATAACAGCATTATTAGGGCTAAACAATAAGTAATCCTTAAATACTAACACAATTAACTAAATTATTACACACAACCAACTCAGAATACATCTACTAAGGAAGGGCTGTACTCATTGTACAACAATCTGCTACAAGCATCAATGAGGGCAGCAAGGTACCTACAACAAGTTCAACAGGTTTGAATTTGTTTCAACCAATTTAAACAGGCTGACATCTATGACATAGAACAGTGCTGTTGTACATTGATATTGATTTTATACTGTATTATTTTATTGTTTGCTTTATTCCATTAAAATAACTTATTAACAATTATTACAATGCCAATCATAATTATTAATTATGATTCATGATTACTATTATTAACTTATTGTACTAATTTTACTAAAATTATTATTTCATGAAAAGAATCTTTTAGCCTTAAATTTTTTTTAAGAATGAAGCTATTATCATTCCAAATTTATATTTTGACATGTGATTTGCAACAATCAATACGAGCTATTCATAGAATTAATTTGAAAATTTTTAATTAGATTTCGATAAAAATTATTTCTTACCTTAATCCATATAGTATTATATATCGCAGAAAAAGGCATGAAAATGCTGTAAAATGTTCAATTAGAAAAGTTCACACAGCAATTTCAAAAATTGGTGTTCTCTGCTTTGGGGCCCATTTATGAAAACTTTAAAGCTCTGCAATTCAAAAAGTAAAATTTCACAATTTTCCAAGTTTATGCCAGTAGTATAAACTTGGAAAAATGTGCCAGTTTCAAGAAAATCCGAAACGGTGAAGATGAAAATGATCTTTTTCCCACTGAAAGACCCAAAAAATAACAACCATCAGCCATTTAAATCTGATAAAATTGCCTTGAATACTTTTAGCATTCATCCAACAGTAAACAGAATTTCACATTATAATTCGTTGAAATATTTTTTTCTCAAGTTTCATGTCTTAGACAAAATATTTTTAATGAACTATCATACTTTCCTTTTAATTTTTAGATTTAACTCTGAAAATATTTTTTAAAAATATTAATAGCTTAGCTTTAGATTTTAAAATATTTAACTGAATGAATGAAAATAGATATACATAACACAGGTAATCTAAAAAAATGGGGTACTTTTACATTTCTCTAACACAAATCTTGTCAAGCACACTTTATTGGCAACAACACACAGTAAACATATCTTCTGTTTGGCATCGGTTGTATTATTTATGGCAACTTTATCGCTTGCGCAGGCGAAATGGAAAAGCACCAAAAATGGTACATCAAATTATAAATACATTCTAGAAAATTTATAAATAAGCATTTATTTCATAAATTTAGGAAAGTAAAAGATCATAACAGTATGTTTTACAGAATATAACTCAAGATGAAATTCACAAGTCATAATGTCAAAATAATACTATCAATTATTCAACAGTTAATATAGAATATGTGTGAGAGTATGTAAAAGGAAGGAGAAGAGGAAATGGATGACACATCATAATGAACTACATCAAAAAATTTCATAATTACAAATCTTGACAATCTTCACATGGCAAAACTGACACTAAAGCTAATACTCATGTAACTATTACAATACATCAAAAAGCCATTTGAAAACCAAATTCAATTTAACATATACCAAACACTTTATTCCATTAGGCTGTTTTTCACATGACAAAAATCACACTAAATCTTGTATTTTCTTTCCTCCTCATTACCCAATGCCAAATACAGTACTTTAAATAGAGATTTAATTTAACATTAAGTAGCTACCAATATGTTATAAAGTAGCTCTGAAGCAGAATATAGTCTGGAACCTGTGAAACAGATTTGATTCTCAGCCAACCAGACTATGCGACTTGTACTGAAGTATGAGTTATTATACTACAGTCAGGGAAAGGGAAGAGAGAGAAATCAAAACTGAAACTGAGAGGTAGAAACTTGCCTCAAAGCATAAGAAAGCATTTTTAAATATGAAATAATAATTCCAAAAACAGAAGTAATGAAATTACGCACATAATTTCACTCAATTACTACCACTTAATGAAAGAAAAAAAACCGATCTTAACCGATAATTCAAAATCATTCATTCAATATATGTTTAGGAAATAATGTTACTTCAAATATATCCTATAATCTGTGCAATGTTATATTTTTGGAAAAACTTCGTTACTGCAAGTTGTTATCTAATATTTAGTATACATACATACATATATATATAATATCATCGGTTTATACTTCATATTTATGACATATAAGCTATTTGCATTTAAAATAGTGTGGAATCTATATCCACAATAGCTTTCTCACTAATTAGTTTCATAAGCATTAATTATTATTTACGGGAAAATGCACAATGCATTCGATAAAATTGTTTCGATTTAAAATAATCATGATATAAAAATTAAACTATTTTCTATCGTTACAATTTCATTTGATTCCGAATTCTAAGCACATACGGAATCCGAATGTATGACAAAAGAATACAGATTACTTTTTTTAAAAACGAAAGGGTGCATCAGCAAACTCAAGAACATAAATTTTTTACTTTACCGCTAAATAGTAACTCTAAATCAGGATCACAACCGTAATGTCAGCGAAAAACTTTTTCAAGTTTGATATTCCGTCTATATATACTTTTTCATTTAAAACAAGAACACTAAAATAAATAGCTGCTTCACCGGCTAACCACCGTTTAAAACAAGACATAATCAAATACTCCGGTTACTTAACATTGTACAGAATGACGAAACAAAAACTTTCACCATTTCAATTCAGTTCACCAATACCTAATAAATTGCCAAGTCCATGTTTAATTTATAAAAAAAAAATATTTTCGTTTTGTTTGATTTTTTAATAGAGAACAAGTGTCCATTGATCAAGCCAAAGGAAAACTAAAGTTTCACGAATTACTTTTAAATAAAAGGTATATGGATCCATATTTTGCAGCGTTGTCAAAAAATGATTCGTCCGTAAATACCCTGAAGAGCCAATACATAGACTGAATCCGAAAATGCGAATAGTCTAACGTTATTGGAAGGCTCGAAACTTAAGCCTAGGCACTGGGAAAAATTACATCAATACCACTAAAATTTTCGTGTGCCATAGAAGAAGTTATAAAACTTTAAAATAGTGACCTAATAGTAGAGCAGCGGACTCTTGACTGTCGAATAGAGAGTTAAGGTCTCGTCCTCTTAAAATAATTGTGTTGCAAATGCATTTTGAATTTGTTAGGATCAAAATCCGTACTTTTACGTTATTTGGATGTGAAGATTCGGATTTTAGGTCAGAGAACTTTTTTAAAAGTAGAGCAGAAATAGGGCAGCTGAAAGCACTTTATAAACAAATAAAAATTACTACGTTATTTCCGAAGTTCCGCTCATGATAAAGAGGCTAAATAATGTTCATTGTTATATAAACATAGCACCAAAGAGACAATGGTAGGTCACAATCTATAATCATACAGTTGATAATAATGTGAGTAATGAACGGTCAAATGTTTTGTCTGGAAGTTACTTTTTTTGCTTTTCTTGAGCCACTTCATTGACTCCAGAGGGTAATGAAAGAAATAAAAAGCGTTAGACCTTTGAAAGTAAACTTTCATTCCTGCAAGGGAAAATCCTTTAAATTAAAAAAAAAATGCTTATAATAGAAATAAATAACAAATTTACTTTTGAAAAGTATTGACTTAATACTTTAATTAACTTAACCTCCTCCTCCCTAATTCTGATATTGAATTTGTACTTATATATAGTTAAGTTAAAATCAATATTTAAACCAAAATTTACCTTTAAAAAAAAAAAGGAAAATTAAAAAATTAACATACCAACGAAAATTATACTTTAAAAAATTGTATTCATTGAAAATATAAGGACTGGTTAAAATAAGGAAGCTAAATAAGTAATAAATGAAATAATATGTAAAGAAAATATTTGAAAGGGCTATATTTTCAGTAAGGAGGTGAAAATTCAAATTATGTTTAAACTAGGAAGACAGCTTATTCACGAATGGGCTGCTATATGGATCTCACGATAATGTACTTTAAAAAAAAAGGCGACTCACTTAAAAGGGTTTATTCCAAATGACACAAAAATCAGCAGAAGAGAGTAGTATTATTACAAACGAAACGCTAATAGTTTCATAACAATTTAATGTGTTATTCAGGAAATAGCTACAAAAGCAAAAAAAAAAAAAAAAAAAAATGCATTGGCCCATCGTTGGCCCTGACGCAAGCTGTTATCCTGCTGGGCATTGACTTGAAGAGTCAGCGGTTGTCCTGCAGTAGGAGAACAACCGCTTCATAGTGTCATACACACTTCAACTAGTGAATTGGATTGCTACGATCCAATGACCTCTTCTCATCATAGCCCAAACATGCTGTATTGGGAAGATATTTAGTTATCACACCACCTAGAGTAGTATTGAAGAAGCACAAAGACAAGCATTAGAAAGGTATGCCGTGTGCGTCAGAGCATCATCCAATTGAAATGTATGCTCGGGAGTCGTGAATTAAAGGGAATTATATAAGGACATAGAATCTCGTCAACGTAACGTCGAGTTGTAAGGGTGTCACGGATAGCAATCAAAGGGCTTTGGCTATCATATGAAATGGCAACCCATACCATTACTTTGGTTGTCGGGCTGTGTGGCAAATGACACTCAAGTGAGTCTCCCGCGGCGGTCCCGGACATATCCAGACACATCTTCGCTGTTCATTGGAGTCCCAAATCGAAGCGGAGTTCATCTCTGAAAACAATTGTATTCCAATCCGTGAGATTCTAGATCAAATGCACCCGGCACCATTGTAAATGCACCTGGTGGAAATTCTGCCTTAGAATTGGAATGTCTTCTGTTTTATGCACCATCCAGACACTCCAGTTAGTCAATCATTAGCCATAAAAAGTTAATCATCAGCATATTCTATCATAAAATATGTAAGTACTCAATTTCGTGCCATTCAGATTACTTCTTGGTGCTTCGCTTTTTATGTTATAGGATGTATATCATTTTTCTTACAGTAGGTTGTATTTCGAGAAGCAAATGTGTTACATAACAGAATTGTATTGTTATAAACAATAAAATACGGGACTTAAAGATAATACAGTTAGAAAAATGAGAATCATAAGCTTAATTCATGTATTATTTTTTAAAAATTATTTTCTGCATTTAAAACAACAGTTTGGGAACCCTTTTGATATTACTTATATTTTTCAATAGTGGTAATTGCAAACTTTATACGATATTTAGCTACAGTAAGTTTATATATCACCATGCACAATATTTTTTTAAATAATTTATTTATTTATTACACTGTATATACATTTCATTTTTATACTATGAAATTACTATTTTTTAACACATAATGATATTTAATTTCAAAAACATCACCCTTTCGCATATTTTAAAATACATGTTGTACTGATTAGTTTAGTTTTTATTAACGTCGCACTAGAAGCAACACGAGGGCTATTGGTGACGTACCTCGTAATTTTGAACCACGGTCGAGTGACGAGGACGCCCCCCCCCCCCTCTCCTAACACCCACACCACGCCAAAGGGAGGACTTTGGGCCCCGAACAGATTTAACGTGCATCAGCCCCGGCTACACGGTGGGTCTTTGGAGGCCAAGGATCGAACCTTCGACTGAACGAAAACCGCCGGCCTCTAGTCCGCGACCTTGACCACTAGGCAACTGCGGCCCTATGTCGTACTGAATATAGTTCAATTGAAATAGAAAAACATTTCATGCACTCAAGATCTGCTAAAATAATTTAATTATACGTTGATAATGCATTGATATTTAAGCAAATTTAACATTTCATTTAAATTTTCATGCATATTTTTATTTTTATTTAGAATTACATTTTCTTGGCAGTTAACAAACTAAAAGTATTTTTTTTTTCTAATTAAGCTCTTTATGTGTAAAATGCATTGTTGTTAAAATCTACAAGATGCAGACAAAATTTAAATGGTCCTTTTTAAGATTTAATTACAGGGAACACAAATTAATTCAAGTGAATTAAAATTTCCCTAATTGCCTCATGTCATTTTATTCTATTTTATAATTATTAGTATTAAAATACATAATCTTAGCCTCAAAAATAATTTTTAGTGCATTAGATTTTTTTTAGTTTTCTAATATTAAAGGCAAATTTTTACTGACATTGAATGGGACGTTATAGAGTACTATAAAAGACTTATTATCACAAGAGGCTGTATTTTATGTAATATCATGCACTTAATTTCTGTTATTGGTACTGACCTGAGAGCAATATTTAAATAAAGATTTTTATGCATCTGAGTGAAAGCAGTGTAGATTTCTTGAAGACTCATGAAAGAATAGATAACACTTCTAATTTCTGCAATAGCAAACTCCTCGTAGGCTTTAGATGTCTGGAATATAATAATACGTATAAAGTGGCTGAAAAATCTATGATTCTGTTTTACATTACTGAAACCTTTGTAGTGTCAACCCACTCCTCTGAGAACTGGCATCTATGAGTGAAAATGTTTCAAAATTTAGAAGAAATCTGTATCAACTCAATGACGATTATGAATGAAATTTTGAGAAACATCAGGCCATACTACACATTTTTTGCCGCGCTCAGGGCCAGTCCTGGCGTTTTTGCCACCGTTTATCAACTCAAAAAAAGTTGCCTTTACTTACACATTAAAAAAAAAAAGAAAGAAAGGAAAAAAGCATTGTAAAAGTACCATGTTAACCAGAAAAAAAATACATTTAATTGAATTAAGACAATAATACTCGTACAGACATACGGAAATTTTTTTTTATTGGAAAATAAAATTTGCGTTTCTAACGAGCTAATGACAACGAATTTACAAAATAAAACTGATACCTATTTCTTTAAGATAATTTAAATGTACTTTTAAAACAATAAAAAAAATGTGGTGTCATATGTAATATATAAAGTCTTAACCTAAATTAAAACACTCCCCCCCCCCTCCTATGTTTTTTTTCTACAAAAAAAGTCAGAATAACTTCTTTCAAATCTAATTTAGAACTCATTTCATGTATAATAGCCAATATTGCTAAGCCATTAAGACGATTTTGCCCCGGTTCTTAAATAGTGTTTTGCTATTTTTAATTTAGAAAAAGTTATTTCGCTGTTAGCAACGTGGTCGCGGTAGCCTAGTGGTGATGGTCGCGGACTCGCAAATGGCGGTTTTCGTCCAGTTGCGGGTTTGAGCCTTGATGTCACAAAAGGCCCGCCGTGTATCCAGGACTGATTCACGTTTAATCTGTCGAGGCTCAAAGTCTTCCCTTTGGCGTGGTGTGGAAGTTAAGAGAGGGAGGTGCCAGCTCAGGTGACGTCCTCATCATTCAGCATTTTTTGTGTAAAGCCCGAAAATGATCATGATTCTAATTCCTGTCCTTTATCAATCGAACAGCGTATAGCTTCCCTCAGAAAAAATGGAGTTTGTTTTTTATGTCTTTCAAATGAACAAATGTATGCAAAACTTGCCAAAGCAAACATAGTGAATTAATCTGTGAAGGAATTTTTTCCTTTCCTCCACCCAGAATTACGTTATGGCCTCTGAAGCGGTGTCGAGTAAAAAGCGGTTGATTGCGAAATATTTCTCGAAACACGCTCAGCTGTTATATTAGACGACTCTCAAAATAAAACCATTGCTGTTATATTAGATTCTGGCAGTTAACGTTTCTTTTTAAAGAAAGAATTTGCTTTAAAATTAAAATTGCCCGTTGTAAGGCAAGAAAATCTGTTAGTGTATACGTTTGACAAAAATGAACCCATCAACAAAATTTATGAGGTTGTAGAACTAACCATCTGCAATCCACGTGACCCAGAAAAGAGAATTACGATTTAGGCTCTGCTGACTGATATTATTGTCTGATCGGTGTTTAAAGTATCAACAAATAAGCTGTAGGGGACACTCAAAAATAATTACTCGTACATTCAACTGTCTTAATATTAACGAATCACTTGAAAATGAAATATTTATCGGATCTCAGTATTGCTGGGAAATACGATCAAGGGAAAAGGAAAGAATAAATAAATCTTTGTTTTTAATTGATACCCTTTTCGATAAAATAGTACAAGGTCGCATTCCCGCTTCTGATGTTGAGTATAAACAACGCATTTCAACTATAAAAACTGAATGTTGTTCAATATTAAAAAATATTTTCAATTAGACGTCATAGAGATTGATGATAATACTGAACGTTCAAAATTTGATGAAAAATTCATTTCTAAATTAGAAAGTAATTTGAAATTTAAAAATGGGATGTATGAAACTAAAGCCCGACAATTTAGATGAACATTTTGCGGTAGCAAAACGAAGATTTGATATAAGACTAAAATGAAAAACGATGGTTAGGTATGTAATAAATATAAAAATGTTGTTAATGAACAATTAAAATTGAGCATTGTTAAATAGAGTAATTCCGACGTTGGAAAGAATTGTTATTATATGCCCCATTCTGCAGTTGTTAAATCTGACAAAGACACCACAAAAGTCACGGTGTATACGGTGCATCGTCAAAGTATACGGTGCATCGTCAAAGTGTAAAGGTCAAAGATCTCTTAATGATTGTTTCATGCCTAAATCACCTTTAAACGCAAAATATTAGATGTAAAATTGCAATTTTTCGAACATGAATATGCAATCAGTAGTGATATTGAAAAAGCACTTTTGAACATCGGGGTAGAAGAAGATAGAGATTATTTAAGATTTTTTTATTTCCAGATAAAACTGATTCTAAATCTCGTAAAATTTTGAGATTGTCTCGTGTGTCTTTTGGGATATCATTAAGCTCATTCATCCTAGCTGCGACAAATAAATACCATATTAAGAAATCTTGTCAAGAGCTACTCGAAACTGCTCGCATGTTCAATTACGCTCTTTATGTGGATGATTTATTTTACGGGGCTGATACAGTAGAAAAGGCTTCAGAGCTTTCTCAGAGAGCTGCGGAAATTCTTATGGAATCTAGCATAAGTTTAAGGAAGTTTGAGACGAATTCGAAAGAGTTCCGTAATTTATGGTTCGAGAGGGATATTGCTAAAGAAAAGATGACAAAAGAACTTCCTCTAAAGATTTTAGGAATAATTTGGAACTCTAAAGATAATACATTTAAATTAGATGTATAGCACATTCTTAACACGATCGATTATTTGAAACATTCAAAACGCAGCGTACTTCAAAAGGCATTGAAAATATTTGACCCAGTAGGAATTACTTCTCCTTTTATAATCATCATAAAATTAATAATGTATGAAATATGGGAATAGCTTGTGTCTGATCCAGTTTGGCTACAAGGTCTAAAATGGCTAAGACTTACGAAGGAAGAGTGGCCAGATGGTTCTAATTGTGAGTTTTCACCAGAAGTATCCTGTGAAAGAAAACTAAACTAGAGGAAGTTTCATTTTTTGTTTGCGAAGTTCAGTCTGAAGTGTCATTGTTGATGAACTTGAATAAATATAGTAGTTTGAAAAAAACTATCGTGTTCCCAGTTGGATACTCCGATTCATTAACAACACTAGAAACAGAATTAAAAGACTCGAAGAACTGGGTGTGTTGACGGTGCCGAAAATATGTGGATAAAATTTGTCCAGAAAGAAGATTTTACAGAAGAACTGTTTTGTTTAATGCATGGCAAACCGATTCCAAAAACTTAGTCGATTTTGGAATTAAATCCCTTTCTTGACAAAGATAGAATAATTCACTTTGTTGGAAGATTCCAAAAATCAAAATTTAATTACCTTCAGAAACATCCTATTGTTGTTCTTGCAAAGCATCCTTTTATGAACTTATTGGTGTGGGATGCACACAGAAAAGTGTTCCATGATAGATTTTCCGAAAACTTGTTGACATTCAAGAAAGGTTTTGCTTATAAAAGGAAGACAAACTGTCAAAAACATATTAAAAAGATACACTTTGTGTAAAAGATTTAGCCTGGAGTACAAGTTACTGCTCTTACGCCGAATGGAAGAATTACCTCCATTTATTGTAGCAGGCATAGATTTTGGTGGACCACTTTATACCGAGGGCAGTTATGAGAAAAATTATATCGTGCTATTCACTTGTGGTGTTATTCGAGCTCTTCATTTAGATTTCGTCAGCAATATGACTACAGAAATTTTTCTCCTAGCTCTTTGAAGATTCATCGCTCGCAGAAGTCTGTGTTCCAAAATTTTGACGTACAATACACGAGCTTTCAAGCGATCGGAAATAGAACTCAAAAATTTTTGGGCTGTTATAAGTCATCAAAGAAGCCAATCATGAGCCGACTATGAAGAACTTTTACGCCTCCCACAAAATTCAATGGTGTTAAATTGCAGAGAAAGCTGCCTCGTGGGGAGACTATTACAGAAGACTTATTAGATCCGTAAAGCTTGCAGGTGTTTAAAATTAAGGGAATTTGTATATTTAGTCGAAATTTTCGAAAATTACAGAACGAAAGGTAAAAACTGACAATTCTAAACAAAGCTACAAGTTTTTAGAGTCGATTCCGAAAGACGAACATATTCGCGTAGGCTATGCATTTAGAGGAAAATGCTTTGTAAGAGCTCGTGTAATTTTCCACTCTTCGTTTATTCGCACACCATGGCGACTTACTGTTCTTTTTTTTTTTCTCTCTTATCTTTCTTTTTTGCAACATTCGGTGAAATTAAAAAGCAAACGTAAAAACGGGAATTTACCAAGGTTTGGATAGTGGAATGAGATCGGGAGTTTTGAGGCAAGGTTGTCTCAAGAGCAGAATACTGGATACTCTAATGAAACCACTCGTACTGAGTGTAGTATTAAGTCAATAGAATTCAGGAGTAATTGTTTAACATTCTATGGACACAAGGGTGACCAAATAGATCATGAGTTTGTTTTAACCATTTCAAAGTTAATAAAAATGGTATCGTTATTTTATACATATTTTTTTTTAATAACTATAAAATCTTTGACTTCATGGTGTCGAGCTATTAGTATTTCGTATTAGCCTAATGGTCATGGTCTCGAACACACTATCAGCGTTGTCTCCTTCGAGTTGTGGGTTTAAGCCCTAATGACACTAAAATCTCTCTACGTAGCGGGAGTGATGTACGTTAAATCTGTCGGGGTCAAGTCCTCTTGTGAGCATGGTCCTGTGACGACATAATATTCCTATTCGCCTCTTGTGCCATAGGTAAACTAAATATATTAACTCTAAAGAGTCAATAAGTTGTGCAAGAAGACGTTAGAAAGATCTCACACTCAATATTTATTCCATAGTTTTGTACTATAACGACAAATGAACACCTGCTCTCCAAAGTAACGCCTTAGATATATTTGCCTGTCTCACTTATATCAAATTAAAGTTAGTTTACCACAACCTTCTTAGTTGAAGCCGACTCGATTCTTGATTTCCACGATCGCTCTCACCTGTAGCCACTTTTGACCTCATCTACCACCTATTAGATACTATATACTCAACGCTAGTGATACTCAACCTCTATCGTGCGACTCTCGTTTTGCTTATATACTTTCCTATCTACACGCTTCACTTTATTTCTACCTGCCTCTAATGTAACTACTCACGTTTCATTTTGGTTGGGAAGAAATTGTTATTTATAGCAATCAATCTTAATTAAAAGTCCCCAAGGTTAGTGTAGAGAAAACCGCGAATAGCCCAACTTCACAGTCCTTTATCAGTAACAAAAAGTACAGCTCAAGGTCGGCGTTAATGAAATATATTGAGTGAAACTGTATGAATTAAACTTATATGGCATCGTATTTCTCAGTAATCAATGTTTTGATAATAATGTTTTTAAATGACATTTACAACTTTTTTGAACTATTATTACGTTTGTTTATTATTACTTTATTTTACTTGTACTTTTTACACTGACAATTAATTATAGTTTTGATAATAATGTTTTCAAATGACATTTACAACTTTTTTGAACTATTATTACGTTCGTGTAAGCTTTTGTTTTACTTGTACTTTTTACACTGACAATTAATTATAATTGTCAATGTTAATTGAGCTTTTTAAACAAACTAGTACTTTTCTTTGACAGTTTATAACAAGTTTTTATTAAAATTCTGAAATGAGGAATACGGGGACATATACCTGAAAATGATGTTGTCCTGGTGTAATCACTCTAAGTAGAATGGATAAGATCGTTTGATAATCAGTTATTTTTCTATAAAGTAAAACTAGTACAAATTTCGAGGCAGAAAATTTTACATTCTAAGGAGTTCGCATAAATATGAAAGATAGTTCCACGTTCTTTAGCTTTCCCAGGATTATACAGAAATCATGTCCACATTTAAAAATATATATGTATAAAATACTCCTATTTCTAATAATAGAAAATTGTCATCTTAGTGTAATACCATTACTTCATATGATCATATATGCTTTGAACATTTTGAGCACTTTACAAATGGTAATTTATTATCAGCTTGTAGCGGGTTTTCACGCGCATTTTTCTCAACTAACCTCTAGGTTTGTTTTACTACGATGTTTAATATGAGAACCTCGTCTTGTAAAGAAACCATGTTACATGCCAATGAATCTTATTATTTAAGAGATGAAGCGAAGATGAGAAGAAAGAGGAAAAAGAGGGAATCATAGGAACGCTTTACAGAGGCTAGAGCAACTGGAAAAGGGCATCTACCGGAATCGGATTTCGTTATTAGAAGTCTTCTGTTGAGTTCGCTAGAGTTAAGTTTTTAGTTTATATTATTATTATAATTATTAGTTCCGAGTCAAGTAAATCACTCCATATATTTACTTTATTTTAATTATTGGTTATTGAAGGATTTGAATAAACAGACTATAAAATGAGGCTGATCTTTGTATGAAACAAATATGTCTCATCATCAACGAAGTGAATTCATTATAAGCCAAACATATAAAATTAAAATTTCATTAGAATAACCCCAAATTATATGAAACAGGCTTATTCAGCGTCGGCTTAAGACAGTTCGTTGTTTTTATTACATCATAATGAAATTTTTCTTAGAAAATCTATGAACAACGATGTGGGATAATTTTTTAGGATATTTCTTGAGAAAAATGAAATCGAATTTTTTCCCTAAATGTTTTTCAAGGGCAACTTGACCACCTTCAGAATAGCAAATGAAATCCTACGTAACGGTCTTAACGAAGGCAAAACATTTCCCGAAATGTCCGTTTCTCATTAAAATGGCGCTATTCATGAAAAGGAGGTGGACCTGTTACTTCTTCCATTAAGGCTATGACGGCTTCGTATAAATAAATTGTAAAAAAATAAAGGTCAAAATAATTCTTTAATTGTGGCTCCTAATCATTATTTCTAGGTCTGTAACATATTATTACTACAATTTTCGGTTAATTCAACCCGGCGGATATGGAATAAAAGATATTTTTCATCAAACATTTGAGATAAATTAAATATATAACATTCAAAATAGTTGTTTAATACATAGTAGAGAGACGAAATTTATTCCATGGGACGACCGAGCATCTGAGTGACTAAAGCCCTGAGCTCGTGGTCAGTAATGTTTCCATCTAGTTGCGTTTTCGAGTCCTGATTTCACTAACGATCCATCTTTTAACGGGGCTGGAGCACATTAAACCTGTTGAACTCCAAATCGTGCCGGATCGGGTTATCGTCCTCGCCCGTCGACCTTGGATCAAAATTACGAGTTCCGTCGCCGATAGTCCTCGCTTAGTACTAGTGTGATGTTAATAATCGATCAATTAATCTCAATGGTTTGACGTGAATTTCCATCATCGTCACAGCACACACGACAGATCATAGCTATTAAGTTAAACAACTTCCTCCACCGCAAAAGCACTAATTTAATTTTGTTTCAGAATCTTCCTATTTTGGAAACTTTTTTTAAACTTCGAAAACCGACAGGGGTTTTGTCGGTGAATCAACAAGGAAATTTTTACAGTGTAAGTTGAGGGTTATTTGGAAGTTTTCTGAGCTGCATGAGTCCATAGTGTTGGTTATCGATAAAGAGATTTATTATTTACAGTAGTTCACAGGCAAGAATGATTACAATGCATATCCTTTAATACAGACATCTTCGATTAAAATATTCCGTAAAGGTAATTTTATTATTAGATTTTGAGGTTTCCTTGATCTTTGAATTTAAGACTCTTGTTAGGGGCCGCGGTAGCCTAGTGGTCAAGGTCGTGGATAGCGGCTGGCGGTTTTCGTTCAGTCGCGGGTTCGATCCTTGGCCACAAAAGACCCGCCGTGTAGCCGGGGCTGATGCACGTTCAATCTGTTCGGGGCCCAAAGTTCTCCCGTTGGCGTGGTGTGGATGTTAGGAGAGGGGGGTGCCAGCTCAGGTGTCGTCCTCGTCACTTGACCGTGGTTCAAAATTACGAGGTCCGTCGCCAATAGCCCTCGTGTTGCTTCTAGTGCGACGTTAATAAAAACTAAAACTAAATTAAGACTCTTGTTTATTTTTGTTATTACTATCAAAATTTTTCTCTAATTTCTTAAAGTTATTTAAAACACTCTACCGTTGTGTGGCATTCATTTTTATCACACACAAATTCTCTCATTAAAGTAATACAAAAATGTCTTATTAATTAATTGTTAATTTTTCAGAATTTAGTAAATGAAAAGTATTTGCCTCTTTAACATTTAAAAATTTAGAAAAAGCATTTAATCGTTCTGTGATCTTGTCGAATGCATTTGAAATTATCAGTTTGAAAACAATAACGAAAGTATACCTTTATTTTATTGAAGGTAACTATAAATATGATGAAGGGGAATAAGTTGCAAGCTTTAACTACCGTTCAAACCAATCTTGGCAATTGTTGTTGTTTATTAAAGTCGCACTGAAAAGCAACTCGAGGGCTACTGCCGACTGTCCTAGCAATTTTGAGCCGCGGTCGAGTGACGAGGACGACATCTGAGGAGGCACCTTCATTTCCAAGCTTCCACACCACGCCTTCGGGAGACCTTCGGGCCTCGATAGATTTAACGTGCATCATTCCAGGTGGGTTTTTAATGACATCAGAGCTAGAACCTACGACTCGACGAAAACCGACGACAGCGAGTCTAATGCCATGACCTCTAGGTTACTGCGGCTACAGTCAAACTTGGCACATGTCTATCAGGCCGTATGCCAAGATAATTGCAATACCTATTACAAGAGAAATGCCATACATATTACAAGCGAATTGCTATACCTATTACAAGAGAATTGCAATATCTATTACGCACATCTTCATTTAATTTAATTTATGTGATCTTTCCTTGTACACGAGTCTAATATATCTCCCCCCGATTGTTTGTAGAAGCGTCTAAAGGAAAACTAGGGGAAACAGATACAATTCCTAACAGTTCTTGCATATTCCCGTAAATTTCGGGAAATGAATATTTTCTATAAGCTGGAAAAAGTAGAACTGTGTGTGACGAAACAAAATAAAATCATACAAAGTAAAGTAATAAAACAAGAGAACTTCGCTTTGTAACTACGAGGTTTATGCACAACGAGAAATCGGAAATTTATGCATACTTTTATGAAATTTGCAGATGGTTAAAGCATCTTAATATGTAATTAACATTAAAAATAAAATCTATTTCTAGCAAGAAAGTTTATTTTATTTAAGAAAATAAAACCGAAATATCAATATCTTTGTATCTTCTTGAAATTGTGTTTTCACTGAAACGTTTATAATCAGGTAATTCAAGCTGAAAATAAAATATGCGAAATTATGATACATTTTATATAGCCATAATAAAATTGCTAAAGCTAAAATCTTGAAAACACATCTCGATTTTTAAAAAAATGGCATGTGTTGTACAAAAAAGTTCAAAAGAAGGAAGAAAATAATTCTTTTTATTTCTTCCTACAATACCTTCTTAAAATATAAACTTCATTTTAATGCAATCAATTTCTCATTGTTAAAGTGCTGAAATTTTTTTTAAAAATTTATTATCTTCCTCGCATTAAATAAAAAGTAAACAAAGATTTAAAAAAATATTATAAGAATACAAATTCCAAAAATAAATATAATGCCGAAAAATTTTTCTCTATCAAAACAAATTACAGAAATTCTTAATCATTGTTAAATATAAAATAATTCAGAAATGAAAATTTTAAATGACGTACCGAAAGGGCATTATTCATATTGCAATTACAAGAAATAGAGCAAAGATTTTTTTTCAACATTGTGAGAGTATATAGTTTTAAAAATTTTAAATTATATATTGTTTTAAATTTACATACAATACATACATAAATACAGTGTATAAACAAAATTTCATTAATTTTCCACTTAGAATATTTCTAGTAAGATGGATACTTCCCCCTAAATATTTATTTTTATTTTCGAAAAAAGGCGAAGAAATTTTAAGAAACTTTTTTTTCTTATTATATAATGCAAAAGAATAAGTCAATGATATAACAAATAAACCGGTGTTTACTTTAAGAAAATTAACACCAAAAGTATTTACCGTAGTTGAACTGACGTTGCATTCCAGAAATAAGTGTTCAAAGAATTTCTTTAAAATATTTAACAGTAGTACATTTTTTTTATGTCGAAAACTCATTAAAGAATCGTTTGCTCGACTGGATTAATTTCTTAGTTGCTGACATGCGGGATTCTACAGGAGGATGTGAACTTACTGTGGCATTCTACACTCGTGTCAGGTGTACAACCAGTTCTACTTTTTTTTTTTCGCCTGAAATTCATATTGCTGGAAATGACGCGTAGAAAAAAAAAGATTTGTGTATTTCCGGAACGTTACGTCCGATCGAAAAGTGAAAATATTCTTTTTTGATTTGTTTCTATCAAAATAATATCAAGCGTGTTATAATGTATAGGTGATATTTTAAGCTATTTGTATAAAATAATATACTCCTTAGTATTTAATTACGGAAAAAATATCCAGTCATTTTAACATCATACTCAAAAAAGGAAGTTATGGTCAAAATTTGGAACTTTAACAAAAGTATAAAAAAAAAAGTGTTTAATATAATAAAAAACAAATAATCATATTCCTAAATAGTCGAAGCTTTGTCTAATTTTCTTGGAAGATTTTTTTTAAATTACTACTCACACTCCTACAGCATATTAAAGAAGAAATAAAAGTGGTAAATAAAATTTTAATTAATAAAATAAGTGTTGAATATATACTTCAGAGAGGTACAATACGATATTCATTTTAATATTGTACGAAATATATCAAAATTGCATGAAAAGTATTACACTATTTATTTCATGTCTCAAATACTCAGTTGCATGCATCTAAGTTAATGAACAATAAATCAATCAATTCCATGCATGATTGTGTATATATAAATTATTTTAATAAGTCAATATTGCTCTTTTTATATATTATGTATATTTCACCCTCTTCACTTTTTCTCTTTTTTTATTACGTGAAAAATATCTATAAAAAGAAATGTTAATTAGGAAAGCACATTTCTCTTTTTTACAGGGTTATTCAAAATTATTTCTCCGGTTTCAAACTTTCATATTTTTAGAAATAAAGTACACAGAACGATAAGTAATACGTGAATACAAAGGAAAACTATGAAAGTTTTTACTGTGAAGAATAGATTGCCCTCGTATGTGTTCTTCGTGAAGATATTTCACGAAAGCTGTTTTAGAAGCTGCCTTGAAATTGTATCAGTTGCAATGGAGGAAATGACTTGATGTTACATTGCTGGTCATCTTTGTCACTTGCTATTGTCCAATGCAATTTCTTCCTTCGGGAGTTTGTAAAAGATAAAGTGTATACGCCACCATTACCCACAAATTTATTTGAACTTAAACAACGGATTTCTGTTGTTGTACAATCTATTACCACTTCCACTTAACAACGTGTTTGGTAGGAATTTACATATCGAATTGACATTAAAAACTAAGAAACTAAACTAAAGGAAGTTACGTAGAACATTTTTAAAAAAACTCTATACATTCTCTTTGTATTCATGTATAGCTTATTATTCTGTGTCGCTTATTTTTGGCGCTGTATCGTTTATTTTTGGCGCTGTGTCGCTTATATTATACATATGGAATTTTGGAATCGGAACAGTCATTTTGAATTACCCTGTACAAACAAATTTTTATATAAGAGACTATAACTGAGAATTTTATATAAAAGCTGATTAGTTTATAAGCATATAAATTATTTCTGGGATTGTAATCGGCAGTCTTAAAAAAAAAAAAAAAATCACGTACCTAGCATACTTTCATCACGTCTAGCATTCCATCTCCATAAATTTTCCATATTTCTTTTGACTAGAAAATAAAAATGAAATTTAATACTTCAAAAAAATTTGATATTCTTTGAAAGCTACAATCTTTCAAAACTGGCTATATAGTAATGAATTTTTGTAGAATTGTTTTCAACTGCAAATAAAAAAAAAGCAAAAAAAAAAAACTCACCCACTAAGTGAAATAGAAATATTGAAAATAGTAAAAAAGTGACATTAGGTGCAACACGTCATTAAATATTAATACTTTGGAATATTTTATAACCAAATGCAAAATTTTTTTTAAAAAATTTTAGTTCAGATGATCGAAATCAGCAATTTTTATCCAATCTTTTATAGAATGACAGATATTAATAGGTGTAAGAAAGAAAGTTATATTATGCAGAAGAAACTAAGAAATATTAGCTAAAATTTATTTTAAAATGTTATTTTCCTTGTTAATTATGACAATTTACTATCGTTCTGATATACCATCCATTCCCTTCCAGATAAGGGCTTTGCTTTTTTATGCCAAAACTTTATCCGTATCCATTTTGACACCTTCACCTCTTATGTATTCATTTCGATCAATAAGGTTTTGCAGAGATTCGAATTGTCCGATTGCGCAATATCGAGTAAATACGAAAGGTGAACGTAATTGCCCAGTCCATCTCTGATAGTTTTTGCTTGGGTTTTCTTGGGTGGTCTAGCATTATCATGATGAAATATGACACCTTGTTTGTTTCCTAGAGATAGATGCTTACATTGAATTAATGTCTTCTAAAGCTCAAGGGAGACATATTAATGATCAGAATTATCAATTTCCCCTTCTTCCAGTAACTCATGATAGAGATTTTTTCTTTGCGGTCTCACCACCAACGCAACATAATCTTCTTTTGATAAATTCCTGTTTTTTATGCTGACACTCGGATTTCCACAAGGTTTATACTCGCATATGCTCTTTTTTTCTCCATGTCCTTGTACATCTTCCGCTTTTCATTTCCAATTAATATATGGCCATAAATTAATCTGTTTTGACGAGCGAGATCTGAAGCACATATGGAAACTCAGTCTATCAAACAATTCTCGCTTAATTCGTATGACCCTCAAATACTGAACTTCGAACAGAACCAAGCCTTCTGATATGTTTCAATGCAATTTCTGAATCCACATATGTAAAAGGTAACGGAGAATTTGTTCGGATCATATAGTTATACTTCTATGTGACGTTCAATGACCTTCCCAATCCTAGCTCATTTCGCAAGGGAAATTCGCTGTATGGAAATTTTAGGAACCACTTTTGGTAAAATGAAATTTTTTCAGCAATTTTTCAGAATAATTCACACAAATATATATATTTTATTTTTACACCAATTTATACTACCATTTTGAATTTAGTAGGGAATGCAATGACTCAAATGTATTTTATTTTCAACCGTATTATTCCTATAAACGGTTGACGAAAACTGAACAAAAAACATAAAATGCTCCTTAAATAATTTGGAGGAGTTTTAATTGTCATCCACATTTGTTTTTATTGAGATCTCCGACTACTAACCTACAACCCAGAGTGCATGCAAGAGCATAAGAGTACAGAAAATATTACACAATATTTCTTTTACACCTATTATATTCAAATATAAATAAATAATGTACTACTTAGACAAAAAATTCAACCAGAAAGTTTAGTTTTAGCGATTGTATTTTTATAATTCCTTGAATAATTAGAAAATGAGAAATAATTCCCTTATTTCTTAAATTTATGGGTATAATTTTGTAAAAAGTTTCATACACGCGTGTGTGCTAATTCAGTAAAATGTTCATTTTTTTAGAAATGGAAGAAATTATTCTCTAAATTATTATTTTCTTAAAATTTTATTGAAATATGCAAATAAAAAAGTAAAGTTTTCTTTTCCTGATATCATCTTATTTTATTTATATTCTTCTGATTAAAATACTTGAATTCTTAGAAAATTTAATTAAAATTAAAACTGTTTTGTGAAGGAAGTTAGACATATATTTCTATTCATATGCACAATATCAAATGAATACTAAGGCACAGCAAAATTAAATCATTTAAAGAAAAAAATGAAGTTATTGAAGTATTAATTACAAGAATGGGAATATTTGAAAATTATAAGAATGTAAATTTTTTTCTCTCCCTAAAATTACAATTTGTAGAAAAATTTGAATCTCCTTACTTTGAAGGCTTAACAGACTGATTTAATATTGATTTTCTTTAATGATTAATGTAGAATTCAAAAGTTTTGAAATATTACGTTTATCAAAGATATAATTTTGATTTTTTTTTAAAATGAATTAAAGAGTAATCCAACTGTTAACTCAGACTTAAGTTAATAAATTATGTTCTTTAAACTTTTGTGTAGAACAATGAATATACCATTATCCTATTTCAAATTTATATAAAACATTTGTAAATACGATCACTACACGCTTTTCCTGACTGTAAGTAGTTACATAAAGATAAAGAAGTGTTAAATAGACAGTGAAAAACTATAAAAGTATTGTTGTAATCATTCATAAAAACGATAACAATGAAATGTTAAAAATATACCTGAAAACTTATGCACGTGATAATACGCCGGAAATGATAATCATATTTTTTTATTAATATGCTTCTTTATTGCAATAAGAAAAACTGCATTTTCTATTTCTTTTATTTATTTTTTGCTTATTTATCTTATTGTTCCAAAATTATACCATTTAATAAAATGTTTTACAGAATACATACAGTTATTAGAACAAATATTTTGTACTAATTTTATATATGTAGTAATTACTTGTCCATAAATAAATTATGTATAAATATTTATAGATATTTGTTTTTATGCAAGTTAATTTATAAATTATTTACTTGAAGATATTTGTTGTGATACCAATAATTTTATAAAGAAGCAAGTTAAGCATTTTACGAGTTTATGAAATAATTTTCAATAAGTATCTGTACAATATTCAAGTCTCTACTATAAGACATTTATCTCAACTATCCTCTTATTAAAATATCTAAAAAATCTGTTTGGGTCTTGAAAAAATTTTTTAGTAATTTTTTATCGGTTTTGGTAAGAAATTTAATATCCTTTCATTTACCTTTAATTGAAAGAGAATATTTTACTACATATTTTGCTTTTTTCTTCTTATAAATGCATGTGTAATTTTTTCTAATGAATTTCTTGTAATAAGAAATGCAAAAAATGTAAAATAATTCAATAATTTTTGTGTGGGATTTCATAGAAAATATAATATCCAGTTTCCTTCCTTCCTTATTATTAGAATATAACAATAAGTAACTTAAATAAGCAAGTTAAATGTAATTTTTACGATATTGTTAACTTCTAGAAAAGTAGTAAACTTATCAAAATTTAATAAAATATTTTGTGAATATATCCATATACAAAAAAAAAAAAAAAAAAAAAAAAAAAAATTAATTATTGACTTTTTTTTGAAGACGAAAAACTGAGCGCGCCAAAAGTGAAGTGTAAGACACAGCGAGATCAAAGACTATGGATGATATTTAATTGTTGTGCTTTATATATTCTATTTCAATTTATATGACAGAAACTTTTTATGACTTGTTGTTAAAAATCGAGCAATTGAACTTATTATTAGAATACTATTTACAGTAAATTATAAAATAGTTTTAGATGAAAAAAATTCTGTTTGTCTTATTTCAAGCTAAGAAATTTAATCCCAATAGAAAATTATTTTAAGGACAAAAATAAAAATTTAACTAGTATTTATATTTTTAATAAATTCAATTTTTTTTTTTTTTTTTTTTTTTTTTTTTTTTTTTTCATATTTCTCTATGCATATTAGATTTAAATAAAATAAATAAAACGACACATAATATCGTAATAAAAATATTTAGGAACAATAATTCGTAAATATTAAAATAATTTATTCTAATAAACTAGGAATTATTACCAGTAAAAAAATCACGCACTTTTTGGTCATTCCTTCGTCTTTTATTTCTATTATAATCATTCAAATTTAGAAATGTTATAGAAATTTTTACGATGTATACTAAGTATACTTTACGTATGTTTACAAAATCAATATTGAATTTAATGTTACATTCAGTATTCTGGAAATAAATAACGATTTATGTCACATCAATTATAGAACACAAAGCTTACTTCATTTATCGAGAGTCGCCGTTGACATGCTGATGTAGAATTCCAACTAGAGAGATAAAGATTAAGCGGGAAAAAAAGTAAGTGGTAACTGATGTCATAGATATCTGATGACAGTTTAATGGGCTTAGATAAGAAATCAAGACAATTTCCGTTCCAAAGTTGACTTTGTGAATTAAATTCACTGAAAATGTTTGAGTGAAAGCTTTTTATAGAAAGTGTAACATATTTCGCATTATGAATAAAAAAATTATAATTAATCACTTTATGTTAATAACTATAATTTTTATTAAATATCATTATCGGTTAATTTTTTCATAGCAAATACTTTTCTTTTTTCCCTTTGTATTATTGCCAGAATCATTGTAATTCATTCTTTTCCAAATGCCGTACGCTCCCATAATAAGCTTATTGACCCCTTATCAAATTTCCTAGAAGCCGTAAATGACTGCGATGATTGAGTTTATGGGGTCAGAGGACACATATAAAACTAAGTAGAAACATTGTTACATTTTTTTTCAACAAATTTTTATGAGGAATGGATTATAGTTGAATATGCTTTTTTATCAAAAAAAAAAAAAAAAAATGTATTCTGATAGAAGAGTTTTATTTTCGTTCTAGCATTGAATATGCGGAGATAAGAAGATAATACAATCTGTGTAATCTCATTTAGATGAAGAAATAATACAGATGACAATAAAAGCGTAGTTTTGAAAACCAATAAATTATTCAAGCCGATTCTAGTTTGTCTGTAAGTGTTATGAGTTATTTATAATTGCTCTCAAGCAACCGAAGGAAATTTTATAATATATGATTGAAGAACAGAAGCTGATTCAATGAACATTTTGGAGTTGATCAGCGACATAGACAGCTCACACCTTTGGTGAGAGATCCTGCATGATAAGATATAATTCATGGGAAATTTTTGACCTTAGGACAAAATTTAAGATTCCCCCCCCCCTTATTTAAAGATTTTATACAACGGGGAATCGTTATTGTCCAGTAAAAGCAATTCATGAAACGTGCTATTTGCAAACCTCCGCTTAACTAACATCTAGGGGTACTTTCTGACATAATATTTAAATTTCCAGCTTCTTTCCATTAAAATAAAACATGAATACTCAAATTAGGTAAACGTTAAAATTTTAGTGAATGGATGTAAAGAAATCGTATAAAAGCGATGGGTAATCGAATATGATGGGAGAAGAAGATTGCGGTAGAGGTAGAAAATGGCTAAGAAGAGTGCGAAGGAATTGAATAGCACGTGGTAATTATTTGCATGTCTAGGTGATCGAAATGAACTAGAAACTGACGCAGACTGGTCGAAGCTACATTCATTGTGGATTAATTCATCACATCGGCACCGAGTATCTGGGTAAGAATAATCTTTGGTATATTGGTAGAAGTTATTGGTTACTATATTGAGGGGGACAGTAAACTAGTAGAGAACATCCAGCTTATTCTAATATAAATAAATAACACTTTGAAGAGTATTTTGACTACATTATTGAACTGTTTTTGTGTGACTTCTTTAATTAATATACATGTGCTCAGAAGTGAGTTAAAGACTTTAGAATTGCTATTAGATATATATTTAAAATGACAGACTAGTCAGATAATGGAAAATACCATAATACTATTTGAAGCGACGTAAATGATTTTCTGTTTGTATGCAATGAAATGCATTGAGATGAGATTAAAAACATATATATTTTTGAATTACTCAAATACTTCGCCTTGCATGATGACAAAATGTTTACAAAATTTATATAATATAACGCAGTCATACTGAAGTCTGTTTTGATATATTCTTTTTCAGACATATAGAATAATATAAAGCTTAATTATAATAATAAACCAATACGACAATGGGTTCAACAAATACAAGATCACAACCACGTAAATTATTTCTAAAGATAATATGAGGGAACGAACTAATTAAATTTATTCATAATGTTGTTTAATTCGTTTGTACAAAGGGCATTCTATAAAAACTGAGAATTATTTTTTTTACCTAGTGGCACCACCACGAAACTGAAGAATAAAAGTGAGAGTTATTTTTTTACCTAGTGGCAACATCACGAAACTAAAGAATAAAAGTGAGAGTTATTTTTTTCCTAGTGGCAACACCAGGAAACTAAAGAAAAAAGTGCAGACGATTTTTTTTAAAATGTTAACTTGAACGTTTATAAGTATTCTATACAAAGCAGACGATTTTATTTTCCTAGTTTTGTGCTTGTTTAAATAAGTGTTTTTATTTGCTCTACAGAAATGGAGGTGTGAGTGATTAAAAAATTAAATGCATTGTGCCATAAAATTTTGCTATCGTTTGAACAAAACAGCTCCAGAAATAGTTGAGGGGATTAAGAAAGTACTATTTCTCCCATATTAAATTCACCAACTTTATGTACCTTTTTTCTCAAAACGGGACAAGATAAGATAATGAAATTTTTATAGAAGTTAGATTAATATGTTTTACACACTTTAAGACGCCATTTTCTTTCCAAAGATAATACAATTTTTTATTAATTATTTATTCATAATCACTCTTAAATAAGCATTTTTGTCACAATTCATGGCATAAAATAAATAATTCTCAAAAAATCATCAAAAACACTTTTTAAAGTATGCAATATAACATAATATACATGTCATTAAAAAACTAAGTTCTTAAATTTCATAAATATCGAAAAAAAGGAACATTTACTTGAAAAATTCATGTTTTGAGAAATTCGCATTTAAAGATTTCATTGATATTTTTAGTGTTGATTAAGAAGTTAAATTTAATAAAATCCTGCTTTGTATGAAGGATTATCACCTTCTTTAGCCTCATAAGAATTTTCAATTTTCTTTTTTTGTAATTTTATTTCTTTTTCTGCCCTTCTTTTAAATATTTGGATAATTTCCGATTTAATTCCTTCATACTTTACACACAGTGATGGCCTAGATGAATTTCATTTCTGCATAAAGTATGGCACTTCTTTATAAAGAAGTATTAAAGCAAGATACAGAGCCAAAAACACTAAATTTTAAAGTTTTGGTGGTCACAAATACTGTTTTTGGTATACGAGTCCAAATGACACTATTCACAGATTCATTACGATTCTATGTTTTGCCATTAAGACATTTCCTTAGAAGCTTTGGATTTGTCAAATATCTAAATATAAGCTTGGTGACAACCATTATTAGTAGAGCAATATATGTATGCTTCATGTGATCATACGTTTCGTCTTTACTTTGGACATGATGGAAACCACATCAGCTTTCAAATCCAATTAGACAGAGTTATTACTCATCACTGGATATTATTACATTACTCAACAACAAATGAAAATATTCAACCAAAACAGCTTCCTGCATTTTTGAAAGGATCCAACATTTCTAAAAGCAAGATCTATTCGCCTTTTAACTCGCACAGATATGCTCCCATTTTGAGCCTTGATGCCTCCAAAGACCTGCCATGTAGAAGGGGATGATACACGTTAAGTCTGTCGGGGCCCAAAGTCCTCCCGTTGGCGTGGTGTGGAAGTTAGGAGAGAGGGGGTGCTAGCTCAGGTGTCATCCTAGTCACTTGATCGAGGCTCAAAATTGCGAGGTCCGACGCCAATAGCTCTCGTGTAGTTTCAAGAGCTACGTTAAAAAAAACCAAACCAAATAAAACCGAAAATGCTCCCATTACAGTTCTTGTAAGCAGAAAATTTGTCCAAAAATTATTCAAAGCATGTAATCATATAATTTCGTATCCAGAATCTGTATTTTTATCATATTCATTACACTGAGAGAAAGAATAGTTTAATATGACACTTTTGCAGTTCCAACATTATCATTTAATTTTACTATTATTAAATGTACTCATACTTCGTGGTATTTTAAATAAATTAACCAACTCATCTATACCAGTAAAATACTATTTGCTAAAGAAAATATAGTGCAATCGTAGTGTTCAAGACCAGAAGCACGAAAAAGTATTTTAAAACGTTTGATAATTTTGTAGGATATGTAACACAACAAAGGCTATTATCCCGAATGCTTCATAAACGTCCAGAGAATGATACAAACAGTTAAAAACTGCAAGGAACAATTGCAATTAACTTTATTACTATCAATTCTTCAATCGTAAGAAAATTAGAAAGATTAAATAGAGATAATAATATATGTAAAGCATAAAATGAGGTGCCACACAATGAGAGAGGTTTGATTTCATTAGTCAGACTCTAAAAAGTGAACAAGTTGTGGAGTGCTCTAAGAAAGAATGAAAAATTCCAACACATCTGTTTTTTTATGAACAAGCGTGATACATTATTGGAAAGGTAAAAGTTTAAGATATTTAATAATGCAAAAAAGTAAAAATCGCATTTTTGATCGAATTTCACTTACCCAGTCCCCTTAAGTTAATTAAACAAGCTTTCAAAGACAATTGTTTTGGTGAGTCTATGAATTTTAAATGGCATGGTAATTTCAAAAAAGGACGTTTGTCTGCAGAACTGGCTCTTAGATCAGGCCGACTAGAAAGCGTTGTGAAGGATCGAAATGTTAACACTATGTGGGCAAACTTGCAATAAAATTGACAAATGTCATGCGAGGAGATAGCGGCATCAACTAACATTTCGAAAACGTCGATATTTAGCATTCTGTGAACAATTTACAACTTCGCCATATTTGTTCCAAATGGGGGCTTTCATCACCTTCTTAAAAATTAAATGCAAAAAAAAATTCACCAGTGTTGTGAGTGGAAACAGACGCTACAAAATGATCAAAATTTCCTAAAGACTGTAATAACAGGTGACGAAATTTGGGTCCATCATTT
Organism: Nephila pilipes; assembly: GCA_019974015.1. Taxonomy (NCBI): domain Eukaryota; kingdom Metazoa; phylum Arthropoda; class Arachnida; order Araneae; family Nephilidae; genus Nephila; species Nephila pilipes. Next base: position 361,020 of record BMAW01022834.1, read on the forward strand.
TGATCCCCTTACCAAGTTCGCAACAAAACACCCGGATTCTTCGCCTCGAATAAAATCCGGCAAAGGACACGATGATTATTTTCTTTAATCATACAAATGTAATCTATCAGCATGCTAGGCCTCCAAACACTGTTGTGAATGTTGAATATTATGCTTCAGTTTCGAAATTTTTACTTCAACACATATCGAGAAAGCGTCATGAACTGGTAGGGAATTAGACATTATATCACAATATATAATCGCCCGCATGTCGCTACTTCTGTCCAGTAATATCTTAGTAAATACAATGTTAAAATCATGCCACAAACCCTTTACAGTACAAATCTCTCACCATGCGACTTCTGGCTGTTTCCGATGTTGAAGGAAAACTTCCGTGGCAGAAAATTTAATATAGATTCAGACGATACTTCTGCAGTGTAGGGCTCTTTGAATCAGCTTCCAGAAAGAAAAAAAAAGATTCTCTACTCTTTTAAAAAGTGGGTTGAACGATGGGATAGTGGATTGAACATGGGTAGCATAGTATCTGAGGGGAGGTATTTTGAAAAATAATGATTTATATTTGCTGTAAGTTATTTCTTGATTTTTTTTTTATGATTTTACTCTGTTTTTATGGAACGCCCTTTGTACAAAAATCTGGTTCAAGATTGTGGTTCAGTGTTTGGGAAATGCAGATTAACATCAAAGCAAAATTGGCATCTACATTACACAACAGAAAGTCCTACTTCCGTATTATAGATAATTATTTTTTCATTTGCATCTAAGCACTCTTGAATTATATTAACCTAAGTATTTATTGTAATTTAAAAGAAATAATCCTTACCAGCTACTACTGAGTGATTTTTCTATCTCCTAATAATTCAGTATCGCTGTCACTTCTTTTTTTAAGAGTTAGCTGGTGTCTGAAACACTACTTTTAGAGTGAAATAATTATATTGACATATTACGTAAAGTAGTCAATTAAGTAATGCTTAAAAAAACTCCTTTTAAGATTATTTTTTTTTAAAAAATATCTTTTTTAATTTCTTCAGAAAATAGAATGTCGGATTGACAATTTCTTTTTAAATTTTAAGCTATAGCACTGAAATAGTTTCAACATATTTTAAAGGGGAATGACAAGCTGTCTTAAGATAGGATCTTAAAAAAATGATTTTCCATTTTCTTCTAAAAGGAAGACATTGTCACATGATAAAAAAAAAAAAAGCTGTAGATAAAAAAAATTTTTTTTTTTTTTTTTTTTCCTTCTGTTTTTGTTTTTGGGTAAAAAATTTATTTTTGAGCAAGCTGCTTTGTTAATTGTTTTAAAAATTTCTGAAAAAACTAATGATATTTTTAACTTGCATATTTCATCCAATTCTTTAATGAAAAACAAGTCTTCAAGTAACTTTTTGCGATATGTACTTTTTGCAATCATCTTTAAGATTAAAATAAACGAATTTATTATTCAAACAGGTTCGTTTTTTAAGTAGATGATCAGCGATAATCTGATGTATCATTTTAAAATATCTATCTTGTTTAAAAATGTTTTTATTTTTGAAATGGGTAAATGGAATTCTGGTTTTTAAGTTCAATCTGTTTTTATCACATGAGTTACTTAATTTCATTTTGTACTGTAATGTTTTGAATTTAAAGTGCATTTCCAAAATAAAAGATGTTTTTCTTAAACTTGAAAATAATTTTTTTTTCAATCAAAAGAAAAAAAAAAAAAAAAAAAAAAAAAAAAGAATTTGGAATAATAATTTAAATATGTGGGGTCTGAAGTTTGACCAACTACTACTAATGGAACAACTAGTTTTGGGAAAAAAATCTCAAAATTCATCGAACAAACTTTTTCCTTTAAAATAGTCGATACTTAATTCATTTAAGAAGGTCAATTCGGTATTTAACACCTTAGATAATGGCTTTCAAACAAGAAAAAGGTATACGGAATATTTCAAATAGCCAAGCATCAAGGTTTGATTAAAAACTGTTAAGGATACTTTTCGAAGAAAGAACTGTGTCATAAGAAATCTTCGAGAGTAATTAAAGTGTGAAAGAGATTTTATTTTAAAACTGAAAAAAAAAAAAAAAAAAATGAACGTAGAGAAACATGCAGCAATATTAGAAACGAAAATTTTTAGAAATAACGATTCTCAGTACATTTACTCTTTCACATAACCACGTTCAGCTACATAAATGTTCTCATAAAGTCAATTGTAATATGTAAAGAATAAAAATTTGAAACGTATTCACAATTCTTATATTTTCTGAAGTCTGAATAGATTTTCACTAATATTCAATAAACCTTAATAGTTTCCAACAACAACAAAAAGAATTTTTGTTTCAAGTTTTGATGTATTCAAATCAAAAACTTATCTGGAGAGAATAACGAAATTACGATTGAAAAAAATATAAAATTGTGATCTTGAATCTACAATAAAAATTGTGAGAAGAATATAATTTCTAAAATCGTTTCGAAGGCCATTGTTGCAAGCTATATTTTTCAGCATCACATTCAGATTTCTTTGAGCGGAAGATGAGAATAATTTTACTGTAGCTTGCAACCTTCCGAGGATTATCTCCGGTTTTGAAAAAATACTGTGACAGTGAATCACGGTTTTATCCTTGCCCAAAAGATTTTAAAATTATAGGTTAAATAGGTTATAATTTATATATAGGCTAAATGTTAGATAATGAATTAAAAAGCCCAGAAACGAATTCTTAGTGCATTAATCCGATTAATGTAATAGTTTAAAAGAGATAATTTTCTTTCAGTGATACACACACACACACACACACACACATATATATATATTATTGTAAAGTTAAAAATTTAGATCGGAAAAAGAGTCATGTAGTTTTAACAGCTGTAAGGAGATTGGGTTATAGGAGTTAAACAATCTGGAAACAGAAGAATGTATTACAAAAGAATATGGGTCAATAATATTTGTATCTTTTAACACTTAATAGCTGAAATAGTGCTCATCCACAAACTAAGAACAGATCATTTGGAATAAAAACCAGATTAAATCAGTTTTAGCAGAACAAATTACAATAGTTACATTAATGAGAGTAATATAAATCTCATTAATACTATAATCTTACGAAAACATTTTATAAATCTTCATAAGTTAACAGTAAGACTGACTTTGATCTTTTAATTTATGATGGAGAACGGAGAATAATGAGTGCATTGCTCCGATTTTACTAATATTAGCTCTTTATTAATTTTTTGTTTCAACTCAAATACACTTTAAGACTCAGTATTATAAAAATAAGCTATAATAAATAGGAACTTAATCTACATTATTAATTAGTTTTAAATAGGATCGCTTTAATTCAGCAAAGATTCACTGTTAAAAAACGAATTAGGAATCCTTCCAGAGTCATCGCGAATGTCTATGAACAAAGAGATAATAATAATAAAAACGATCACGTGTTTTCATAGATAAAATTCATGTGGATTGATGGGAGGAGGGAAATTCATGTATTTTTTTCTTGGTAATACTTCAACAAACGCTTAAAATTCTAAGTACATAATACAATTCCCCCCCCTTCGTTTAAACTCTCTTATAGGAATTGTGTGATTGTTTATTAACGTCGCACTGAGAAACAACACGAGGGCTATTGGCAACGGACCTCGCAATTTTGAGCCTCCGTCAAATGTGGCAATGGCGACACCTGAGATGCCACCTTTCATTTCCAAATTTCCCCACCACGCCTCCTGGAGGACTTGGGACCTCGATCATATATAACGTGCCTCATCTCCGCCAAGCAGAAGTAATATGTGACAGACATCAGTACCGTTCAGTAAAATCATTGTTCAATTCGTTGATTGCTCAAAGCTAATCAATACAGTATTGTTTCAGAAATAATATGTATATATCTGTTAAAATAAGCATTACACGAAATGTATTTGCATTCTATTTTACTTTAAAGACCATTTAATATAAAATATCGTAGATTAGTAAAATTAATAATGTATTTTCTTATTTATTTGTGTGTTTTAGTATTATTCACCTTTTTGATGATGAAGACGGCAGCATTTTTTAAAATCTGTTATAATTTTCTTCATTCAAGCACGATAATGAATATTATCACTGAATAAAATAGTAATATCGTTACACAAACGTCGAGAATCGAGTGATGTATAGATTTTTGGAGGCCAGTTGCCATTTTTAAAGAAAAACTACTCTAAATTAGAGACAGTATCATATCAGAACAAAAGAAAATTTGAATGTGCGCGTGGTTATGTTTGAGAGACAACTTTTTTAGAATAAACTAGCAAAATATTTGTGTAATATACTATGAGAAAAAGTTAAAATCACTTCGACATACCGAACAGGATAGAAGTAAAATGACTGAAGAAAGGCTACCATTTTAAATAATGATAGGCAGAAAATGTCTCTGAAATAAAACTCTGGGAAACCTCGTCCTCAGTAAAACTATTGCTGAGAAGCAGTTTTGTAACCTGTAAAACTTAAATAATAACAACTAATACCAAATACGCATCAATAACATGTACATATGAATCATATTATAGATTTAGTATAAATTTAACAAAATAGAAAATATTGTTTTCCTGGCTTGTTATTAAATTCTTAGAAAAATTCTTATACATATGTACACTGCTGGCATTAAAGCTGCAACACCATGAAGGAAAGCAAATACAAAAAAGATATTTAGTGAACTTAAATAGCGTGGCATGAAGACAAAATAATTAAATTCATGAATTTAATTATTTTTTATTAATTTATTTATTATTTATTTATTTATTTTTATTAATTTATTATTTATTTATTTTTATTTTTATTAATTTATTTATTTATATTATTTATTATTAGAAAAATTTATTTTCTGTGGTGTTTATTCAACACCACAGAAAAATGAATGTAAAATAGACTCCTCATAGATAACTTCAAATTTCATTCATTCTGCAGCCTACATCGAAATGAATGATCGTTGCGATCCTGTATCAAAGAGAGCCCATATGAGTCTAGTCGTATTTTTTCCGAGAATTTGAACCTCTAAAAATATGCGTTTGTAAATATACTTGTTGTATGGATGTTTTATTAGTGAAAGAGCTCCCCGTAATAATTTTTTCTTCCGGTTTTTTTCTCGTTATTTTTATTGTCCGGATATTTATCATTCATTTTACACATTACAGAAAAATGTTGTCCCTTGCATTTTTATAAATTTACTGGTTGTTTACAAAAACGCGCAATATGTCCAGGTTTAGAATTTAAACACCAGAAACAAATTCCACGGTTTAAAAGAATTTCCTTCTTCTTTTTTTTTTCCGAATATTTAGCTCTTCTAGTGAACTGACAGTCATGACTCATGTACGATTTATCACAAAAAGCGCATTCTCTAGTTTTCCGAATCGCTTGTCAGAGTATTTAATCTAGAGCCATTAAATAAATCAGCAGCCGATGGTTTATTTCCTTTTTCTCTAGAATGATGAGTAATTATTTTTTTATTGTGGTTATCTAAATCGAAAGAAAACAAAATTCTTAGAATAATCACCAAAGCTCCTTGATACGTTAGAAATTCTGTCATACATAACGACCTCCAAATTGAAAATATTGATAGTTTTATTTTAAAACTCACCACATTTACAGACATAAATAACAAACAAAAGATCACGTACGAAACAACTAAATGGTATCAACCATTAAAACCACCGTAGCACTTTTCTCCATAGTAATTCAATCCTTCATTGATATTAATATTTTAGTTGCGACCAAAGCTGCACTTCCCACCCCCCGGCCAGTGGGGGAAACAGAAATGGTTGCAGTTTCTGTAAACATTTCTGCATATTCTTCTGTTTAAACTTAAATAATCTTTTTTTGGATTTTTTCCCTAATTGATCTTTTAAAATACAGTAATTTAAATTGAGCAGAAGCGAATAATTCGCTGGAGCTCGTTGACAATCTAATTTTAATAGTATTTTGTTCTGATTCGAATTTTTTTTGTAAGAAAATTTAAGAGATGTGCCAATCTATCACTTCCTGTAGTTTCTGTTGCGATTAATTCACTCTGAGTGCTTTCGAAAACTTTTAAAAGATAGATTGGTAAGCCAGACTCAATAAGTGGGTAAAGAAGATTTAATGATCTCAATTGCACTTCAAGAGTATGGTACTGCTTAGCTACAGAATATTTTTTTTGATCTTGATGATTTGCGTTATTAATAACCATTTAAAGAAGTTCTCTTATGTAAAGCTAGATCAACAAATCATTCAAACATTTGACAGTTTCCTCACAATTTTGTCCTGTTGGAGGGAAAGTTTTTACTAACTAGCAGGTGAACCCTTCAGTGTTGATTGAATTAAATACTGAAATGTATCGTCAGCTCGCACCACATCTTCTATTTATGAATCTATATGATCTTTTTGTACTGACCCTACCATTGGAGCCATTCCTTAATATTCCCGATAAATTGTTTTAGTTCTAACTCTGGAAGTTTAAATTTGCGATTACAATTATCGAATGATTTTTTCGTAAGAGTTACTTCTTGTTTTGGTTTTTCCAAAACATTCAAGTGGCTCTGTAATTTCATTTTTATTTCTAAAAATCGATCTTCATAAGCAGTAACTGCTTGTTCCTGATCAAAACTCTCTTGCGTGCCTGTTGTATCGCTTTACAAATTAGATAAAAATTTCGTGTCTAAATCTTTTAAGTCTTTATATGTTTGTTCTAAAAGAACAATCTGTTCCTCCAAAACATTAGTGTCTCCTACTTTAGTTTCTAAAATTTCTGATGCTTTGTTTAATGCTCTAGTTAAATTATTCCTCGAAGGAGTTGTTAATTTCTTAATGCTTTCTACATTCATTTTATATAGCTTCTATGACAAACTTTATTTTCTTTCAATAAACCAAAAGAGATCAATCAGTTGAATAGCATAAATGTGTAAATGTTAATAAATAACCGAAGCACTACAAGTGTGCAATTAGATTTCTACACAAAATTGAAGCATCAAAGTAATTCTTCGCAATTGAGAAAATCTACTTATGTTGACTATATATTGAGAATAAGTTAATTATGATCACATGGTATTGCTACTTTCAAAAACTATATACGTATGTACTTCTACTACTTCAATTAATTTGAGGTTCATCAAATGTGCGGGTAATTTTTGTCCTTTTTTTCGATAACTCATTTAAACTCAAGGTATTCTTAATGAAGATTTTACGCAATGACAAGGCTAAGAATAAGTGTCAAATTATTTTCAGTAATAGTAAATGAAAGTATCTCTTGAACAGGTCCCCAAAAATTTGTGGGGGACTTAATATGGGGTATTGATTTACGTCTGAAGTTTCAGATTAAAAAAAATGATATAAAAACTACACGTAGAATACAATTCTGTAATTAAATAATTACTCCCCCTTTTTTTTGAACTCTCAGGGCACACCTGTAATATATTCTGAAATATCATCGGTGTCATAGCTGTTGCCACATATGTGTATAATCAAGATTTTGTTGTTGATTGATGATTTGATGTTACAGGTTACTCACACTCACAATTACTTCAAATATTATTCACATATAAGCCACGATCCGACTATGTAATATCCTCTTTTGTAAAATAGTATTTAAATTAATTATTCATTAGTTTTTGTTTCAGAATAAAAATGAAAGAAGAAAAATCCTCCAAAGAGTTTTGAAAGAAAAAAGGGTATTATTTTTATTTTCTCTTTCGATTATGTAGCTAATACACAGATTTTTTCAATAGATCCTAAAAGTTTTCTCAATATTTACTCAAATATTAACTGTTTAATTGAGCTAGAATAAGTGATAATATTGTTATGAGGAAACTTAATACTTGCATGTGTAGAGGAAAAACTTATGGAAAACCATACGAAAATTTCCCATATATTTTTTTGAGTTGCTCATAACAACAGAAATGAATTTGTTTTGTACTTAGATTTCAATTGATTTCAAGAATCAGTGAAGGTATTGCTGAGTGACTCGTTGAAAGTGGTTGCTGAGGGAAAAATGGACTAAGAGTGATGAAATCCTCAAAGAATTGCGTGATGTGTTACAACTGCTATTTAGGTATTGTGTGTAATACTTTTTCTTTTTTGTAGTAAGTAATCTTTCAGCGGAATTAAATTGATGCTGTGCCTCATAATATATACAATAATTTTTTTTAAAAAAAATAATAGAATAAATTTTAGATTTTTTTTAATGCTGGCATCCATCTTTGCATAAGGAAGGCAATGGAATGCTTCCCTTTAAAATTTTAAAAAAAATGATTTAATGAAAAGTTTTAAAAAAATTTTAAAAACTTTTGACAAATAAATAAATAAAGACCCTACAAAATATTCTCTTCCTTTCGTAGCTTCCTTTTCACTCTGAACCAGTTCAAGCTCAGCATAACGTTAATCAGTTTTAAAAAATACGAAAATTAGGAAAGGAAATAAAGTAAAGCTTCTTATATTGTGAAATTTGATCTTTATAATTGTATTAATAAATTTTATTTTAATTCTAAAAGCAATACAAATAGAACGGGGAGTGGATTAGAAATAGTTTTAGTCAGAATGTTGTAGAATCAAGCTGAGTATTCTAAAAGTCAATTATTCTTCTGTAAACTTCAGGATGATTATTTTTAAGTACAGTAGAAGCGCGATACAGTCAGATCCTTTAATTTAGATCTGCCCAAAGAATTTTTTTTAGCTACTTTAGGGGCTATTGTTTTAGATGGATCAATTTTGGTGTACCAGATCACTTTTACATTTTTTATCGTTTGCTGCAATTGTAATTACATTTAGCTTAAATATATTCAATTTAATAATTTATCGGTTACTTTAATTTTAATTACATGTAGCTGATATTATATTCAATTTAATACTTTATCGTTTGCTTTAATTTTAATATCGGAAAAGTTTACTATTGTCCATTTCTCGATATTTCATCGTAAACTTTAATTCTTATATTTAATTGAGTAATTTAATAATACTTATAAGAAAAGCGCACCTTGGATGGCTAAATCTGTTCTTTGCATAGAACTTTCGAATTTAATTATGTTGATCTGTTTTTATACATTTAGCCTAAATATATTAAAGTTTATTTAAATTTGAGATACGATCTTTAAATTTCCACAATAAAGTTTATTTGTTTCATCCACGTAATTTGAAGTGGCCGCGGTATTCTAATGGACATGATCGCGGCCGGCGTTGTTTTCTTCGAGTCGTGGGTTGAAGGCCTGATGCCACTAAAGGCGCACCGTGTAACGGGGTTGATGCCCGTTAAATCTGTCGAGGTTCAAAGTCCTCCCATTGGTATGGTGTGTACGTATGGGGAGAGAAGTGACAGCTCAGGTGTCGTCCTCGTCGCTTGACCGAGGCTCAAAATTACGAGGTTCGTCACTTATAGCCTTCACATTGCTTCTTAGTTGAGTGTAAAAAATCACATCACAATCACATAAGTTTAAATATTATTTTATTTCCTGAGATCGTCTAACAGCTATGAATGTATAAAAAGAAATGGGGGGGGGACCTTTACAAATATTGTGTGTGAAGTATTCTGCATTACATTTGTTGAGCACTGTTGTTTTTTCTTTTTGCGCAGAAAAACTTCAAATAGTGCAGATCCTTTCATTGTTTGTCTGAAGCTTTTCCTTCCACTTGTAAAACAATTTTGGACTTCAAACAAAACTTTGTAACAAATATCTAAGATCTTTGATGTCTACAATATTCCCCCTCTCCCGTTGGAAAACAATGAGAATTTACCCTATTTAAAACTCCATTTCCGTTTCATAAATAACTTGAAATGCAGATTTTACTTAGTTATCATTCTTTTCCTTTTGAAACGTTTTTAAGTGAGTTATACAATAACTCACTTAAAAACACTTCATCATCTCACACTTCCGACCTTAGATAAAATATATGACATTCAAAAAAGAAATTATTTATTCTTTTTCTGAATTTTTGTTACCCCCTCTCGGTGTTTGTAATATTACCGAAAAGATTTTGAATGCGATAGCTATTTGAAATCGAATATTTCTTCCATCAAAAGCAATTTTCAGATAAATACGAATTTCATATTTATGTTGCAAGAAAGATGCAATATTGAAAGATATCAAAGCAAAGATGTCAAGGTAATATCTAAAATAATATACAATTTCGTGGCGCCATCTGTAGGTACAACTTTTTAACATAAATGTGTTTGTTTACTGCCATAAGAATTTGCAAAGCTCGTAATACATATATTTGATATATTTAAAAAAGATCATGCGTTTTTTTTTTCGGGAACTCGTGGTCGCAGATATTTTGATCGAGTTGTAGGTTCGCTTCCATGTGTTTTTTAAAACCCATTGTGCAATTAAACTAATGGATGTTAAGTTTGTCAAGGCTCACGTTATTATGTCGTGTGGAAGTTGTGGGGTCATAGAGTGAATACTAATTCAGGTGCGTTCTCGTAATTTGACCATGGTTCAAAATTATGAGGTTTGCTGTCGATAGCCCTAGCGTTGCTTCTAAGTGTGGCGTTAATAAACAATCAATCAACACCATCTACATTAATTTGAAAGTTATTTTTCTAAAACTTTACTTGATGTTTCATGATTACGAGAGTTAACTTAAAGTTTATTTAAGTATTGTTGTTTTTAAAACTCTTTATTAGAGGTTTTTTTTTTTTTTTTTTTCCAATATAAAAATTTCGCTATTTTGATTTTTAATTATTTGAGATGATTCAAAAATACTGTGAAGGAATTATGTCGATTGATAAATGAAATTGGTTCTTAACGTGTAAAATATATACCTATTTTAACTTAATTTTTCTTTAAAAATAAAGAGCAAAAACTAAATATAAAAAAGAGTAAATAAAAATATTTATGTTATTATTTTTTATAGCCTTGAATGGAAATGATAGAATTCAAGCTTACATTATTGTACTTAAAAAGCAGTGTTGTGAAATTTTAAGTTTTGAGCCACTTTGCTACACTTTTTTTTATCCATGACTATACGATAATGATGCTTGACGAGAATTCTATTTTTTTCACTTCATAAGAGTGTAATGAACTTAAACTGTCCTTTTTAATTGATGGATGAATTATTAAACATTTTTTATATCTTATTTTAATATATAAATTTATATTTAAGATATTAAGGTTTTACCATTTTCGAAGAATTGTTGTATATCAAGTTTTCGTTCCAATAATACTGTATGGTAATCATAAAGTAAGAAATTATACACACAGAATAAAATGTTGACAAAAACATCTTTTATTTCAGATTATTCTTTAATGAATTGAAGTACATTTCAGATGCTTTATGACAGGAGTAAGATATTTCAGAATATATTTTTTAAAAGAACATGGCTTTAATTTAAACTCATATTTAATGCATATTTCGGAACCAAATTTTCACAGTCTTATCAAGCATCCTTCCTGTTATGTCCCAAATATTGTTCCTCATATAATAAGTGATTGTCTGGTGCTCCATCCCTATTGTCTTACTTTTTTTAAGTTATTTGTTTTAAAATAAAATGATTGAGGGGTTAGGAACCACAACTTGTTTGTGTTGCAATTCAAAATTTGATTTTTATATAATTAAGGTTTTAACACAGACTTGGTTTTGTTTTTATAATGTGACTGAAAAATGTTGCAAAAATTTAAATAAATATCTGGTTCAGTATATTCAGCTTTTATTCTATGCATTAACTCCCCAACATTCGTGCACACAGAATAAATAAAACAATTTCTTTTGTATTCCATACTTGATACAAATACTATATATAGTTATATCTAATTCATTAAATAGTAAAAACGTTTATAATTGTTCACCATAAAACAAAGCCAAGCATAATATCTTGCCCTTTTATTTATTGATACTTGTATTTTTATTTACACAATTTAACCATTTAAAGGGTCCATGATTGTCCAACAAGAAATTTTGGACAATCTGGTGATGAGTATGGAGAGACGGTGAGAAGAAACTATTGAAGTAAAGGAACATCTGCTTTTTGTTCTTCCTCATAGACAAACAATCATGTATAATAATACTATGAGTTCAATCAAGTTTTTTTTTTTTTTGTTGAATTCCATACTATATGCATTGTATTCATTTATGAACAACTATGCTTTTGTCATCGCTTAAGTACAAAATGCTGTCTCTGATTTCTGAATTTCATGTCTCTCAGATGATTTTTCGTGTAGTTATGGCAAAAAAAAGCACCTGTTGTTTAAGTTTTGCACTTCAGTGTATAAGTTATAACGAAAATATAAAAATATAACACTAGAACCAAAAGAAAAATTACTTAAAATAATAGTTAGAGATTTGTTAAAACTAAAGAATTAATTAAGAAAGAATTTAAATTATAAAAAAAATTATTATGATAAAAAAAAAATATATAGAACAATTACAAATAAAATTGAAATCCTTTAAAAATAAAACAAACTGAAAATAAAGCTATTTAATACTGCCAAAAATTTAAGATTTCAAGTTCGCTTAAACTAGTTTTAAAAATCAAATCTTCGCTTCAGTAATAGCTACTTAAAAAAAAAAAAAAAAAAAAAGAATGCGCATAAATGCACTACTCAAATAGAATAATCTACACAGAGAAATGATTCATAACATAAAACATATATTTATAAGCCTAAATTTATCAAGAACCAAATGCACAATTCCAGAATACATTAAAGCATAATAAGAGTCAAAATATAATTAAAAAAATTAATTTAAATAAATAAAAAATTATTCACACAAAAAATTTAACCTACATCGAAAACGCTTAGTCAACGCTTAGTTTTAGGACATTCACTTTAAAAAAATGAAAATAAAGGTAAAAAAAATATAGTTTACATGAATGATAATAAGTATATGCATTAAAAATTATCAATCATTATCTTCATTACTAATTTTTTAAAGAATTTAACCCTTTTATAGCCAGTGGATGGTAACTAAGAATATCCACTTAATAATTTGTGTGGAAATTTTCTATGCATGTTTATCTACGATTGTTTGTATTGTGAAACATGGGCTTCCCTACGATTGATTTGAGCCATTGAAACTCATTAAAAGTTCAGTTAAGTAATTAATTAGACAGTCAACCCTTTAAACTGCATTCATTTTTATCTAGGAAGTTAAAATTCATATTACGAATGAGAAGTTGAAACTTTGTTGCGTACTCAACTAAAGATCAATTTAAAATTCTACTATCTTAATAATTTCAAAGATGTATCCGAGTCAGGAACAATTATGCTGGATAAAATTTCGTTCTCGGTACCAAATGATCATTTAATCTCTCGGCACTAGATGTTGAATGCGTAAATTGCTCCCTGCAGTACTTCTCTCTAGATTTAAGAAACTTCCTTGAAAATAAACACTTTCAATGTCGCTATCTAATTTCCTCATATTCGCTGCACTTCCATATAACAATGCTAGTTTACAGAAGTCACGGTTTATTCGCAAGTGAAGGCTCTCAAATCAAAAACGTCAAACAGAATTTCATAACGTTAGTTGAAGGGAAATACGAGTGAGAACTCATTCATAGGATATAGTAGTAGGCCATGTCTAGGAGATGTCATTAATATGAATCGTTTATCGTTATAATCGTTAATTAATTAATCAGTAGTCTACAATTGGATCATTCGAAATAAGGTTATCAGAAGTGGATGCTGTAAGACGCCTTCATTTGCCTCGCAGTGTAGTACAAAGACTCTGAAATCAATTTGGATCCATATATTCAGTATCAAGAGAACGTGTTTCAAGTCGCCCATGCGTTACATATTCTGCGCAAGATCGTTTTCTATCTATTTTGGTCCGAAAAGGGAGGAACACTACTATGATTCAACTCAGATCAGATCATTGTACCACAGTGTAGTAGCATATATTACACATCATAGTATATGCTACTAAGGAGATCAGACGTCTTAACATTCGAGGATTCGACGCAGGATTGTATGTATCCCTCTTAATCGACAACTCGGAAGTACTCGATTATTTGGGGCAAGAGAGAAAGTTCCCTGTAGCATATAACAGATAGCAGTAGGCTACTGTACTCATTGCAGACGAATCCCGGCTCAGTTCGGAGAGAGATTCGAGTCATGCGCTGATCTGTAGAGAACAAGCTATCATATACTACCTATCTATTATAATTGAAATCAAAGTTTTGGAATAGAGGAAATTATGGATTGGAATGAAATATCTCTCGGGACTCATATTGATCTAAAAGTGCGCCCATGAAGAAACTCTGACTTCTGTGAAACATTGGGACGAGATCCTAGATAATGCTAATAATGATGAGTTCATTCTAACGAATGATAATATCCTATCTCATAGAACTAGGCTTATTCATAAATATCTTGAGGATCAAGGTTCTATGCAAATGGAATAGTCAGCTCAACCTCAAAACATTAATCCGATAGAGCATCTTTGGGACTACTTCGGAGAATATATGACTACATAAGCACTTTTCTGGGATGTTAAATAAGTTGGAACAAGGACTACTTCATGTTGCTTAACAATCCAGTATCCTACGACCTACTCGATCGTATGGATAGTTGATGCCTCCATGGCATCTAAGTAGAATTTTTTTATTACTGCCTGTAGCTTTGATTATGATATAATTAATATTTTGTATCATGTAGCTAAGCACTTATAAAGATTTCTATCTCTCATTATTGCAGTAGGAATACTGTGTTAAAAGAAGCTTTTTTCCAGCATTTTATTCGTTTCAGATATAAATTGTACTGAAACAATGCTATTCTAATTATCAGGAGGTTTCTTGCAGTAAATTTAAATATTTTAATTTTGACGAGTGGCGTGGATAATGAATAGTGGAAATAAATAAAAATATAAAAGGTAATATAAAATTTGAAATTTAGAGCTGTTATCCTGTATAGTTAAAGTTAATTACACTTATGGATTGATATTTAGCAAACATGGCATGTATATGTGGTTAATTAAATACAGTAGTACCTCCTAATAAGTAACACCTACCTGACCAGACATTTTGTCCTTTATATAGTCATGTCCCTTAATAAGACGTAAATACGTAAACTATACAAAGGGACTGAGACTAACAGAATTATCCCTTAAGTACAGATGCCATAACAAGAGATAATAATGTATATTCTTTTGCTGGGATTTATTTAAAGCAAAAAAACATTTCACTCTTCAATTTTCCTAAATATGTATAAGTTCCTTGTGTTAAGTATTCATTTAAATATATGTTTTAATGATAAATTTAAAATAAATTTTGAAACGTAAAGAAAAACACACACACAACAGTTTATTAATTTTTTTCTGATATTTTAAATATTAGTATCTATATGTTTAGTTATTCCTATACATAATAAATAGTGTTATAAAACACTGAGAAATGTTTCTAATTTTGATTTATTTTCCATTGATAAATTTCGGCGCAAGAATTAATGCATTAAGTTGGGTTATTTCGATCACTGTCACTTAAAGATGTATTTATGAAAGTATAATTTTCATGTGTAAATTTTTTTTCTTTTGTATAGATTTTTCTCATAGAATAATCATAATAATTTAAGCAGAAATCTTAAATTCTTTTTTTTAATAAATGGGGAGCAGAAGAATCAAACAAGGCTGACAAAATGTATGAAATTTATTTCGACCTCAGTAATAACTAATTTTTATTGTATAAAAGTAAAATTTATTATAATTCATTTAAGATTTACAATTCATCAAATTTAAGTATCAAAAAATTTATAGTGAAATCAACAATATCAAGTGTGTCTTTACAGTATTATAATTCATAACGTTACTGTATAGATAAAGGTATTCTATAAGAACTATATCATTTTTAACTATTCCAAAAAATAAATTAAAACTGAAATGAAAACTTTGATTTTTGATCTTATCTTAGATCTTTGATCTTAGGGAAAATCTTATTGTTTTTCTCCTTTAAATTAGGTTAGGTTAAATTTTTTTTTAATTTTAAGTTTACCTTACGTTTAGGTAGTCTAGAGATTTAGCATTAGTTTGCAGCCTAAAATTAGACTAAGTAGTTTGGTTTTAGTAAGTGGGATTGGAATTTGAAAATTTTGTACTTTTTTCAGGGAGGGGGAGGGGTTGTCCTTTTATGCTTTTGATTATATGTGGTTTTTTGCTATATTTTCATATTATTTTTTTGTTGCTATGATACTTTTTATGTTTATATGGGATTTTTTGTTATATATTTTTGTTTATTTGGGTTTTTTTTCTTAACGGCTTTAGTACCCAAAGATATTAATTTTGGCATAAGGTTTCAAATGTTTGCTCTTCGTTTTTTGTTGCTTTAGGATTATTTTACTTGGGTTTTTTTATTCTTATTTATGTAATCTATATTTTAAAAGGGAAAGGTTTTTTTCTTCTTTAAATTAGATTAGGTTAAGAATTTACTTTTAGATTTAGTTCGGTTTTTAGGTATAGTTAGCTTAGGCAATTATGTAGTATTTTTTGGTTAGTAGTTTACGATAAGTAAATAGTTAAGTAACTGGAATAGGAATTTGAAAATTTTGTTCTTCCTTCTGTTGTTTACCATTTTAAGCTTCTTGTTTACATGTGGCTCTTTTTGCACTGTTATTTTTATCTTATTTTGTAAATTGCTTCATTATTGTTTGTCAAGGACTTTGTTATATTATGAATTTGCTCGTCAGCTATATTGTATGACAATGTTTACTGTTTTTCAGATATTGTATGTATTTTTTTTGCAATATTTCTGTTTCCCTCTTTCCCTCTGAGGATTCTGTGGAGGTTCATTTTTACATAGATCCGATACAGTGGTTCTAAGCCTATTTATGGTAAATTCGGTTCGTTTGGGCAATTTAGTAAACTGCCTTTGTATTCTTAGTCAATAACCTTCATTAAGTGCCACATTAATAAGCCATCCATTTATATATTTCCTTTTTAAAACATATGATAGTCATGCAGAATCTCTGGAAAGTTAAACTTTTAATTGAAACATTTATCAGTAATATTTTATAAGAATTTAAAAATTTATATTGTCCAATATTTATAGAATTTTGAATTAATATCGTGTTATCTAGCAAATATTCTACCCCCTCAAAAAACTTTACGATCGAAAATTGAATGTAGAATTATAGGACAACATGATTACAAAAGTGAAATTTACTTCAATTTGAAAGTAAATTGAAATTTAAACATATAGTCTTCAAATATTCTTCAGAGGTATAAAAAAAACCTTCTTAAAACAGTTTTAAAAGTTTTATATTGAATACATTAAAATTACATTTATACATTTCTTTTACATTTTAAAAATAAAACTAAGCTAAATATAATCACACAGTTTATGTTATCTAAATATAATCACACTAAATACAATTATTAAGTTTTTACACTCTTTAAAACTTTATTTTATTTCTTAATAGTAGATAGAATGGGTATCATAGTATCCAGTCATTCATCTACCTAGAAAAAAAATTAAATATTTCAATTTTAATTAATGTAAAAATTATAATGATTCTGCCCAAATTAGAATATTCAGCATGATAATCAAAAATGATAAAAAAAAAACTATGTTGCCGGTCAAAATGAAAATAACTAAAATTGGGAAACCATAAATAAAAAATTTATTTCTTTAAATTGAAATAGGACCATTAATAAAATATTCCATATTGCTGTACACTTCTTCCAATTTTTTCGAGTGTACATTTACATATAAAACAAAATCATTAGGTTATCCTTTTAACATTTTGATTTTTTTTGAAATTCAGTAGCATTTAAAAAAGTTTTAGAGATAATAATCTGTATTTTATATAATTCTGCTTAGAAATAAATATTATATTATCATAAAATATATTAGAAGCATATGCTTTAATATTGTGTGATTTAAGTAAAATATAAAT